>CM076609.1:37453216-37668971 GCA_038502775.1 Hippodamia convergens
AACAACCTCTTCTACAAAAACTTTAGCAACTCCAGCCATGGCTATGACAACATTTGGAGACACAAAGCATCCAGTGATGGTTTTGCATGAGTAGCTTGATTGCAGATTTTGGCAACACTGATATCCTGTACATTTCATATCTATCTGTATTTTCTCCCCTGAGACCGAGTTTAAGAAAAAGAAACCATGAGAATTCTTTGCCTTTACGAAGGCTATACCGAGAACATTTTCGAAACGTAGATAAGTTCAAAGTAGTAAAACACGAAATGAACGCCATATCCAATTTATTGGCACACAGATATTTCATCATGCGGACTGGAGAAACGAAATCAGATCAATGAGAGAGATATACCGGTTTCGGACTTACTTGGCCTCAACAGTACGCCCCCATTTTCATAAACGAATTCTTCAAAAAAACTTTTGAACCAGCTAGTTTAATCTTTGAGTAAATAAATACAAATGTGGACCTTTAGTAGCATCAAAAGACGAAGTTACGGAAGCAAACTAAATCGAAATGGTCCTAGCTAATACCCACCACTTGGAGGTTAGGAATGGTTCTCATTCGGACAGAGATTTCGAAAATTCCTCTTATTTTAAAATGGCTCGGCTCGGCACATCTTCAGTGAAATGAATGGAGCGAGAGGAATATAGAGTGTGTAAGGTTTATTTTTCTCTCAACTTTTCCGATAGGCATTATATCTTATTCCGATGAACAATAAGCTTTTTGAGTAGTAAATGAGAAATACAAATTGCGACAACTGGTACCTTCGAAAGAGAAGATCTATCTCTCCAGTCACATCGTCTTTCACTCTCTGAGATTTAGCAGTGGCCCTAAATCAGGCCTTGAATGCGAGTTTCTACTCGTCATTTAAAAGCACAATTTTTCGGGACTGGAAAGCCAAGTAATTTCACAAAAAACAAAAAATCTATTGGGCCTTGACTTATGGCTACTGCTGAAATCTCGAAGAGTGATAGTGGATATAAGCATTTATTTTAAGCATTTAATTTTCTTCTTCGGGTGCTATCCACTAATGGATGTTTGCGATCACATGTGCCATCTCTTCTCTATCCTTGTGGTATGAATTAGTGTCTGTATGTCATTTGACTGGAGAGATAGAAATTCTCTTTTGACGCAAGTTGTATTTACTCGAAAGGCTCATACTAGTTGCTTCAGAAGTAAAAGTTTTTTTATGAAGATTCTGTCTCTAAGGAATGTGAGATACTGATGAGTTCAAATAAGGGCGCAACTCGGCGCAACCGATCTATCTTTCCTCTTAGTCACAATATCTGATTTCATTTTCCCTTCCTCATGAACTACATATGTGCCTATGAATTAAACATGATATTCATTTTGATGATTAGGTACTATTTTGAATTTATTTATGCCTTAAATGGCAATAGGTATGTCTTATAGACAGCAGGGGCCATAAAATTATTCTGATGCTCATCACGGTCACCACTTCTTTAATCGGAAACTTTTCTTTAGAGAATCTTTTTGTTCGTTTGAAAAGCAGATTTTTCTAGTTGATGAACTTGCTATTTTCTCAAAATGATCTGCATGTTCATTTTAACCATTCGAAACTTTTTAGAATCAGTGAAGGAACTAATATTTTGTTTATTGAAGTTGTCCAGATTGATACTGCTTCCTATCCTCACCCATTGATTACGTCACTTCGAACTTGTATAAAAATAGAACGATATCGACTAATTCGGGAGAATATCCCCGTTCGGGCAAAGGACACGATATTGCCGCCACACAGTTATTGCCGAAGACGCCAAATCAGCGCCGCGACGCCGCCAATCTGCCCCCTAACGCCTGCGTAGCGTGCACCGCGGACGACTATAGCGGTGCTTCCACCTTCTGCAATTCGACGAAGAGGGGAGTCCTGATCTGGCGTATAGATAGGTTTGATCGTAGCCGGCTTCCGAAGGACCTACAACGCGGCCCTCCAGTGCTAGTGAAAATTCGGTCAGCGAAGTTCCGCGAAGTGTTTCAAGAGGAGCGACTATGTCCTTTATCGCGAAAATGATTTTCGCATGGTTTTTCGTTTTTTGGATTGGTTGTGCCAGTGCTGAGATGCTCACGGAGGCCGAACAGAGAATCAAAAGTGATCCTGATCTTTCCGAGGTGAGTTTGAGTTTAGTTGATATACTTGTCGCTACAATAACGGCTCTTTACGAGCCAAAATAAGAAAAAATTCATCGGATCTAACATGAATTTCAGAGAAGCGGGGGACATATACATATATATGGTTAAATAAACCATTTATATACAGGTGTCCTACCGGGAGTTCCATCAGAAGTTAATGGAGAAATAATGATTCGATCATTTCCAAATTTTTTGTGAAGATTAAGCCAAGAAGACCTTTATTTATGATATATTTTTGAATATCAATGACTTCCACTTTCACCGGAAGTGGTATCAATTTCAAATGGAACACCCTGTATATTATGACCTTTTCGGATAGATCTTCGACTGACTCATTAATTTTATGTATCACTCCCTATAGCCATCTAGAGCCAGTTTCGAGTTATTCATTGTTTTTCGAAAAAAATTACAAATTAACGCTTGTAGAACACTGAGAATTCAAAGAAAGCGCAACGCACAATCTCAGATCCGGTTTTTGAAATGGGTTACTTATAAAATATTCAACATAACTCTGAGAAAAAACCGTTTTGATATACTAGGAAGAAAAATGAGAGTGTCTAAGTTGGAATTCAAAAAAAAGCCAAAGACTCGATTTTTATGGAAACCATATTTTTTTCACTCACATATCAATTTGTGAGGTAAAAATAGGTAAAGTTTATTGAGGGTTCCCTATATCCAAAATGTTTTCGAAATATTCAGGAAAAACTGTGGCAAAGTTTGAATTCGAAAAAAGGCAAAAAATTCGATTTTTCCAAATGGAAACCGTATTTTTTCCACTCCCATTTCAATTTGTGAGGAAGAAATGAGTAGAGTCTTTTAAGAGTTTCTCATATCTAAAATGTACCACTCTCTAGATATTCAGAAATAACTGTTAGCAACGAGCATATTATAATATGTGAGGAATCAATTATGATCTATGTTCACCCCGAGGTTCACCCTTTCATAAGAACCTGTATGACTTTATTCGAAATAATCCAGGTTTGTTCCAACTGAAGAATTTATCGTGCAATGTATTGGCAGATTTCTGTTCCAGAATGAATAAGGAAATCCACTAACCAGGAAATATTGAGAAGGTGCGAAAAATGTTTGGAAGTAGGTGGACGAAATTATCAAAATGTGTAATGATGCAATTTTCTATTCTGATATATCTGAATATAAGTTCGGGAAGTTTCATGACTTGTTTTATAAGTTTTGCATTACAATTCAAGCTTTCTATATGTATGTCATATTTTCCGAAAAACAACTCGTTATTTTCATTATGAGCCGTAAAAACTAGTGGTCGTTTACTTTGAACAATGAAATAAGTTTTGAGGAATATCAACAACAGAAGCATGAAAAAATATTCAGAATAAAGTCAAAGATTTTTATGAAAGAGATCCACTTATTTTTACCCCACAAATTCATAGGTATGTGAGAGAAAAAATCGAGTTTTTGGCTTTTTTTGAATTTCAACTTTGACACTCTCGTTTTACCTCCCAGTATATCAAAACGTTATTTTCTCTACAGAGTGATGTCGAATATCTTTTCGGTAACCCATTTCAAAAAACCGAACTCAGATTGTGCGTTGCGCTTTCATTGATTTCTCAGTGTTCTACAAGCCTCAATTTGTAATTTTTTTCACAAAAGAGTGAATAACTCGAAGACGGCTCTAGATGGCTATAGGAAATGATGCATAAAATGAATGTGGCATTCGAAGATATATCGAAAAACTCATAATATACAGGTTGTTCCATATGAAATAAGAAAGTTGATACCATTACCGGTGAAAGCGGAAGTCATTGATATTTAAAAATATATCATAAATAAAGGTCTACTTGGCTTATATCTCCACACAAAATTTGAAATTGATCTAATAATTATTTCTCCATTAATTTCTAATGGGCACTCCCGGTGGGACACCTGTATATATAAGCCTAGTTTGTCATATAAACATGTCAAAAAATGCTTTCCTTTCCACTATTCTACCAGTGGCGTCCGTAATGCATAGAGACTGAATATTCTTAGACAAAAGATCATACGCCTCTGGTTAATTTTGAAATTCTCATTTAATTTGGGGGTAAATTCGGTCTCTTGACTTTTTGACGTACGAGGCACAGTTTCTGAGTAAAAAAATAAAAAGAAAAAAAGAAATCCTTGAATTTTGATATGGTACATAATAATAATTAGACTACCTTTGTAAACGAAACATGTAATAAAAAATAGCAATAAAAGCCACACTCAAATATGAATTTAGAGATGTATGAACCATTTTTTGATTCACATCGACGTCTAACAGATCCGACCGCAGCAGCTAATATTTCGATTTCTGACTTCTGATAATTTCAACACCCGATATATATTTTCAGTTGACAAAGTAGGGCACCCTGTATATTTATACTTCTGAGAGAAGGAATACTTTTTTTTCGAGAGGACCATTATACAAGGATTTCCAGCATATTGAAACTTTGGAGTTTATAAATTGAAGTTTAAAGGTTGTAATTCCAAGATTCAGAGGCGGCGTATCGTTGATACCGAGGTTTATATTCACAGGGAAAAGTTGAAAAAACAATTTGCCTATCAAGTTCATTCAGCCAAACATTATCCTGGATATTATTATTGCACGGACAGACAGAAAATGGGAATATAGGTGATATAAAAAAAAAGCTTGTGATTGTACTGCACAGAGTACTTCAGTTACTGAATTAAACCTATGATCCAATTAAGTAATCCTATCTTTTATTACAAATATAACGCGATGTAACACAATGGGAAATAAGGAAAAACAACATAAAATAAGGATGCTAGAGTTTAACAAATTCGGCATTCTTTTTTCATGTTATGAAATTTGACCATATTAAATTACGAATGTATGAAGATAGGACGATAATTTCCTCGGTCAAAAAGGGTGCACTTTTGAGATGATGGTTGAGAAACGTTCTTTGTTTGTGCCTTTGAATTTTGTGATTTTATGAGATGAGTTATCAAAAGCTTAGGTGAAGCCTGTGAGAACGGGAGAGCTGGTGGGTTAGCGAAATACTCCTGAATTCGAATTACGGAGTTTTGTATACAGTATACTGACGCAAGTTGATGGTATCACAAGTGTTTATGTGTAGATTGAGTGATATGTAGACAAATACAATTAACAGAGATGCTTCATAGAATCCTTGTAACTGAGTTTGTTATTCAGGCTTACTATGGCAAGATCAATCAGGTTTTCTGATGCTCTTCATATTCATTTCAGTGATAAAATGACCAGTAAAATGATAAGACTTACATGTTGACTGATTTTGTTGGGTGATAATTCATCCACTCAACAGCAATGCGTAATGAGTAAGAAAACTTGGAATATTTGAATTTTTGCGAATATATTTTCCACGTGGTTCTTTTCAAAATCGAATATGACCTGAATGTATCGGGTAACAAGTCAACCCTCACAAATCCAGTATCGAAAAACAATCATTCTATGGATCAGTTTTACATTGAAATTTTAATCCTCCATTAAAACAGGATATTCCTTTGGCGGTATCCATTATTACTACTTTGATGGATTGAAATTTGATTGAATCATTCGATTTTTACTGGGATTTTTATAAACTGAAACTGGAAGTGGGTATGTGGGGGATGAATTTTAATACTTGACATTTTTCCTGAGGGTCTTCTTAAGAAAACACATATGACGGACAAAAATTCACACCACACCACTCTCGACAACACCCCACACATATCGTGAACACTCATTCCGACCAAAGAGAAAATCGAATTATCAGTTTTTTTTTCTTGGAATATTTTTCGCATGATCCTCTTCAAGGTCTAGGTATTATAACACTTGATTTTCGTGTAGAAATAACCCCACCAATCACACCCTCCATTAAGCATTATTCCGAGTGTGAGAAGAATTGAAGGCTAGTATGTGCGACAGTTAGGAGGATATATCCATGAACAAAAATTCCAATATTGCAATTTTTTTCTTCTTAGATGTTGATGTTTATAGAATTTCAGGTGAGGTGTAGTGGGCGGCTGATTATTGCCTAACAAAATCAGGTCTTGAGGAGCACCACTTGGCCAGTGTATTCACTCAAAAAAGCTTGAAGGATGTCAATTTTTTTCTCCTTATTTTCATAGAACATCCGTACGAGATTCAACGAAGTAGAACCGACAGTAAAACTCTGTTAGAAAACATTCCACAGGATTTGAAACGACAACAAGTTTTTTGTCGGGTGTGGCTTGCCTCAGAATCTTTTTCGGGATCTTGAGTTTGGATACCTAACATGAGTTTCTCCTAAGATCTTGTTATTTTCCCTAAGGCCACACTTGAGAAATAGTGGATTCAAGTCCATTTTCCAGAACGAACACAGCATCCGGATATGCAATATAACATCTCTCATCTCATTTAATAATGCATCTCGTTATATTAGGACATCTTACATGTTTTCAATTCCGTCAGAACGATAGCAAGATTAAGCTTATTCACACATTTTTCGTCATTTCGTTTCCGATACGAATACTCGCAAAACTAACGATAGTTATCTACCTCGGTATCTACTTTCTTCTGATTATAAATTGGCTGAATATCCTAGAGCGTTTTTTTTTATACCTTATTAAAAATGAAATTCTTGTCGATAATCCTGCATTGAAAACTTTCGATTACCACTCGGGTATCCTTAAATTTCCATCAAAAGACTAACGTTTTGAAAGTTCAAATTGACTTTTCATTTTCTCGCGAATGAAAAATATCTCCTGATGTCGTCACTTTTTCATATTCTGAAGCGGCTCTGGGCTCATACTATACGTACATTCAGGCTACGCCCTGATCTGAAATGTGCAGGGCTTCCATGACGTTTCTTGAAGCACTCGTAATAAATAGGTTTATGTCTATACAATAACTGACACATTTAACATCCACCTTCTGTTATCGAGAAAGTCTGGCAGAAACTTAGATAGTTTCAGTAAAAAAATTTCCTAGTTTTTTTCAAATATGCAGCTACAAGTTGTCCCAGTTATTCCTCGATATATTCTGAAGACATCCTTTGATAATAATTTCAAGTAGCCAGTTCCGTCAAATTATACTACCCTTACATTGTAATATTGCCGTTAAAACTGATTAATAAACTTATTGTTATTTTTATTACATTTGTAATTTCACGGTGTTAAATTCGAGGTTGAATTACTTTCTGTTAAATAAGATTAAAAGATCGAACTTCTTTGGCAAGTATTCAAAATTCTCATTTGGAGTACTTTACTAAGTAGACTCATATATTTCATATCTCGAATACTCCCGAGAGTAGGGTAGATAGATACCCACTTTTTTTTATGACTCTACAGAATGTATTCTGTAAATGTTCGGAACAGATATCAATGCCGTAATCTCGAATGAAATATTCTTTCAGGAAAGACGAAGGGAAAAGCAACCTTGTTCGAATTCATTGTTCACAGAGAAAATTCATCCAAAATCTGAATAGCATCAGATTCATTCAGCAGAAGATGATTTCACTTCACTGCTTTCATCCTTTGCCTTTGTTACCCATTTTCATTCATCAAGTGAACCATGCTATCCTGAAATTTTATGGCTTTAAAAGAGACTACATTCTGTTCTCGCTGTTTCACAATTCCGAATTTGAATGCAACTACGAACCGTAGCATGTAATGCGATGCATGGTCTGTCTGTTTTTATAAACGAAGTTGATAAAACGCATGATTATATCTCTGTAAAAGTAGGACAATACGATGCTCTCTAGTCAGTGAAATTTGTAGGTATATTTATGTGTCTTCCAAGAGGCAATATAGAAAGCCTTCAAAGTTTCCTATCAGAGGATATATCACCTTTAGGTCGGTATGCTGCTGAGAAAACATCAAGTAAGTCGAGAAATGAAAATATTGAAAATTATGTTAAAATGTTGCCAATGTTGAGCATTTTTATACTAACGGTATAAATATTTCGAAACTCAAAATAGAAAGCTGTTTCAGTCATCTTAGCAGATTGGTTGTTTTCTTGCATTCAGGATAGTGACCTCGCGAATGAAATCATAATTAAAAAAAAATATCGTATGTATTTTAAATAGAGCTGAGGAGAGGGGTAGAATGCATAGATGTGCAGTATTAAATTGTCCTAATGAATTTCCATCATCAGAAGAATTTTGGTGGAGAGCTAGGGTAAACCATTACCTCGACCATGACAAATAAAGTTTCAAAAGTCCTCATCGATCCTATGTGTGCGTCAGAAGTTATTCGGAGTTGAAGGTCAAAATTGTAGGTTTTTTCGATTTTTCTCAAAAACGGTGAATATAAAAAAAACTCGAACCAATGTTTCTACGAAAATGCCTCTATGGTTTTTTCCTAAGAGTTACCATTCCTGAGATATCGCGATTCTAAGTCACATCATATTTGATATGCACACATTTCCTGGCCACCATTTCCTTTACCTTGGTTTCCAGTCTTCTTCGATTTCTTATTCTTCTTCTTCCACCTCTTCTTGCTGGATGTTCATAAATTGTTGATATGTGGCTATGTCATTGGCCTCAATCGATAATTGATGAACAATGATCTGTCATGACTATCATTAGGAAACAGTGTTATATATTCACTACAATGGAGTAGTCCATTCTTGAATATTATGTCTCGATAAAATCCAAAAAGTGAGTAGCTTTTATTCATTTTATGAGGTGGTGGCGAAATTCTGTAGATCAAGGAATTATCAGAATGCACCGGTCTAAACCTAGCAGACCGTTTTTAGCACACCTTTCTACGGAAACCCTCAGTGATGGACGAATGGTAAAATTATATTGAAATAAGCATGTACTATGCTGAGGTCTTCAGTGTTGATGAAAATGCATGATAAATGAAAACGAAATTAACGTAAATTAATTCTTGGCATCGGAATCTTGAGACAGTTTTCACTCAATGTTAATATTCTATGGAATAATTCATCGGAGAATATATACTATTTAGTATGTATAATTGGTATATTTATGTGATTGATTCTTGAAAACACAGCTGTTTTTTTAGTTTGAAAATTCTATAACACGGGAACACGTTATGAGATCATAATATTTGTCATATATGTCATTGTAATATCTTGATCAATGACTTAATTATCCTCACAGGACATCATTCATTTTACTTGGGAGTGTAGGGGTTGTTTATCATCACTATAATTAAAAAATCTTTGGCACGGAAACGGGTTGCAGGAACCTCATCATATTTGACATGTGAAATTGTAATATGGATGTTATAGGTCCCTGAAAATATCATCGACTTTCTGGTTCAATAATTCTAGGACACGGAAATCGGTACTTTCCAGTCCACATAAATATATTATTCTCTTCCTATGGTTGGTTCCCTTTTCCCTTGCTATGGAAGTTTTAAACACAATACAAAAGTCACAAGGATGTAGAATCTGAATTGTTCTTCGAATTTCGAGAGTATTTCTTAAAATTTCACTGCAATAGAGAAAATATCGTCTGATACTCGTTGGAGAAGTCAATTTCAATACGAATGCGAAATTCGAAAAACGTGCGACGAAGGTTTCAGAAAATACACTACACATCTGTACATCTGTACATAAGAGTTGATGATCTCTGATTCATCCTTCCCAATTTGCAATATTGTCGACCTAATTCGATTACCTGCCAAATTCGTTTCTAAAACAATGGATTTAGCAGGTGAACGAATTAGGCCGACGACCGATGATATGTGTAATGACTTGAAAGGGTCTTCCGAGCTTATTTTTTGACGAATTATTTCACCTAACGTGTTTCATGTTAAATGGAACTTTGGGTGAAATAATTTTCAAAGCCAACTAACTGCTTTTATAAATTTGAATGGACCAAAAATTCATCTTGGCTTTCTTACAGAACAATTTTGTTGCAAAAAAACAGAAGAAGATAACGTATTTATCTACCTAGTTGGGGCAAAAATTTTGGAATACCACCCTTTGGGAACTGGGACACTTATATCTACATAGAATGCTTCGGCTTTGAAATCATGTATCTGCCCTTAGGCCACCGCTACTGTTAATGGAGTTCATGAGAGCATTAATGAAAACAAGATAACTAAGTCGAAGCAACTAAACATGTTTATTCCCCAAATGGAGAATATCATTATATTCACAGAATTCATGTACAATATTTTTTTATTGTTTGGCAATTACATCTGGAAGAGTTATTTTTGAATGAGTTTTTACACATTGAAGAAATTATGAATGAAGCAGATTGGTATGTACTTCAGAGTTGGAATTATTCATTTTAAAACTTCGCCAAATCTTTTATGGACGTTCATAAGTACAGTCTATTAAATAGAGAGAATGAGTGTTGTTCACACAATTGTCGTTGGAATTATGTCACCAAAAACTCGAGTTCTTGAAGAAGGTTCGGATCGATATAAAATTTGCTTGTTGTGATAATATGTAAAAATTTGGTCTTCAGACAAATTCTGGTTATTGCCGAATAATGAGGTATGAGGTCTTATTCAGGGCTCGGTTCGTGTCCCAAGATTTCTCCTGTGCCAGAAAGAAGTGTCACAATATACGCAGATTTTCATTCTGATATCTAATGTGCACGTCAGTATTTGTGCGGAAATTCATGTTTCAAATTGTTCATCGTTTTTTCCGTGATATCAAATAGAGTTCAGGAAATCCTTTCGTGGTCATTTACTCATTGTGTCACCAAGCTCATTCATAAAAGTGGAAATGGCGCTTGCAGATTGTCGAAACAGTACCGGAATTTAACATGAAGCAGAAACGCTGAACCGGTAGGGAAAAGTTTGACATGGAAACGGCACTGCGCTTCAAAGAACTGGTAACTCTCTTTCCGGTGCATTTTGCTAGGTGTCACTCTCGAATGGTGAAACCGACCGGCGAGTCACAGGGGGCAACGAGGCATAACAAAGTGATAGGAGGAAAGAGACTTAGGGCATTAATGAATGGGATACATCAACGGAGACTTCTTCATGACTTAGAAGGTTTGATGAATGATCCGAAGTGAAAATGTTTCGCCATCAGAACGTGAACACAATTTTATACGCTTTAATTGCTCGCTGAATTTTACGAACAATTAGAATTTTCGTGAAGTCTGTTACAAGCTCGGTCACAAGCACTCGACTTTTCAGAAAAAAAATTTTTTTCTTAATATTTCCTTTTTTGAATATTTGAACACCATCTGCAATCAAAATGCGGAAAAGCTCGGAGTAACTTTTCTTGTAATTTTTCGAAGGTAATGAGCTTTTCAGAGCAACAAAAGTGATGATTTCAAAAACTCAATCGAGTAATACAAAAATAAGGCTCGCTGAATTGATTGGGCTCTTAGTAGGGTTTTTGTGAACATATTGAACTAGCCATACATACTCAATATTATTGGTTCTCCCAATATGTTCGATCCAGCGATTGATTTTCTAAGAGAACTCCAGAGGCCCAATTCCCGTTGCCTTTTCAAATTCATGTGACAAGTAGACGAAAAATTTCAAAAAAGCAATGAATAGCCGTTGAAGGGAAAAAATTCAGGTTCTCGAAATCCTCCGTTAACTTTTTGTGTGATTATTGGTTGCTGAGATGTCGATAGTCAAGGACAATAGGATTTTTTTCATTTGAGGGTCGATATCTCCATGATTAATAGACGCATCAAGATCTAAAAAAAACTTATCGAAGTTAAATGAACGAAGTATCCGATTATTATTAGAGTTAACCAGAAAAAAAATTTCTTCTCCCGTGTGCCAAAAAATGAAACTTGAAAAATTTTGAAATTTTGTTTTTGCCGGTTTTTCCTTCATTCCTAGTTCTGTGTCTCCGAGATATTCCTAAGGATCTCCTGAAAACGTCCATTTCTACTGCTTCCAGTTTCCTCCTGTTTTTTCTGTTACCCTCCAAGTCTCGGCCCCATACAGAAGGCTGCTCTTAATGAGTGTTTCATATATGTTATATTTTCGTTTTTTTCCTTTCTGTTGGGACCAGAATATTCCATTGAGGCAACCAATCGTTCTTCTAGCCTGTGTTATCCTTTTTTATTTCCTTATCGTCCTTTTCTGTGCTATCAAATATAACTCCCAGATAGGTGTATTCGTTACATGCTGTGATTGTCTCATTATTTTCTAGTTGAATATCTAGTTCCTATTGAAAGATATTTCGTCTTCTATATATGTATTTCTAGACCCCACCTCCGGTACTCCTCTTGCAATTTTCTGGCCATATATTGTATATCGTCTCTGTATATTATTCATATCCAAATAGGCGCATTGAATTCTTTGATATTCATATAAACACCACTTTTTTTTGTCGGACATCTGATTCACTTCATTGTATTTTCAATGTGAAGAGAGAATAAGAAAAACAGAAACATTATTTATATTTTTTCTCAGAAAATTGTCATTTTCCAATGGTCAGACAGAACACTCCACATTTTTTGTCAGACAATTGCATTCTTCTATATCATATTATTATATCAACCGATTCTGAAAAAATCAGGAGGGTATTGATAATTTGAAAAAATGCAATTTTCAGAAATTATTTGTTCCACCGGCTTTCAGACTATATTCATCTGCCTTACCGGCTGGTTTAATGTCTTTAAATTTCCACTAACAGGTGAACATGAAAATTGAAGAGTTTCAGTGTGGATCTAATGGGAATGGTCATAACCGAAACAGATCAGAATTCATTCCAGGGCATTGTGGTTTCACTCGATGAAATCAATACTTTCCGTTCCCCTCAATCAGTATGAATTGATCTACTTATGAAGTTTTAACTACGCAATCCCCTGATGGAATATGAAACCTTCCTGAATATAATCGCTTCAAGTGAACTACGAGGAACTAATTTAGTTTTTGCTTCTTCTCATCGAGTTACATTCAAGGTTACATCTTGGGTAAATTAAAGCCTTTGATTGAATGAGCCATATTTTGATATAAGTGCACTTCTTTTCGGTATTGGTATTTTCCAATCGAATATAGGAATTTGTATATTCTCGCGGGCATTAGCGTTTCTAGAAAGATGCAAATGCAGTCATAATAATAATAATACATTCATTGGCCTATTCTGACATATAGATGTGTAAAGGACAAGGAAAATATTTTACAACCTAGGTAATTAAACTATCTCCTAAATAATCACTTACACTATAGTAACATTTTTTCAACAATAACTCACGAATAGATTTCCTGAAATTAACCTTATTCATTAATTTTATACAGATAGGTAGATGGTTGAACAATTTCATAAGTAGGAGAATTTTCGAACTGGTTCGGTGTCTTGGCAAGGACAGAGTGTATTTCTAGCGGTCGATTTCCATCTTGAAGCTACTGTTATATTTGGCAAGCTTATTAGGCTGAAGTACTCGAGGCCACAAAACTAGCCGGCCTGATAACTTTCGAAAGCACTTGTTAAGTAGGTTCACATTTTTGTGGTTTACACATGAAAAGTTTAGTTTATTTCCTGTCAAGCTTCTGAAGTTTTTCGAAATTCAAAATAGGAAATGTGGACCTATTTTCATGAAACCTTTTTTTTTGCGATTCACCATAGAATTCCTCAAAAGAGGTTCAGCATCTCGGGAAAAATTGACTGTTCGTTTCAGCAAAATGCAACGAATCGACAGGTAATGAAACCTTGTGTATTTCAGTTGATTTAAATTGTTCCAACACTGCAAATAATACCACACTGTCGGGAAATGAATATACTTCTTAGAATTCTGCGATTCTCACAATTTGTATGACCGGAAATTACATATTTGTTCGGCATTTGTTTGGGTCCTGTATCTGGCTATAAACGTAGACTCTAGGTGGGTTACACAAAACATTGGGCGCATTAACCGAACGAAGATTTCGCTACCTCTACCATAGCGCTCCCAAAAATGCCCATTGCTCAAGGAACGTGTTGAGTTTGTAGCGTATGTGCCACCGGACACACAGTTGCACAACTGTTACGTTCGGTGATTACGCCCATTACTATTAAGTACTGTCAAGTTGTTTGAAGTTGTACATATTTGTTGAAATTTCAAATAAAGAATGTCTATAGAGAGACAAACCTTTAGAACTCTATAACTTCTTGGAAACCATTTTGTTATATTAACGGAAAGCAGCTGATTTCACTTTATTCACTAAAAACGGATTTTCAGAAGGCTTTCGATCAAATCAACCATGAACTTTCGTTGTCTTACTGAGCAATCGTGTTCGATTCGTACAGGTAGAGAATAATTATTGATCTGCGGAGTGCCACAGGGATCAAACCTTCCAATGTTATTCATTCTATTGATAAATGATCATCTGGAGATTTTGACTTGCTTAAGTTGGCCTACGCCGACGAATTTGAGATATATTCTAATATCATCTTATTGCGATTGTTCTGGGACTGCAATGTGACCTGAAGACTGAAAGTGTGGTGTACTCACAATTACTCATATTTTAATGTGGGGAAATGCACATCAGCATCATCATCCAGTAGGACTACAATCCTATGTAGTTCTAAGCTGCAAGCACAATTTGTCTCCATCGACTTCTATCTAGCATTGTTCCCTGTTCATTTTGTGAGTGTTAATGGAAAACAGAATAGGACGGCAATATCGATAGTGTAAACCATCAGTGGCGGCTTTAGGGGGTGGCGAACGGGGCAATCGCCCGGGGCCTCGCTCTCTTGGTGGGGCCTCGCGCCCCAATTCGATAAAAGTTAGTTAATCAATACATTCAATCAGAACAAAATTGAAGAAACCATTTTGTAGTTTTTGAATATTGCGCTTTGTTGGAACGTCCGAATGGGTAATTGAGGCACCAGATGTCCGATCCACCAGATAAGTAGGTAGAAAAGAATGCACACAACACAATTAGGGTGAAAATTATCTAAGTATTTAGGTACAATTTTTACTTATCCCAGATGTTGGAACCTCATAAAATATTTATAGCCCTGTTGACCGTTCTTTGGCGATCCCTTCGAAATATTCGTTGAATTATCGTCTTATGAATGAATTCATTCCATTTTAGAGAATTACGGAAGGAGGAGAGCAAAATCTGTTTTATTTTTCAAACCTAGTGATTAGAGATAAGAATATTGGGTTCAGTTTTGTTATATTCTTTTTTTTGTGATGAGAAGCCTCCATTGTTTTCGGTTCTTCATTTACATTTAGAGGTCATATTCACATTTTTCGAATAACTTGAAATTTTTTTTGTAATTGAATTGAGAAATTAATTTAATTCGTTAGTTTCTCAAGCCGTTCTTTTCAGTGTGGCTCTTGTAAGTATAAATTTGGATACCAACTATCCAATGAATTTATCCAATACATAATACTTCAGTATATCGGAAACTCAGAAGTATCCAAGTTGCACAACACTACCACGAACTGCTCTGAGCTTTAGGACTTGATAAAACTGGGACTCCACGTTCACGCCCTCAATCAAACTCAGAATTAGTGGCTCCTCTATCGCTCGGACAATCCCATGAAAAGTCATATACGGTGGAATTTGCAGAGAAATTTTCGATAAAAATATCGTAAAGAACCAGTGTTTCCAATGGAAATATGCATACAAGATGGCGCCATTTCTCAAGAAACTTTCTATTCTGTTCATCTGGATCATGAAAATAAACAGTTTCATTTTTATGGTCTTCTCTTCGAAACCGAGATTTTCTTTTCAGAATACCTAATAGTACCTCCATCATTTATTATCACCATCTGTGGGAATTCCACTACCCGTCTCTTTTTCAACCCCCGCTGTAGATCCAAAGTCTGAGACTTGTGGTTCAATTGGGTTGGTTCATTAGAACGGAATGAACAAACGGGTCATTTTCATAGTGAAGAACCGAAAAAGTGTGAAAAAACTGTGTGTTACTTAAAAATTATTTCCGACACTCTGTGCGAAATTCAACAAGATTTTCGAAATGAGTTCGCGTGATCGAGATGCCGATAGAAAATTCGAGTCGGGTAGTTCAAAAAGGAAACGAGTCATCACAAGAAAGCTTGACAGGCGCTGGATGATTTATTCACAAGCTTTTCTAGACTTACACTGAGTTGCAGGAACGTCCATTAAAATTTAATGCCGCCTTAATTCTCCCTTAAACGGAATATCCATAGACGGTAGCCATGGATACTCCGTTTAATGGAGAATTGAGGCAGCATTAAATTTAATGGACGTTCCTGCAACTCAGGGTAAAAATCATAAAAACATATTCAAGGAATTCGATGACACAAGATCGGCTTTCAGCCCTTGCTAGTCTATCAATAGAAAATGACGTAGCTATTTCGATCGATTATGATACTTCAATTAAAGATTTCAGTGCTAGGAAAAGCCGCAAATATGAATTTTAAATTTATCATTTCTGAATTTGTTAATTTTGTAAATCTTCCAAAGTTATATTATATTTATATGTTATATTATATTTTAATTAAAACTCAAATTTCATATCTTCATGAAATATGACAATAACCTATACAGAACAACCGGACTTACTTTCGCATCACATACTTTTCACGAAGGAAAAAGGGCCTCGCGAAGACTTCCCGCCCGGGGCCTTGCAATGGCTAAGGCCGCCCCTGTAAACCATTTTTGACTTACTGAAGTCAGAGTTCAGGGCCTGATTTTCAACCAGACATTCTCGTTTAGGTAAACCTGACAGCACCATTTTATGACCAAGCTTTGTTGCGATACTTTGAACCAGATGACCAGTTTATTTTGAAGTCATAGGTTTTATTGTTTGTAACGCAAGATTGTTTTCAAGTTCCTTAAATTTGACTCATTCCTGAAGTGACTCTCATTTCGGGAAGATAGTTCGAATCATATTCTTTCACAGTCAAGATTTAACAACCTTAGCCTCCAGACTAGAAGAATTTGTGTACAAATTATTGGTCTCGACTGTCCCTGAACTTCTTGCTGAACTCGACATTCTTGTGCAATATGTGAGTGTTAAGACATTGCACCTTTTCTACCTTATCGTTAAAAAAAAACAATTTTCTATCACAATTGCCGTTGGATTTTGCATGTATAGCTAATAAGGTCTCAAAAAGTGATTTCCATTGCGATTCTCTGCTTTCCATCTGAGTACCGAAGAAATCTAAACACTTTGGATGGGCCTTATTGTCCTGACGAAAACATTCAGCGAATCATCTTAAAAATATCTGCAGCAAATATCGATGAAACCTTCAAAATTAGTGAATGATGGCAAATATATGAAGATAACCCAAATATACACACTCAATACATTGATTTTATGACCAAGCTTTGTTGCGATACTTTGAACCAGATGACCAGTTTATTTTGAAGTCATAGGAAGTCCTCATTATTCATCAATCATTTTCTACTTCCAAACCTTATGCTTCACAACATCAATGACTATCCGTTTTACCCCAACCACTATGAAATGAGGTAGAACAACTCGTTGCGGGCAGGTGTTCGAACTACCCCATTGAATTTGTATCGTCTAGGGTGAGCAAACGTCCGCTTTCCAGAAAAAAAAAACTCTGACTCATTCTGAATACAATCACGCAATACGATCTGCATCGGGCCAAGGATCTATTGATTTAACAGTAATACTATTCAGACCGAAAGGTAGAATGAAGCCAAGTTAAAATTGCGCTCGTGGAACAATGTATGCCGGCGTTCAATTAGAAGCCATAACACTTTTATAGAAAAAATTTGGTGATCAGAGTTCTCCCGAGTGGAATGAATAGATGAATTACGTTAGGAAACTGTTTGCGCATAGCATTCAGAGCTTTTTTTAAGTCTACTTCTTTTTTTTCACTCCCTTGATCTATACTTACATATCAAAAGATTCTGGTAATCATCACTGTCGACTTCGGAACTAATCTCAGAATCGAAAATGAAATTGAATTCTTCATTAATGTTCAGAATATTATGCAATCGCTTCAGTTTCGAAAAATGGCAATTTCATATAACGAATAAACTAAAAACTAATTTTTGGATATTAACCTTTCTGTTAGGGTTTTTAACATTCTCTGTTGAAAAATGAAATTGATTTTCAAACGGAGATTTTTTAAGATCATCTATCTCCTCTATCCCAAATGCTTTCAAAACTGGCTCTCAATTTCCAAGCATATTGATATATAAATAAAAATATTAATTAACCGTGTACATAAACATCTCTATCAGGGACTCAATTTCCCAAAGAAGATACAAAGTATCTTTTAAGCTTCATAGCTAAAAAAATTTCGTGTGAGATATCAGGACGGAAATATATCTAGTTACGGAATGCTTACAACTTATAACTGGGATTTTGAGTGAATTAGAGAATAATCAAATTCAAAATGACAAATGTTAGTTCATGAAATCGACGCTTAGATAAAAAGAATGTATACAGGGTATTAGGAAACAGACCGAGATTCAATTCACTAAAGAAATTGAAAAAGATGGTGCTTGGTACATGGTGCATGGTTGCTAGACTTGGACAGGACCCGAATTAAGCCGATACGGAGTGAGAGCGATGAAACAATCTAACACTTACACGTTAACTCACGTACTTCTCCCTCCAAGATTGAACCCTACAACAAAGTCAGTAGACCAAAAGAATCCTCTGAAGATGCCTACCGCAGATGAAGACAAAGCGTTAGGTGAAATAATTCTTAATAGAACAAGACCAATAAGTCTGGAAGACTTAGTCAATGTCATTTTTCCGGTCGTGAAAGCCTAAATGTGGGTTTCAGAAAACTTTTATTGCGCGATCAGAAAACCATATGTGAATTCGAACCAATTGAATCACTCGATTTGAAATTTCAGCCCATCTCGGTGACTCTAATCAATTTGACAGAAGTTTTGTAAAACCCACCTTGAATCTATTGATTAATCCTTGGGTTCAGAATTTTTTTTTTCAATTAACATATATAGGATTACCATTATTTGTGAAATTTCAATATTTCAAAGATAAGATGTCTCTTAAGTAGAAACAAAAAAATCTCTAGGGGTCTTGGGGACCCCTATCTCATAGGCATATTCATACATTTCCAACGATTTTCAGCAAAAAAAACTGATTGTTTCGGAAAACGCTAACAAATGTGCTTGTTTTCACTGAAAATGGATACCTACCTTTCACTCAAAACTCCTTGTGACAAACCTTGATTTTGTTTCAAATAATAGTCGTTTTTTAGATAGCACAATCCTCTAATAAGGGTCAGAAATAGTTGAATGTGAGTGTGTGAAATTTTCAGAAATTTGTTTGTTTCGAATAAAAAAGAGTATTTTTCTTTGATTCAGGTTTTACTGATTAATTATCCTCTTTATATTACCTATGTATTGCACCCATCATACTTCAAATATCAGTACTACCTAGAACGCTATGTTTCCACATTAAGGTGGATCTGCCAGCCCGCAATATTGATCATAAGACAGAGTATGTATACTTTCTGTCGAAAAATTCTTAGTTTTACTTTAATATTGGAAGAATAATACGCCAAGAATAATTAATATTATTATGATATTATTAAAATTGTAATCTCGTCATATAATCATAACGTGGATATTATACTTTTGAAAAATTATACCTCTGTGGTTGTTTTGTTCCCAACACAATGATCGTGGTACATCATAGGTATAATCAAGCGAATGCTGAAGCTTGTACGAATGAGTATTTCCCTATCTGTTAGAACACTTGGAGTCCGAAACTCAAGCGGCATACATATTTATCTGCTCCAGTGAATTCGAAATTACGCCGCTACATCATGTCACTCTGCATTCGAACAATCCGACCAGGAAGAGCTGCTTATGTCGACGTCCTTGGTACCGGCAGTTCGTTGAATGGCGCTAAGTACCGTGTTTCCCTCATGGATGATGGTTAGTGGGAAACATTATATTCGAACTATTCAAATATGAATTGGATGGATACAGTTCTACTACATTCTAAAAGTTTTTTCCTATTTTCCCATTGTTTCGAGTATCTGACAGATATGGTAGGAGGTATTGACTCCCAGACCATTATGTATTCGAAATTTCGTACAAATTGGCAGTGCATAAGTTGCACGGTTTCATATTGAATTCAGGAATTTAATTTGTATTTAAGAAAAATTTTATCATTAATTTACTTGTATTTATTATTTTAGGTATAAATTTCAATATTGATTGGTTTCAAAGTGAATACCAAATTTTCAAGAATAATTCAAGGAAAATTAACTAATACGAATTTCCAATAATAATAGTTGTTATATTTATGTGGGATAGAAATAATATGATGACGATGATTATTTTCCCTCCAGTTATGTGAGATTGGTCGCATTCACCGGACGTAACAGTTGTGCAACTGTTGCGGAATCATCCGGTGGCATATGCTCTGCAAACTCAAGACGGTTCTGGAGCAGTGGGCATTTTTGGGAGCGCTTTCAATTCATGTTAGGTAACGGTAGCGAAAGCGGAATCTTCGTCCGGTGAATGCGACCATTCAGTATGATTGAGCTGCTTGATTTTATGTAAAAAAAAATCATCATTTCTTCGGAAATTTGAGAAATCTAGTATCAGACAAGATTCCGTAAAGAAATTATTGCTTGCTGGAAATCGTGTGATGAATATCTTAAGATGATTCCATTGAATTCAATCTTATGTGTAACTTTATGTAAATGATAGACTCAGTCCAATTGTATGAATCTGAACGTGATTGATGTCCTTGTATAACGTCATTTAAAAAAAATGAAATTCTTATTCACTTCATAATGAATCTTGCTTTTATGAGTCAACTATGATTTATTAGATCCCGCCTATATTTTGGAGAAAATTTTTTTTTCAGAATGCCAATTTTCTAAAGACATTTTGAAAAATACTTTTGAATCGCAATAAGACACGGGTTTTGATGCGATGCGCACGATGACGACTGAATCGCAAAACTCACGTCTATTCATTAGATTAATTAATATTCCTAAGTTACCTACATGTTCTTATATATTTTGGTATTTCATGCCATTCATTGTAATGATTATACTCTCTGAGTTGAATACATATTTCGTATTATATTGACATGCTGCTTCCACAAGAGACCCTCAATCAATTTGTCATGCTTCGGAATTTTACAAAAAAGTGGGACAGGGTCGCTAAAACCATCTCTATCTTAAATGATAGCTGAGTTCAGTCTCAATAGAAATGTGAATATTTCAGAGTTTTAGTCCGCACTGCTCGAACGAAAATTTTTAAATCAAGATCCTCCATCGGTGTTTCAAATCTGAATAATATTCATACATACAATCGTATATTTAAGGGAGTCGAATAAAAATTGATAATATTTGAAGTTTCCAAACCTACGGCGTACATGAAATTTTTCATAAACCTCCAATTATGTTTTTTAACGAAGAGACTTTCAAAGATTGGGAAAACATTTCATTTCTGTTTTCTTGAAAACATGCAGTCATTTGGTTCAAATTATGAACAATTAAATGAATTTCTTTCGATCTCTTCATTGTTCTGACTGAATCATTCCAATAATTAATTAATTCTTGGCGCCGTCGACGGAAAGAGTCGTTCCAGTACTATCAATTAATGGACAAATAAAGTTTCCCTGTCAAAGACAATTCTCCCTTCGGAACTTTCAGTTCTGAATTGTTTAATTTCTTAATTATCCAATTTCAGCCAGCATACGATCCTTACGTAATGACTCCTTGATGTGTTGAATTGAACGAATGGAAGTGTATAACATAATGATGTGTTAGCTGCCTAGAATTTGAATGCCGTCCGCTGTGAAGAGGGCTTGAGTGACATCGAATTCGCTCTACTGGGTGAGCACATGTTATCTTGTATGATTTTGTGATTGCAGATGTTCAGTTTAACAGATCTGAGTCAGAGTCCCTAATGTTTGATAATGAAGATGACAATGTAAACGACATAAGTTCTGGGAGATATTTGGTTACAATCTTCTCCACGTGAGTTGGTTAATTGTGAATTCTTTAACCATTTTTTGTTCATGTTACCTCAAAGTAGCGATTCCTCATAGAATAAAGAATATAAAGGAAGGGGCATATCGTCGATTTAGCAGAAAAACGGTTTCGACTTAAATCGGCCTAATTGAAGACACAAGTTTCATTCATTTGACAATAATTATCAACTGTGAGTTGATGATTTGGTACTTTTTGCAGTATTAACCCAGATATGCCTGAATTTTTTTTTTTCGAAATCGGATAATTTTTTTAAGGAAACATGTTTTAAATGCATCAGTCTGATGAATTAGTTCTGCAACTTTCTTCAAAAATAGCAAAATATAGACTAGACAGGGTGTCCTTTTAAAAGGACAATAGGAAAATGCGATATAAATATGAACACATATTGCAAAATTTTTATTGGAACCAAAATAAAATATATTTCGAAAAAATAACATAAAACATTCTATAATGAATGTGTTTATGATTGTTGCTTGTGATATCTTATAAAACATTCAATATGGAGTGCCGCATCACATTTGACACATTTTGTTTTGACTTTTTTATGACACACACGGCATCGTGTCTGCTTCTCTTGGGAACTCACGAGGTGATCAATCCTATCAAATCGTGAATCGACGTTCTCAAGACTGGATGGCCTGCCACGTTTTCTGGATTCAGAGTTAGATTCCAGAAGTGCCAGTACAATCCTTCTGCGAAAGGCCAGTTGTTCCAATTCACCATTCGGCAACCCATGTAGTTGCCATGCATTTTGTGCCATGATGTCCAAACAATAGCAAATAATGGTGATATACCAGTTTTTGCCGCGGATGTTGGTTCTATATGAACTAATGTATCGACTCAAATTCCGCTTCTGTCACAAGTTGACTACCTGGAAGGTTGTCAATTGAAACTTCATTTTCTTCGCCAGAATCTTCATCGGTGAGGTCATTATTGCAGTTCAGAGGAGAAAGTATGGTAATTTGAGATTCCTGCAAAATTTTTTCATCGGCATCATCTTCCACAGAAGACAAAACCGCATGAAGTGTTACGCCCCTGGAAATCCGAGAAGTCGAAATTCAATACTCATATTCCTATCGTCCTTTTAAAAGGACAGCCATGTTCAAACATGAATTTTGAAATCCTTATAGAAAATAATGTTTTCAAGTTGATTCGATCGTAACTCTCAGGGCTTTGTTAATTCAGTTTAACCTCTATCTGATAAATATTATTGTCCAATATGAAATAAAAATCACTTTGCTAATTTCAAGCATTGCGCATACTGCATGCCATTAGTAGACATTCCTGAAACAATCTCTCACAAGTAAACAACACAATTTAATTGGCTACAACGGCTTCATAACTTTAAAGAATACTCTAGGCAGAGTTCCTACAGTGAAGACACCTATGGAGGAGTGTTCAAAATTCCATAGCCACACGATTAACAGGGAACTATCGACTGTCCTTTTTAAAGGACAATAGGCATATCTGGGTTAAGCATTATTAGTG
Source organism: Hippodamia convergens (assembly GCA_038502775.1). NCBI lineage: Eukaryota > Metazoa > Arthropoda > Insecta > Coleoptera > Coccinellidae > Hippodamia > Hippodamia convergens. The sequence goes on from CM076609.1 coordinate 37,476,656, forward strand.
ATTGGAATAGAGGATTTATCTAGCAGTCGGAACGATTTTTATCGTGTTGTCTTCGTGTTTGGTAATATTTTCAATTTTTATAGTTAATTTGCGAGAAACATTTCGGTTAACAAAGAACAATCCAAATCTCCCTTCGTTTATTTTCTATATTTCGTGGTTCAAGCACATTCGAGTCGCAGATACGAATTTTCAGAAAATTCTGGCACAGATTCCGAAATGTAACCTGCTAGAAGTTTTCTTGTTAGTTTATTGTTAGGCAAACATTTCTTCGAACTGATTTAATCCCAACAAACTAATGCAATAATTCACGTAGTAGGTATACGGGGAGCTGTGTATGAAGTTGGGTATGCAAAATATGAGGACTTCATACTGTTAGAGCGTTTTTAACTCAGAAAAAGTTATTATTATTATTATTTATTATTATTTATTGTATAAGAGTTGAGATATAACCTATAAACTCAATATGAGTTGTCGATATTAATTCTGGATGTTGCCAGGAGGCTTGTTGGTCCATTATTTGTATACCCCACATCGAGATCTACACTTTTAGAAAACAATTAAAATAATAAAATAAATGCTTCGGAATGCTTCAAGATCTTTATCAGTAATAAAAATTAAAAAAATGGTCTTGCAATTCCAAACCATTTGTCAATCATTCATCAAATTCTCCACAAATAATATACTGCTCCACAAGAGTTAGGGATATCGTATTAAATCGTTTTAAAAAGTATGTAATTTTCTAGAAAATCGCTGTAAAATCATTTAAAACTCAATAACAACTTGAATCGATCCAATAAAAAACCGTGTGAGACATTTCGTCAATCTGGTCTCCTTTTTTTTGAAGTTTAGTTAGTTCTTTGCATATGCTTCATGAATGTTCTTATTTTGAAATGGAGTCAGTTTATCAACGGCTTCGATTTGAAACGAGTTTTCTGAAAATGACAAACCTGTGGAAATGTCTTAATTTTGTAAGTTCTTGGAAGTGTTTATAATAATGACATTCATCAAACCATGTAATAGATTCTGTATACGCACTTCAAATACCTATAACATTATAACCTATTCAACACGCAAATCATGTATCTTTCTAACAATCCAAAATTACATTGAATCGAATTCAGCTCAACAATTTCGTACAAATAAACGTCGAATTCAATTTGGGTAGACTCAGATGATAGCACGAATGCCACTCAACCGAAAAATACAATGTTGAAACAATTCCCAAATGAGAAAAATTGGTGGCTTCCAATTGAATTCTGAACATGAATACTTTTCCAATGTAAAAAGTAATTGCTCTATTCTATTGAATCTGTAACCTGCTGTATTAGATCTTTCACTGTATTGAAAGGCTCACAATTTGTATTTCCAATAGTTGGCATGAATTTTCATTTACAACCTTCTCATTATATTTTCAATGTAGGTATCTGATCAATTCAATGTCTACTCGAGCAAATTGAATATAAATGATTTATGTTTGTTGCGATAGAAAAAGTTTATCAATTGATAAAAGTAGGTTGAGTTAAAAAGTAAAATAATCTACTTCATTCTTTTCATTAAAGTCTTTGAAGTTCATATTGTCCTTACATTTTCTGTAATTTTACTTTTTTCTGCTACGATTAATTCTTAAAGGTTGGAATAAATACTTGCAATACTTCTTTCTCAAATCGGTTGTAAAGAAAATTCATATACTGGCAGGGACCTTTATCATACCAACATAAGATTATATTTGAATTTAAGTTTTCGTATAGTACTCCCCGTCGTACGATTCCATGCGGAAAAAATTCTTGCCTGTACCGTTCTGTAATTTTTAATAATTTTCCGGTATGTTCGAAAAACCGCTTGCTTGGAGCAATACGAAAAAGATAATGCCTTAATAGCATTCGTTCCCGAAAATAATTTTTTCTACAAGCGTACGCTTTCAACCCCTTTCCCGCACGCATTTCAATTCGTAAAGAGTCACATTTCAAAACAGTGCGGGAAAAACCTCTGCTATTCCATTCCCGCACACTTTTCAGTGCGGGAAAGGATTGGCAGGGTTTCTTCCTGCACACTTAGGCCAAGCAAATGAGCTCCAAAAAATGGTGTGCCTGGAAATAATTGGTGGAGTTCTGGAAACTGTTTTAATCATTCATTCAGGCCTCTAATGTGATGAGTTAGAGTTTTTGATAAAGTGCTTGGTTTAGGAGCTATCCGAGAAAAACCTAAAATAGTCCGAAAATTTCGAGGTTTTTCGAACGCCACGGCATACGCTCTACTGGGAAATTGGGGCGAAACTCTAACTCATCACATCAGAGGCCTGAATGAATGATTAAAACAGTTTCCAAAACTCCACCAATTATTTCCAGGCAAAAGTCTAATTTGCTTGGTCTAACTTTCATTAAAGAATAAACTGAATTATGATATTTCTCTATGCACAGAACGTCAACGATAAGAGTACTCTGGTAAGGCCATGTAGAATTACGTTCGATATTCATGTGTATTATGAATTAACATAGGTTATCAAATTTGATCCGTGTGTTGAATTCAAATCGATCTCATATAAGCTGTTGTATTGTTCCTAACTCGTGCAGAAAGTGTCTTTCCCGCACACAACTGCTTACCCGAACGACGCGAAGCGGAAGACAGTTTCGTGCGGGAAAGTAACACTTTCAGCAATTGTTAGGAAAATAATTATTACATAAAAGTATCCTCAATCAATTCATATCACACATCAAACGGAAAGGTTAAAAATTGAGTAGAAGACAAAAATGAGAAAATTTGGATATTTCCAAAGTGCAAAAAGAAATGAGTAAAGGGACTAGACTTGAAAGTGATGATGATTTAATAAATAGAATAAGGCTTCATGACCGAATATAATGATATTATAATGAAATCTGGTAAAGACCTCTTCAGAGGATTCTTGGTGTAAGATTGTAACTACACCGTTGATTTACTGACCGATCTGTTCCAGGGTTGAATCCCGAGCCGATTTTTATAGCTCTGCTAATGAAGAAAGAGGAGCGAATGTTGACGTTTCTGATTGGCCATCGCTTCCACTCATACACTTTTCAAATTGAAAAAGATTTTGATCTTGCGTTTCTAAACGTCTGAGTAACTAGAAATCTGATTGGGAATTTGGAAAACATTTTTTGTAGAAAGCCAACCCACACTGACAGATATCTACGCAAGGGGACCAATCATCACCGACGACATCAGAACCGAGGTGTTATAAAAACACTCGTAGAGAGAGCCTGTCGTTTAGCCAGAATATCTAGGGGATGAACTCGAACATCTACAGAATGCATTAATCGCCAATGGATATAATGCCGAAGAAATTGAGAGGTAAATAAGTCGAAAAATTTCCACACGTGATGATAACACATCACAACTTACGCCTAACGGAAAAGCTATCTTACCACACAAACCTTACCACACCACGGAGGTTACAGGATAGAATTGGTAGAATACTGAAGAGACACAACATCGAACCCTTTTATAAGCAAGATACCTTGCGACTGTGGCAAAGTCTACATTGGTACTTCAAAACGATGTATCAGTACGAGAATTTAAGAGCAGAAATGATGCTGTCGACTCAACCAGATTGAAAAATCTGCACTATCGGAACATGGTGTAACGGATGGACAATATATATAGTTTTCTAAAAGGCATAACTTATTTCAAACATCAAAAGTAACTTTTCTAGGATGAACATGGGAGCCATTGAAATTTATATATATAAAAACCACATGTATAGAAAATACCAGTCTTGTACAGGATCTGAATCAAGCCAATACGGGGTGGGAGCGATGACCCAATCAACTTCGGTCACGTTCACACATGCTTCTTCCCCTCCATTACTGAAGCTATAAATAACGGCTCATGATGCCTACTACAGACGTGGGCGAAACGTAAGGTGAAATAACTCCTAATAGACCATGGTCTGGAGGACGCTCTCAATGTCATGGTACTGATTTGTTTCATAGTTATGGATTAATTCTGATCTACATTATAAATGAAAAAAAAAACACAGAACTGTTCATTTATACTGATTCCCTGTAAATACCCTCTTTAAATTGAATAGTGATATTTTTCGATCAAAATGATTGGAATTAAAAATAAGTCCTTTCAGATTTATTTACTTATATCAAATTACTTCCAGCAAGATTGTTCGTCTGGAGAAATATTATTCAGTGGAGAAATATGTTCAAGACGTGAGATGGAAAATGATCCTGAAGATTGACAGAAAATACCTACTAGTACTAATATAAAGATTGTTTATTTCGAAAAGTTTCTTGTTACATCTCTATTCGAAGCGCCATTCAATGCACACAGATTGGTCGGGCAGTCATCGTCGTTTGGTTAGTGTTCATCACAGATAACAATATGTATATTATGGGTTCATCAAAAGCTCAACACCAAATTGTCGTATAAAGGCCGCCACACGCGGGGAGCCATCGAATCGGGATCGGTATGGTGGGAAAAAAATCCACCTGGTGTAATTGAATGGCAGCATGCATTTAAAGATGTTGGCCATGCAAATGAAATGTCATCTGTTGTGGCTTTTGAATAAATAAAGCAAAAGATTTTGGTTTCTGCTCAGCAAAATGTATGATAAAATTAGTCTTAGTCAAGGTTTTTATAACTTAATTCGGCGAATGCTAAAACGAAGTTTTATAGATAATTATCGAGATCAAAACATGAGCAACTTGACAATTTATAGTTGAAGGAACATATGAATAAACTTGCCTAAATGTGGTCAATGGAGAGTTCCGATCCAATTAAGACAGGGAAGACTGATTGAAGCAAGCTGGGTCTAACACCGAAAAGTGGCCAGGAGATTTAGGTCAGAAAGACTGTTAGGAACCTATCAATAAAGAATATCGTTTTCCGAAAAAGGAGGAAAGCTCCAAAATACACAGAGGCTCAGTTAGAGAGAATGCCGAATGTTGCCGCGCGTTGAGTCGAGTGCATTTCGCCAAAAAAATGATTGCTACAGACGATGAAAATCTCCGAGATGTAAGGCAATGATGGTTTCTGCACAGACGATTACGAGAAATTTCCTGATGATATGGGGATTCGAACACTAGTTATGCGAGGTGCAATTTCCGAAATTCCACTCACTCTAACCGCTAGTCTGCCGAAGTAAGGAATTATACAATTTTAGTTATATTATATTAAGCAACATAATTGGGGTAGAGGTCGCTTTGACCTCTACGCAGTATGTTAGGTTAGGTCAGGTCTGGTCCGTGTATAGGATTAATTGCTTCCTTGGGGCGAGTTCGTCCTTTTCAATTCAGATCTTAGTAGAGGCATCCAGACGTCCTTTATCTACGGAGAGTCCCCTTACATAAATTTTATTACCATGATATACAGGGTGACTATTTTAATGTACATACAGGGTGTACCGAGAGTTGTACCAAGCTCGACGGCCTATTAGGCGTTTCCGGAGAACTGGACCTATTTGAAATCTGAAAATTGGGATTATGATATTGTTTGATAATATCTACCGAGCCAAAATATTCTTGGACCCTGACCACTTCCAGTTATACAGGAAATGAAAAAAAAATTTCAAGAAATTTTTTTTTCTGTTTTTTTGTATTCAAATTTGATAAAGTATGAAATTCTGAATACATTCGTACTCAAATCCTTGCAATCGTCAAAATACTTTCCAAAATATCGAGAAAAAACTGAAGAAAAAAGGGGATAAGAGTATTCGGTATCATGTTTGTTGATCCTTTTCGAAATATCTTAAGAACAAACCGTTTTCACATTTTCGAAGTCGAAGACTGTGGAAATGTTGTACACATTTCTAGAAATTTGAAAAATTCGGGTGTTTCGAATGTTGGGTCAAAAATTTGGATCAAGATTGACTCATTACTCTCGTTTTTCGAATTGGAACCCTATTTTTTTATGATTGCGTTGGATTCTGCGAAGAAAAATGATGATGATGTTCTAACATGTTGATGCTCCTAAAATTAATAATTCCTGAGTTATTTGAGATTTTCTGATTCATAAGTATCGTCAAATTCATTAAATCGGTTCCATATCAACAATGATAAATGATTTCAGAAAAGAGGTGTATCACTAGTTAGTAATTGGAATAATTTATCTTTTTTTACCAAGGCCATTGTTGATATGAAACAGATTCTATGAATTGAACCCTACGTACGACATGAAATCCTGAATAACTCAAGAATTATTTATTTTAGAAGCATTAATATTATCATCATTTTTCTTCGCTAAATCCAACGCAATCATAAGAAAATAGGAATCTTATTTGAAAAACGAAAGTTATGGGCGAATCTTGATCCCAATTTTTGACCCAACATTTGGAACACTCCGTGATGAGTTTTTCAAAATTCTGAAAATCTACAATATTTCCACAGTCTTCGACTTCAAAAATTCAAAAACGGTTTGTGCATAAGATATTTAGAATAGGAATAACAAACATAATACCGAATACTCTTATCTCCCTTTTTTTTCAGTTTCTTCTCGATATCTTTCAAAGTATTATGACGCATACAACGATTTGAATATGAATGATTCACAATTGAATACTCTATCGAATTCGATATCAAAAAAGTAGAAGAAAGTTTTTTTCAATTTTTTTTTCATTTTCTGTTTAACTGAAAGTGGTCAGGCTGTAAGAATACCTATTTCAGCTGGGTGGATAATGTCAAACAATATCGTAATCCCAATTGTAAGCATGGAAGAGTCTTTCAGTACCATAATCCCAATTTTCAGATTTCAAATATGTCCAGTTCTCCAGAAACGCCTAATAAGCCGTTGAACTTGGTACACTCTGTATATTTTAACAAAAGATTCTTGAGGTCAAAGGAACAACTATTTTCGTATACCATTCCGGATCGGTCTAGATAAAAAAATATAGCAATTTTAAACTTTCATATTAGCTATACCACCCCTGAGAACATGCCACTAAAGTTTTTTCCTAATTCTACATTCCATGAAATTCTGTTCATAATGCTTAAAATAAATTGTAGAGATAAATTGAACAAAACCTATTTTCAACGAGAACAATAATATGGGGACCGCCTAACAATACACATGTTCGAACAGTATTTTTGTTTCCAATCAGAATATCGCTTGTATAAGACCATATCTGCTCTTCTGAAGGGTTTCATAGAGTTCGAAGACGAATATTTCATGATTTTTCCTCCACTCTCGATTATCGATAATAACTAGTTCCTATATACAGGGTGAGTCGGGAGGAACGGACCAAACTTCAGGTGTGTATTCTATAGCTCGAAATAATATAAAAAAAATCATATGTTGTTATCCGATTTACATTTTCTATATTAAAATGGTTTCATTTATAGCATTTTTTTAATAAATGCACGAAAATCCCGCCATTAACCTCGAAACACATTTGTCTGCGAAGGGCTTTCGATGCTTTTCTGATTGATTCGTGCTTTTCTTTAATAAGCAATGTCGTATTTCTAATGCGTCGAATTAGAGCATCCTGAGTGTCAACTTTTACTTTGTATACCTTGTTCTTGAACCAGCCCCACAAACAATAGTTCAATGGTGTGAGGTTTGGAGATCTTGGAGGCCAACTAATACGACCACAGCGACCAATCCATAGTCCAAGAAACTCTTGATCTGAATATTGGTTGACCTTATTAAAATATTCTAATTACCCTATAGTTTGAAAACAAATGAGAATCGATAACAACCAACATATGAGTTTTTTGGAATTATTTCGACCTGCAGAATACACACCTAAAGTTTGGTCCGTTCCTCCCGACTCACCCTGTATATATATATATATATATATATATATATATATATATATATATATATTCTTTTGATTCAGAGAGCTAAAATAAAACAATACATATTGAAACGAAAAGGTACCTAGCTGAGGTTGGTGCAACACAGGAAAACCATACAGGTCTGCAGTATGATTAAATGAGGATAGGGCAAAAACCTCAGCTGAAAAAACCCTTACTTAAAATATTAAATGTCAGGAAAATCTTGAAAGACATCAGTGTGATCTGAGAGAACAGCTTCATGTTATCCGTCGATGGACTCAGATGAACAGATTCTTCACAAAAACGACTCGCAATTCTTAAAAGTCAAAAGCAGAAAAAAAACCAACTATTTAGAATAATTATGAAATGCATTTGTTACTTTGTGTATAGCCTTGAAACCATCTTGAAATTCATAAATGGGACCACTATTTATAAGATGTTCTATAGTCTACTCATTTTCCCCACACTCACAACTAGGGCTTTCAACCGAATTCTATCGAAAGAGCGATTTAGAACAGACCATATTCTCCTGGAAAGTTCAAAAGTAGGAACTCTGATGGAAGGATCAGAAATAAGTTCTTTATTGAAAAAATTGGATATATTTCATTCAGATTTCCAAATTTTTTTGTCGCTTCTATTCATATCAATCAGAAAATTTGACCAAAAAGGTTTACGCGACTTCAATCTGGGGACCTTATTATCTGGAATATAGGTGAGGGTTCCAAAAATTCAAAGCTGTTGTCTCTCTGCGAATATGGGGAGGGATAATATTTGAGAGGACTGGTAACCAAGGAGTAGATGTAGACTTGATAGTACCAGTAATAATCCTCATAGTTCAACCAAACGGGGCAACAATATTCAGCAGCAGAAAAACGGCGCTGCCGTACGAAGTATTGTTGCATCAGCGCCCCATGAGGAACCAGCTTGTTTCTGAAGAACATTGTTTAGAGTGTTAAGCTTCAAACGCAGATCATCTGAATGGGCGTTGAAATTTAGAGAGGAATCAAGTTTGATTTCCAGGTATCTAGGATTTAAATTATGTTTTAAGGGAGAAGTACCGAAAGTAACACTAAATTTTTTATATTTCTGATGATTATACAGATGAAAACACGAAACCTAGGTTTTATTTTCATTCGGGCATAAATGACTCTTTAAAAAAATAATTTTTCGTTATATCCAAATCTGCGGAAAGGGTACTTTCTATTGTTTGAAAATCAGAATGATGAAAAATCAGAGCAATATCATCAGCATAAATGCATTTTTCCGAAGATGTAGTTGGAATGTCACACAAATATGAATTGAATAAAAGAGGTGCTAAAACTGAACCTTGTGGAAGACCATTATTCAAAGTCTCGAAATTACTACTATTATTATCGACAAAAACTCGGAACCTTCTGTTCCTGATAAAATGCGATTATTGTAGCAAAAAGTTCGAACAGGAAAAAATGATTCAAGAATAGATACCTAGTTCCAAGCGAGGAATGAGATTTTTTTACGCTGTGAATGTAAATTTTAATTTCCGCTCCAGCAAAATTCGGAGAACCTGCACCGTTATACAAAATCTTGACAAACGATCTTGATGAAACATGTACGTGGATCATGAAGGCGTGGTCAAGTACGGTGTTATGTTGAATTAATAGGTTTCAATACATTTCGTAATTGTGTTGTCTGTAATTTTTTATTCACATGCGAATGAGTAATCGAAAAGAAAATTGCACTAGTTGTTCCCAATACTCTCGTTCAAAACAGTAGGGGAGACCGGAGAATATTGACCAATTTTCATCTTGAAGGTTTACCTATATTTTATTCCGTCAGAGTATATTAATTTAAAAACAGGTTGAGTTGATAAATTTTCAATGCTTTCCAAACAAAATGTTTCAACCTCATCACTTTCATCGTCTTCCATTTCTTCTTTATAATTTTTTTTTACCCTTTCCGTTCTGATTGACATTAGTCTTGCCAGCCCCGAACCAGCTTTTAATTTTTAGTCACATGTCATAACCCTGAAACTGGGACGATATCAAATAGAATAATATAGAACATAATCAATTATTCGTCATAAATGCTTTGACAATCAATAACCAAGAATAGATGGGGATCATTGCATTACGGAAAAAATAATTAATTTCGAGCATTGTTATTGAATATTATGTTCCTTTCATCAAACTACCGCGTTTCCGGTGATATAGCGGGGGGAGGTGATGGACTCTTGTGCCGTAAGTACTCCTAGACTAGACGGTCAATCATTTGATCAAATGTTTGAGTTAAATGATTGATTCTTGCTTCAATCAGCACTTCAATCTTTTGATCCAAATATGTGATACCGGACCGTGGAGCAGTGCACATCGTGGTTTATTTCTTGCGAATCTATACAAAACACGAGTACCTAGTAATTTTAAGGCTGAATAATGGTGTCGAACATTTGGGTTTTCTATTCTAGTCTTTACACTGGCCATCGAAAAAATGATGACGACGGTGATCTAAGGAGTGGTATATAGTGAGAAAACGCTTCACTCTTGAACATTCACTCAACTATTTACGTGTATAGGACCAAAAGACTACAGAAATTTTTTGAGAATTGATCGAGAAAGTTTTGATTGACTTTTGGAGTTAGGGTGACCCGAAACCGATTTCTCAGGAAGACCGACTTTCGTACAACACGCCATAGTGTCCATAGGTGGACTGATGCGATGCTGATGAAACACGCCCTACATGATCAAACGTTCTCTACAAATGATTAATGATGCTTCTAGACGACCCAACATGCTTGATTCAATCATTTGACTCAAGCTTTTGTCAAATGATCGACCGTCTAGGGGGTGCTTTACTTGTTAGCTCAAAGCTACTGTGTCAGACGAGTTTTTGATAAATTGTCCATAGGCAACCATCCCCGGTATCCCTTACGGCGAGATCGCATGCAGTGGTCTGTTCACTCAATAGATACTCACGAATCATGGAATCTTTGTGGGAAATATTTCCAACCATTAAATTTTCGGATAAATATTTCCATCATCATTCAAATTTGAATGCTATGCTCTCAGTGGTTAATTGGGCTATAAATAATCCCCCTTTTCTGTTTATTAATTCATTATTTCAACATTACTGAATGAAACTCAGATCATATTTCTCTTAGATGGTAAATACTGGAAACTGTCCGGAATTAATTTCCAGTTGAGGAGATTGATTATTTTATTTTCGTTTTCGCACCAGTGAAATAAATGGATCATAAAATGACGAAACCGTTCGAAGGTTGCCGAAATTTGGAAGTAATAAAACGAGAATTATGAAGGGGATGAATTTTGGCTGAGAGTTTCCAGATTGCTTCATTCCGATGAGATTTATTCTTGAACATTGTACTGAAAATTTCCGGAACAGGTGACGAAAATACACAGCCACATATTATGTATGTGTTTATATCTGAATCAATGTTGACAGATACTTTCAATCGACCCCAAAAAAATGAGATGTGAAAATGCAGATGTCAATTTTCAGCAGGAACAGGTTGAGGCTGAGAAATAAATACGCTTAAGGGGAATATCAAGGTATTTACATCCGACATACGCCTCCTGCTGAAATAAATTTCTCTAGCTCAGTAATCATCTGTTCGAAGACAGATTCCTGAAGATGGATACTGACAGAATCACTCCCTTGAGGCTGGGAATTTGTCATTCCATATGATGGCAGTGGCATTCGGAAATTCGAATTTTATTCAATATGTAACGGCAAAACTACTGATTTTGAAGGCATGAAATGTTTGGCATACTCTAACTAGTTTTTGACGAGCAATCGATCGGAATTAAGAAATTACAATCACAATTCAAGTTCATGTATGCTGCATCTCAGCAATTGTTGAAGAGAGAGGCGTGCGATTTTCGCGACCCTGTATCAATTTTTTGTGAAACTTTAAAGTCCACAAACAGAAATATTCCAACTTCTTTTGTTTCTGAAATACAGGGCGATGTAATTATTTCTCAGGCACTGTAAAGGATAGAAAAAAAAAACTGTTTTCAATATATATTTTTACGTAGAAGTCAGCGGCGTGGTTACAAATTTTTTCCAGAGCACTGTTTTTGAAATTGAGCACAAACGTGAAATTTTTCATTTGGAACACCCTGTATATTTTAACTTGAAGTTGTTGCATTCATTTTTCTGAATACATTGATGTACACAACCTAACCTTCAATAAATTTTAAAAATCAGAAATATCCATATTTATATTGTTTTTTTTTAATAGTTAGACATGAATTCTTCCACACATGCATAAAAATTTAAAAAACATAAAAAAATTTCAATATATATATATTAAAATTTCTTCTGTTTTCAACATTTTCAAGTTCATGTTGACGAGTGATATTTCGAGTTTAGGTTTAATTATAAAAAATGAATAGGCTTAAGTCACCTGACGTTTTGAAAAAATATTAATTGAACACATGTGCGAAAGAATTCATGGCATTCTATGAAGAATATGAATTCTTGAATACGAATTTTTGAAGCCACAATTCATTAAAGGTCAGGTTCTGATACATCAACGTATTCAGAAAAATAAATGCAAAAAAATGACTGCCATCAAATTAGAAAATATTAAATATTAATATTTGGGATTCAATTCCTCATATACTTTGTGCAATTCTATTCGACTTCATTAGTCATGAGAAAGTATTTCTGATACATGCCAATTTTCCCTTTATGGAACGGAGATATTGATTTCTTAATGTAAATAAATACAAATGTCCTGAATAATGAACATGAATTCTGCATTATTCGTATTATAAAAAGAAGCCTCCTACAATATTCATCAATTAAAAAAAATATTTCACGATACAACTGGTATTGCCTCAGGGAGAAATACATTTCTTCTGTAAAAGAAATAACTTCTCTGAATTTCTCGATTGCAGCCTTCTCTTACGAATTCGTGTTCTCCCCTTTATTGTTTTCAATTTTCCTGCATAACAAGAGGGGTGAATGTAGGCACCTTTCAGAACCTCACTTTTTTATGTCAAGAAGGGGGTGCAGACCGTAACATCAAGCAGAGAGGAACCTCCAGTTCTAGTCAGCACAAACTCGTGGCAACCAATGATTTCAGTATGATCAATAAAGCAAACCCCCTTCTACTGGGGGTTAATATGAGTTCAAACTCATATGGTGAAGAAAAGGAATTCACCTTGAGGGGGTCAACAACCCTAGAATAGACAAAACATTGATTTCTTGCATTTGTTGTTGCGTAACTTTGTATTCTTCAGGCAGCTGTTATGGTCGATGTAATTCGATGCTATTATCCTAATGGTGCAGTGAATTATATACTTCTTGTTTTTGATGCTTGTTTCTGGTCAGCAGTGCGTTAAAACGGATAGTAATACGCAATTTTGTATGGGTGACTCGGTAATGCTCATTCTATAACAGTTTCTACCAACAGATATTGTTCTTAGACTCGTCAAGATATTTCCGCTGTAAATTCTTCTGAATATCTAAAAATTTTCTATTTCATCTATTTCACAGAAGCGTTCACCTGTTATCAAGTGATAATTACATATGAATTTGGCTCAACATCTTCCACAGGAGATGGCTTCCTTCATTTTTCCCATCTGAAAAGTGATATAGAATGTTTTCATTGTGAAAAAATGTACATACCTACCTTCCCAATTACAATTTTCAAGTAATTCTTCACACATTCCCGCAATATCAAATCACGAAGTATGCGAAGTTCAGACACTTCTTGGTTAGGGTGGGTACTGACCCACCTTACATACTGATGTAATAAGCTCGAAACAAATTATTGATAAGTTTGCATTTATAGAACTGTGAATATAGAATTATTATGGAAATATTAATGGGCTTATTTTAGGTAGGGTGTATAACTATTAGTAAATTTATAAATTATATGAAGTAATGATATGAATGTAGGTTCAGATATAAATGAAAAAAGATCTTTGAAAAAGGCTTATGGAATCACATGGTAACGGGAATAAGGACAAAGGTGAAATGAAACAACTAAATTTTCGTCTGTATTTTCAGACTTAATCGAGACCTATTTAGAGTATAATATTTTTGAATTGAAAACATCATACATGTGTCAATATCGAACATCTTTTTGGAAAAAGAAAAAAAAGAAATAAAAGCAAAAAAGAAAAGGAAAAAAAAAGAAACGAAAAGAAAAGAAAAAAAAAGAAAAGAAGAAAAAAAGAAAAGAAAAGAAAAAAAAGAAAAGAAAAGAAAAGAAAAAAGTTAAAGAAAGAAAAGAAGACCCATTTAGAGTTGGTCTACATTGAAATATTTTCGAATTGAAAACATCATACATATGTCAATTCCAAATATCTTTTTGCAAAAGAAAAAAAAGAGAAGGAAAAAAAAACGTAAATAAGAGGAAAGAAAAGAAAAAAAAGAATAGAAAAGAAAAGAATAAGAGGATAAAAAAAAGGAAAGTAAAATCAATGTGAAAAACTTGCAATATATCCCATAACGAGCTCTAATAGGGCTATATATACAAATAGATACAAAATTTTTATATGAAAAATTCAAAATGTGAACCCTAAGTGATACTTTTTCACTGAATACTTATTCTCTTCTTCAATTCATATCTAATCTCATTACACATAACTGGATTTTTTCGTTGAAATTAAAAATTCAGTCTCGCGTTTCTATGAGAACCTGTGTATCCAGTCTACATAATATGCCAATGTTAAATACATAAAAAACTTGAGAAAGTAAACCGTTTTTATGCACATCCTTCTTATTTTTGTTCAACTCATACGTACATATGAATTCACCGAGTTTCAAAAAGACAGTAAGACACCTGATTCACAGTTTTTCTCAAATTCATCTGTAGGATTTTTCCAGTCTGTGACTACTGAGAATTTATAATATCTATTGAGATCTTTAGGTAGAGATACCCTTGTTGCGATATTTTTTTTTCTGGCAACCTCCCATACACAAAGCTGAGTATCCAGGTTTTTGAGCAATATTGGGGAATATTAGAGCAAATGAGAGAATACCAAGATTTTGGATATACCGGAGTTATTCTATACCTTGAATAACTTCCCAAAAGTTTTCACGCTTCGATTCCATCCCGTTCAGAACGAAAACCGTTCCACATGAATTGGAGATCGAACGAGAAAGCATTTTTCATCGAAACTTATCCGAGTTCAAAAGTATATCATCTCAAATAAAATGTACCCCAAAAGGATACAGTAATAGAAAACCTTGTTATTCAAATGAATGAATCTGAAAAGGCCTTTCGAATTCCATCCCCTCTGCATTGAATTATATGAAACCTTCAACCTACCAAGCTGCCTTTGATATAGGTAGTCTCCTTCGATAAATAAATATTCGATCTCGAATTTTGATACCTGAAGGCACTTTTCCAATTTTCAGGCTTTTCTGTAATTCTTTTTCAAAACTGAAATTTAATGATCAGACTAATTAATTCAGTATCTTCGAATTATTTTCGTTCTGAGTAAAAAGCTGAAAAGTTCTTCAGTATTCAATGTTCAGTTACACATTATTTGGGCTATTTCCATTATCTATACTGTTGGAATTTACCGACGTTTCGGCAAGCATTCGCCTGCCGTCATCAGGGTGTTGTTGGTCCTGAGAAGGACCGGTCTTTGCCAAACTTGTTCCGTTTGGACTTTTGCGCTCCATACCATCCAACTGAGTTGTGGGAATGCAAACGCGAGTTGTCAGAGGTGCAAAATCCGCAACTCAACCCACTCTGACAACAGTCTACTGAAGTAGGAAATTCTCATTTAACTCGAGTTGTTCTGACACTTGGACATAAATGTCATGAATAAATAATAAACATCAATGTCACAAGAAGGCTGATGACAGAATTGACAAGACTCAGTCTCACTTCAAGAAGAAGAAGAAGAAGTCATAAATCAACTGTACTTATCTCTTGTGTAGTTGGTTTGCATAGTAGTTTAGGCTACGTCAGGACTGGCTCATGTCAGGACTAATTGCTTCTTTGGGCCGCGTTCGTCCTCCTTAACTCAGATCTCAGTACGGGCATCCAGATATTCTTCATTTCCAGAGAAGGCGCGCTGATTGGGTTGGGAGTTATCGCCATGAAAACCGCTTCTTTCAATTTCCTTCTCCTCCATCCTTCTTCCTTTGATATTATGGAAGCTTCGTCCCATTTGACGTTGTGGTCCTCGTTCCAAGCATGTTGGGCTAGCCTGGATTTTTCTGTTTCTCCTAGTTGAGCTAGTCTTTGGTGCTCTTTGATTCTTACTTTCAGAGGGCGTTTAGTTTCACCAATATAGGATCTGCCACATTCGCATGGTATTTCATAGATGCAATTTTTGGTATTTTGATTCTCGTTGTCAGGTTTCACCTTCGTGAGTTTTTCCCTGACAGTATCATTGGTCTTGAATGCTGTTCTAACGTTGTATCTGTTACCAATTAAACGGAGTACCCATAGGCGGTAGCCATGGATACTGCGTTTAATTGAGAATTAAGGGAGCTTTGAATTCGATGGACGTTCCTGCAACTCAGGGTGGATGTATATTATTTTTGTAAGGAGATGTAATATCTAATCAAAGAGAAATTTTTTCTGACAACCATTGTCAATGGTTGTCACAAGTTTTGTTTGAGAAGAATTTATGTTTAGATATTGGAAATTTGATATTTAATTCATTCTAACATAGTATAAGGAACTTATGTTTTCGTTTCTTCTTTTACAGAGAAACACATTTGGTTTCAATTTCATGTGATAAAAATAGTCTCATTATATATTTTTCGTCATATTCGTGCAATCGGATGAATGAAGTTAATAGCAAATTTGTAGCTTTCTTCAAAACATGTATTCCGGTCGAAATGAGTACCAATTTATCTGAGTTTCCTTGAAATGATAATTGAAATATACTTTTTTTTCAGGTAATTCCGGATGACACCTAGATCTCATGTATCATTTTTTTAATCTGCCCATATGTTATTGATTACTGGTAAGTTTATCCAAGCGGGAAAACCGTTCGCTTATAGTAAAATGTATGAATCATAAAAAATAACTATTAATTTAATTCGTTGGCTTTTGCGGCCATCGTTCAATGTAACCTGTTCTTTAAAGTGTTATGTGTTCATTATGATACCGGTTCAAATTCAGGATCGTGATGGTGATGTTCGCGGTGCGAAATCATCTTCTTTGTCATGGATGGGGTAATATACTGAACATGTATTTTTAGTAAAAATACCCAGGACCTTGCGAAAGTGTCAGTGATTTGTGGTCGAAACACTTTTGTTCGATGCTCATCTCTGTTTGCTCTTAATAGAACTCTCGAATAATTTGACACAAATTTCACTCCACGCGATACCAAAAGATCAAAAAGAGTATAACCAAGAGAAATTTTTTAGAGTCACACAGAGCAAGAGTCACAAAACATGTTGATTGATTTTGCTCTAAAGAAAATGACATACGATTTCAGATAAAATATTTTCATAGTTATTTCCTTACTTATTCATTTCATTTCTGAGAAAACTTCTTGGAGGACCAGAGGTTTCGAGGAACGTAAATCGAAGCGAGATTTTGTGTCTTTCCGTTTACTTAACATGTGACATATAAAGCAGCCAAATGACTCTCAATATCGGAAAATAGCTGAAAGATCGGAATTGAACCCTTATTGTCTGGTAAAGGATCCGTGAGGCTATTATGAATATATTTCGATTACTACGAATTTCAATTTATCTGTGTTTCAAAAATATTTCCTTTTTGTCCTCCGTTTTTCTTGAATCTAATTGACTGAACTATATTACTGGATATGAAGGTTTTTTTATGATGTTTCTGATTCGAAATTATTAAATTTGTTTGTATTGGGGAAATTCTATACTGAAGTAAATATCTGAACAAGATAGAGAGTTCGCTGAAGTTGAACTGCCAGTAAATAGTAAATATGTATCGTTCTCCCTGTATTGTACATTGCAAAACACAATTTTTATTTTTCAACCAAAGATCCAACTGAAAATCTGGGTTGCTACAAATCAGATTTTTACTTTAACTGTGTTATAGATGTTCTAGTCCATGTTGTAGCTATTATTTTATGTTATTGTTTCTCTTCATATATGAATTTGTTGCAATCAATTTTACTCATCAGAATATTGCGTTCACGTGTAAATTTCTTCGTTATTCGCCGTAATATGGATATTTCAGAGCCTTGAAGATAATTTCAAATATCAGAAATGGTTTTCCAAATTGGCTGCCGATGATATCGACCTGAACCCGTCGACAATACTGATGTAAAGAAAAAAAAAAACTTGAAGTATACCTGAGTTAACAAGCTGCATTTCTTGAATTAGGGTTGCCAATACTCTTTAATGTCCAAAACATAGAAATTTGATCCTATTTAAGGGATCTATTGGCAGCGAAAACACCGATTCAATATCAGATTACCTACTGGGGGCAGAAATAATGTTCTTTTCCTAGGGGATATTATTTGTAACTTGAAACCAGAATTCATTTGAAGCACAATAGAAAAATATTTTCGGAAGTACATATTATTCTTTCTGTCAACGTGCTTTTTTCAAAAGGTTCAGATGTATACGTAAACATCCAGGTAGTCATAATACCTTTATCATTTTTATTATATGTTTCGCCTCGTAGTGAAAAAGTCATAACAGTATTTTTATTGTTGTCTCCACATGATTTTGATGATCATATCGAGCAACGTTCTATTTCAATCTGATGACGTATTACATTCAGAACCGTTGAATAGAGCAGATGCCTCTCTATTTACATTATTCTATAAAAAAGTTTTGTATCGACTTAAGCCAGTCCTAATCAAGTCTAAGTTGCATCAAATATGAGTTTCTTCGTTGGCGTTCATACTGGATTTATAATATGTAATCCTATATTGACATGAAATTAACTTCTTGGTGATATCAAACTTGAATTCTCGTCAATAATAAGTAATTAATGTTTCATTTATGATTTTCATCCTGTTCATTCTGTACTATTGGAAAACAACTTTGAGACTACATCCAATTATATTTTTCAATGCATTTATCTATATACGATGGAATTCTCAGACATTTGAATGAATTAACGGACAAATGAGAACAAACTACAAAGCATCGTATGATTGTAAAATAAAGACAGTAAACAATATACAGGAGTGGTCTTTAGAACATATATGTGGTCAAGCTTAAAGCTTCAATTTCAAAATCATTGTATAACTTCAAAAGTTTAACATCTACTGAAAGCACCTTTGAATTTGTCATGAAAAAGCAGCCCGCATTTGAGATGCACTGTACAATCGGAAAAATAACATCGGAACGTATCTGAGTTCTGACCATAAAACCTTGAGAAATTTGCCGGTTATGTAAGCCATTCTGAGGTGAATAGAGTTTGCATAAATGTTGGGATCTTTGACTCATGTCCTTGTTTCGTTAAATCTATAGTATTTGATATCCTGCAGCTCACGATTGCTGAGTAGGTATGTATTTGTATTTGCCCTTTTCTCTTCAACTAGTCGGAAAATAAATAACAAATCTCTTTACTTATCATTTTTCTCCAGCATCAAAAATACTTTTTCATTTTTCCACTTTTTCATGTACCTTTATTTTCCTAAACAGTTGTATTATACTTTGTTCTTTTGAATATTCAAATTAATTACCTACTTAACTTGCCCTATACGCTTGTAGGGATTGTGTCTTCTGCATCAATAAACACTATTCTATTCTACATTCAGCATACCTCTTTCGAATTTTAATATCCCTCAACATCATCTGGCATAGTCCATTTAATATTATTGGCTTTATTTTGAGACGGAATTTAGCTTGCTTTATGCTCATTCTTCCATCTGATATTATCCAAAACCACATACTAATTAAGGCTATTAAACGGAACTACTTGGCAACTTTTCATTGCGCGCTGTTGAAAAGCATGAAAATCGTTTCAGTGTAGAATTGTGTAACAGATTGCCATCGTTTTGTTCGCTTGTTTCTATGAATATCAGCCCTATCAGTTTGTTCAAATGTCTGCAATTGTGGAATTCGATCCGGAGAAATTATTCGGGGAAGCATTAAGAATAAGTTTTATGCAAATTCCCTTGCAGCAGCAAACAACAAGAGAAAATTCATTTAGGATATCTTTGTATTATAAAAATGTTTCAATTAATAGATTCATTCACTGATTGATAAAATTTGCAGATCTCTTCCTCCTGCTCCTGATGAGATTAGGAGAGCAACGCATGGAGCATTTCTGCCTTTGAGGAAATATCTACTTCCGTTATAGCCAGTAGTGGATTAAACTTGAGAATATTTTAGAATATCTCGTCATCATAGATGACACACTAAAAACGAATTACATGAATCTGGTATTTAGCATCGACTTTTTCGGTTAAAACAGACAATGTGGATAATAAGTATTTTATTAATTGAGTACTGGTAGTTTCGAATAAACCATAACCACCCGTAGGACTTCATAAGTTTTTATTTATGGTGACCAGTTATTAAAACTATATCATAATATTGCCTGATAATCTTCATAGAATTTATTATATTCCCCCATAATGAAATTCTAAATTTAATTTTTTCACGCAGATTCATGATATCATGAATAGATTAGAGTTACAATTCGAAAAATTTCGCTGCTTTTTGGGGAAAAATTTTCAAAAATAATTTTTGTGTATCATGTGTACTATATATCTATCATCCAATTTATTATTTGGGCATTATAACAGTAATACATACAATCAATTATTGTCCGAATGATACGTTACTCGGAAATCCTCATCAAATTGATGGCCTTACTTGTTGAAATTACGAAACACCTATTCGATTTCAAAACTATCAACGACATAAAAAATTCCAACAAAATACTATTGAAACTATTCAAATTTCTGAAATGATCGGAAATGTTTCAGAAAAATGGTAATATTTTATCGCTCGAGTCATAACTATTTATTCCAATTTTCAAAATTGAATACCATTCAGTGTTGGTAAGGAGTTTTGATTTTGATGCCAGTGAGTTCTCTTTATAAAATCGCAGGCTGAGTTCTCCATAATACACCCAATGAACTTTGTTACTTACACAAATAGTTCACTGTTGAATTTAGTTAATATCCAAGCACAATTATTGCCTTAGTCTCTATGATTGTTTATTGTAATACTCAGTGATTCGTTGGTCGTATTCCTCAACTGATGATTATAGTGGTCTTGGGATTGAAATCGCAGAAAGAACATCTGGTTACTCTATAAGAGTCGTTTGTAAATTTCATTGTTGCCTTGTCCAGCTCTAGAATTCAACGGTGTTCCTCTAGTTCAGAACAAATTGATCATAATATGAAAAAAGTTGTACAAAGGGGCACAATCCCCCTCGTTTTCTGAAGCTTGCAAAAGCAACAATGAAGTGGTTCAATCCTCTGAAGAATTCTTAGCACTTTTGGCACTAAGAAGCATAATGAGGTTTTTGCAATTTCTCTGAAAATAATAAAAAAATACTCATTGAAGTATTTCGCCTGCTATTCACTTTATGAACATGACGGAAAATGACCATACTTGTGTTCTTATTTTGGATTCTTATTAACTTATTCCATCACTGAAGATCAATTTCTATTGTTGAAGTTGTCACAAGAATTTCTTATGTTCGAGCCCAATTACAATCTCTCATTCAAAATTTCTGTCCAAACCTTATGATTTCTGTAAATTTGATGGGAACATAATGATCTATTGAGTCACTAATTAATTAATTTCCTGTCCAATTGAATCGTAAAGAAAATCTGATCTTCTTACTTCGTATATTTTTTTGGAGAGAATTAACCACGATTCTCTCATGTTCAAGGTTTGCGGGGGAAAGAGATGAAGAGAGAGTGTAAGAGATCGTTTTATTCGTCAACCCTTTTGTGAACAATAGGTATTTTTCATACAAATTCTTAAATTAAGAATATCAAGATATTACAGAAGATTCCGAAAGTATTTTGAATTTATCAGTGAATTTTTGTTTGAGTTTTCTAGAGTTCGTTCGCGGCCTAATCAAACCCTTCTCTTAGTTTATTATCATTCAGAAAATTTATGACGAATTTCTAGTCGATTGAAAGAACTCTTCATGTTGATCAAGTTCAGGAAAGTATTCACCTAAATAAATTTCATTGCTAAAGAAATATTTCGAAGTGGTGTTTCATATGTTAGAAAAAAAATGAGGACAGAATATTTGATTCATAAGAATGAACTAGTAATCCACAATTATTTCCCTATTTCGTTCAAATCCGTCGGAAAGTTCCAGAACGTGTTGAGTTTGCAGCGCATGTGGCTCCGGTGAATGCAACCATTGATGGTTGCTGGGATATCGATGATCAAAGAAAAAGGACCTATGAAGATCTAAAAAACAGAACTTAAAGCTCAACGAATATTTTAGCGGTTAAGCAAAAAAAATTTTTTCACACCCGTAGATAAAAAACGAAACTTGAAAAAGTTTGAAATTTTGTTGTTGTTGGTTTTTCTAATTTCACTCTAAAACTAATGACGCTACAAACAAAATTTCGATTTCATTTTGATCTTTTTATATATTCCCGTAGTGCATTATAGTATCCAATAAACGAACTGCATTGATTTGAACCGATATAAACTTTAAAGATTTCGTTATAAATCACATCAATAAGATCATCTATTTCATCATTTTTACTGTTATTTGAATTTAATTTTTAGACTTAGCTAGACTCAATATTAGTAATCATATCAAACATTTGTAAGTTTTTGCTGTCTGATAAGCCTAATACATCAACAAGTTCTTTGATAATTTCAGTTAATTAGCAGATAATCAGTTTTTACTATAAATTGGTTTTTAAAAAGATGAAAAACAAATTTAATAAAAAGTTCAACAACCGGGCCCCCAGACTCAGCGGGTCCCCCCCAACGGGGTGGCTGGGTTGGTGTACGTTACGCCACTGCTTTGACTATGGTACTCAGATATTTAAAATTTGAACTACCTCTTGAATTATGAACGAGATATTCCTGATAATGGAATATTTGTTGGGACGTCATTTGGGCTATTTCCATTATCTATATTGTTGGTATTTACTGACGTTTCGGCAAGCATTCGCCTGTCGTCATCAGGGTGCTGTTGGTCCTAAGAAGGACCGGTCTTTGCCAAATTTGTTCCGTTTGGACTTGTGCGCTCTATACTAATCAATCGTGATGTGGGGATTCAAATCCTAGTTTGAGTTTCGGAAATTACACCTCTGACAGCTAGCGTTCGAATCCCCAGATCACAATTGAATAGTATGGAGCGTACAAGTCCAAACGGAACAAGTTTGGCAAAGACCGGTCCTTCTCAGGACCAACAGCACCTGATGACGGCAGGCGAATGCTTGCCGAAACGTTGGTAAATACCAACAATATGAATAATGAAAGTAGTCCAAATAACGTTCCAACATACCTCTTGAATAATATGTGAGTGTGGATTTTAAACCATAGATTACTTTATTCCACTCAGTTATCGTAATGAATGGAATACGAATTTGTTTCTTCTCGTCTAAAGATAATGTTTCAAACGGGTTGAGGAAATGCAGGAGGAAGTTGTTCAAAATAAAAATGTTTAGATGAGTTCTATAAGTTTATTCCATGGTTATAAAAATAGTTAAAAAGAAGAAGGTTAAATTTATCAAAGCATCTGGATTTTTTAACACACCAAGATTGCATGTTCCTTTATTCGAGAGTAAAAACATTAGTTCTTTTTCACTTGTTTTTCTCTGTTTATCCGGTCAACTATAGTTCTGTGAGAAAAATTATTACTTTCACATTTGTTCAGAAAACAACTATATCGACTTTCCTGTGGGATTTCTATTATATCATATGTTCGAGAGCAGGTAACGACTGAGCTGTCTACCTCTTTTTGAGGCTCCTAGTGCCAGAACCTCGAATTAAATATGCATCCGATCAGTTCCAAAATAAACCGAATTAATTCTAAAGAAAAATCGATTCGTTATAAATTTGCTCTTTATTTCTCCTCTGAATGTTTATCTTCTGAAATGAATTATTTTGTATTATTTCGGAACACAAAATGTTGAAGTAATAAAGGATTCGAATTAGAGATTCGTTCTTACAAATTAATCCATTCTCGTTGAGGATTCTGGGATAGTCTTATTGAGTAACAGATGTAAACGATAAATCATCAAAATTGCTTCAATTAATAACAGACCTATTAACGCTTCAACCATTACTTACATAATACTTCAAATATTTGAAGGATGTTCCTCTTAATGATAAGTCAGAAGTTAATCGGCCTGCTTTCTTGAATTTTGAATTCTCGAAAAAATGGAGAACTTTTGTGAGGCATTGAATTGCCTGAGCTTTGATTTCAAAGATTTTAACATATTTATCTGCGACTTATAACGGCAAATTTCGTTTATTGGTACAAAAAAAATAATGTTGAAAATGAATTTGAAATTCATCTTTTTATACTGAACAAACCATCTTTGGATGGGCTCTAAAGTTACTTCAGTAATAGTTGATGAATTGATTTGCAGTAGACAACATTTTATAGAGAAAAAAAATAAGAAAGTTTGATTTGCGAGGAAAGTTGTTAATAAAGAGGTTCAAACATATAATATTTATTAGGCCAATACAAAGAAAACATTCTATGCGGACGATTCTCTGATCCTGTGTGGGATTTTTTGGGAAGTAAACACAGCAGTGAAAACTACTTTTTATGAGTTAGAAGTGAATTCTTAGGCAACTATTGAATATCAGCTTCAGAAAATCATGCAAGAAAATTCGAAGAGCAAGGTGAGGAGTTCCTGAGAAACAACTCAAACATATGTTATAGTACAAGTACAGCAATTTTTCATAGCATCAACTGCCTTTTCAGAAAAAAAACATCTTATGTATTTTAAACCTTCCAATAAATGGCCATATATATAATTCCATAATTACCTTCTTCCAATCATTCGATTCAATTGGAATTATTGGTTTCTGGCATGAGGACTGCCCAAATAAAACAAAACTATTTTGAATTGTCGATCCTGAGTTTTGATATTATTCAAGACTTTTCGAATGGATAGCTCCTCAGCTACCTATAGGTCATTTAATATAAATATCTACTTGTATAAATCTAGAAAACAGCCATCACTCTCGAAAACCTTAATTCAATCAAAACAATCAATGGAATTCAGTTGTGTGAAGCCAGTTAGCCGTTTTATGTTAACTATACTAATGCTTTTTTTCATCTGTAAGCAAATCTGTAGCTTTTCATAAGCTTACAGGATAATTGCGATTCTGGACGCTTCATAAAAATCTGTGGTTTACATAGATCTTCAAATATTTACGAGTATTGAGAGGTGATCGGAAGCATATCGGGAGGTAAATTGTGAGGTTATGTTGAATGGTTCGTTTCTGTCATAGAATGTAAAACATTATTCTAAACTCGAAGGTTTTTGTGATTCACTTTCGCACTTCGGTTGTAAACTATCCTTTCTTGTTGGAACTAATACAAATTGAACATAAATATATCCAATAATAAATACTTACGATCAAATATTTCAGAGTAGTAGAGTCTATTCTATGATCTAATTACGAATTTCGTTAAGTACTTCAGAGGTCACAGTTCAAATACGACAGTTACCGAAACAATTCCAAAATTGCATCATTTACGAATCTCAAAGTTGGCCGCATACAGATCATTAAAAAATCCGAATACCGCCATTAGATACTTACTACTGTTTTTTGGATCGGTAGATAAGTTAACCTATTATCGCTTTAGTCTTGGAAAATTACTGAACCCTGAATATCGAACATAAAACAGAGCTATTATTAAGTTAAAACATAGATTCAATGGGAATTGAAAAAAAGTTAGATTTTCAAATGGGGAAGGTAATAGAATTCAAGCATCAATAGTTTACATACTTCTTCGATAAATGTGATGTTATTTTCGACAGTTAACAGAACTCATCAATATAACTCATTTTACCAACAATCCTTTATATGAAATTTGCACTATTTCCGATATATTTAAAACCAAAGTTACCCGCAAACCTGGAAAATTCCAAGCCGGATCTGACTCAAACGTATTGAGCCTACATCTGTATCGATTTTTATCTCTATCAGCTGATGCGATGTCATACTGAAAACCATCCGAGATAGTATATGATTTTTCCGAATTTCGAAATGTTGTTGAAATATGCCGCGAATAGTGAACTTGTTGATATGATTTTAATTGGTGGTGACGTGAATAATACGGAAGAACTGAGGCAAAGCATTGAAAATTCATGACCACATTAAACGAAAGGCTATCATTTCGAATAATTTCTATAAACAATTCGTATCAATTTAATCGGTTAGAATTCCTCTCAGAAAATTTCGTTCTGCCTAATAAAAGTTTGAAGAAAACTATAAAAATTTGTGGAAAATTCGCAGTCGCAAAAAAAGCCGAGTAGTTTCTTTGTTGGAAAACACCCATATGCAGCATTGCGCTGATTCATAATAAGAGATTATTATGCATTAAACTGAGAGATGCAGTTCAGACAAGTGTAAAGGTTTTGATGCCCAAGATTTCTCCCACTTTTTTTATAATGACTATTTTGTTTGTCCAACGTTGAAATTATTTTGATATGTTTAAGCCACACTTTCGAAGTATACTCTGTATATTGTATTTTCTACGAGAATTTCTTGAGGACATTTCTGAAATTTTTATCCATCAAGTTGTTTTGATGAATTTGGAGTCCTTTTATGAACTGAAGATCCCTAGTAATATTCTTCCTGGCTGATCATTTAGGTTATGGGGTTTGTTGTTCTTATACTGCATCCAAATGTGACCAATATGAATACCTATAGTTGTCGAGACGCATTTTCTGAAAAGAAAAATATTATCCTCTGATAAACTAACGAATCGTTGATGATGCAAGAAAAAAGCAAATATATAGCAAAAATTAATCATTCTTACTTTTCCATTTTGAAATGAACGAAGACAACTTTCACATCTGATTACCTGTATTTTCTTCTTGATTAATTTCTTATGCAAATTTAGGTATGTAACTTACTGTTTAATAGGACCTCATATTAAAAAATAACATATTGTAATGTATTCAACGGATTGCAGTAGGGAATATTCGTGTTGACAAAAATTAAAATTCTCTGAGTAATTCATCGAAATTTTTCTAAATTCTATGCCTTTTCATCCCTTTTAACCAGGTGGAATGCGCCCCTGGGAATATAAAGCTAATACTTATTCATATGCAAGTCGAAACAGCTTCATAATATTCAGACAAGAACAGCTCCAACACTAATGGACTAATCCTCATTATTATATTACAACCAGTCGGAAAATTCAGCTTAGTGACAGCAAATCGCAGCGTGACTCAATAAGTTACATTAATTCAGTAACTACGGGATACAAACATCCATTCTTTACATACAGAGGGGTTGAGGAAGGAAATATAATCGTCGGACAGGGGTGAAACCACCCCTGGCTAGACAAACATATTTTACATTCATTACAGAGAGTGTACGTACCACTTATTCTATTCGGAGTCCCTTGTAACGTTGTCAACATCGGATACACGTTGCCCTCTTGCTTTTTTTCCCTACGGGGGGAATTCAATGGCAGTCCCACCGCATTTTCATGACAAAGAGCTTATTATTGCTAACAAGCGTTTTACAGATTTGTAATGGGATTTCGCTTGACGTTGTCACAACAGTAGGTACTTTCACGGTTTACCGCCTGCTTTCTTGAAAATGTAGCCTTGAAATACAATATCTCATGATTTCATTATTTCGCAGATTTCATTAAAATAAAATCATGGAATTTACAGCTACAGACTTCCGATCTAAGATGACCTGATAATAGTATATTCTAAAACCAGTTGCAGAATGAGCTCCTATTCCGAAACGAATGTTAAATTCGAAAACGAGCGACGAAGGAGCTAGTTTTTGAACGAATCAGTGTTGGGAAGGCCTTCTGCAACGAGTATCAGACGATATTTTCTCTATTTCAGTCAAGTTTTGTGAAAAACTCTCGAAATTCGAATAAAAATTCAGATTAGTGACTTTCGTGTTTTTGTGACTTAGGAAATTTGAATTGATTCGATTTGAAAATTGATAAGAGCGGAGGTCAGTACTGACAACCACAAAAATATAACTGAAAACAATGCTGTACAGCACTACTTTTAGTACTGTAATGAACTCATTACGATACTGAAATAGAGAAAACCTATTTTGATCGAAAAAAAATAGAAACCTTCACCATAATTCCTTTCTTCACATGCATATCGACAATATTACTCATTTCGATATTTTTTTTTCATATAAGAACGGAAAATTTTATTTGGTGGTAATGATATCGATGGCTATCTTTGAAAGGCTTAGTTTCTTTAGTGAATACAGGGTTAGATAGAACAGTACATCCGGTCTGGATGCACCGGATCTTGCCCTATAGAATGTATGTATATATTTCGTTGCAGAATAAAAGCCTTAAGCCTTCATTATCATTGTGTTTATTTTTATTTACCTGAAATGTGGAAAAAAAACCAAAAAACAACGGAATGTAATGAAGAGAAACTTTGAAGAAAAAGAAAAAATGAAAAACATAAAATTCTTCGCCTTTACAGAGTCCATATCGAAAAAATGTTAAGAACTTGAAATTGAAAAATTAAATGAATATATAATAAAATAATTTGAAACTTTTTTCGATGTACTGCCCACGTTCAAATTCTGAATTTTTGTGGGAAAAAAATGTTTATTGTCGATTGTAATAGTTATTTCAAATATTTTTATGTAATTTTTTTTTCAGACTAAATGAACATCACTATTGACTCCTGGAATAAAGGCCATCACGAACAGGGTCCTTCTTCCAGAATTCAATATTCCATCTGCACGCCAGTAATTTTCAGTTTCTATTTTATTTTCAGACGTTTAAAATATTCATAATTATTATTATAATCGAAATGAATACCATTGGGTGTTTCCATTACTCGGACAAACTTGTATGGGATCCCTGATTTGGTGCCATTGCTGAAAACGCAGAGAGTGATGAGGATGTAAACGGTGCTTTACGTCATGGGCAAAGGGGGGATAGAAATTCTCAGTTGATGCTACTAGATATACCATTTTGTATTAAGTTACTAAAAAGGCGCTTACTAGTAGAAGTAAATGAAGGAGTTATATCGGGATGTTGTTTCTGAAGGATATAGGATAATGATGAGGCCACAATAAAGCCGAAACCGGTCTATACTTTCTTAGTGACATCTGATCACCTTCTGTGCCTGATGAAGGTTCTGTCAGACTATAAATTGGAGATGATATTCATTTCGATGATTGCTAATCTGAGGACAACTCCTGATAAGTCGCGATAGCAAACAGAATAATAACAGTATAAGTAGACTTATATTATTTTCACTGAAGGTTCAAAAAATATAAGTGCACTTAACTTATAAGGATTCGTCCAGAATAGATATACTATTTTGTACTTAGTTACATTCTACCTTGTTATATTGAGTTCATTATTACGGTAAAGTATATGAACATATCTCATTTTGGCCAATTAATGACTTATAATCGTTTTCCGGAGCAGAATTTATCTAGGTTTCAAAAATAGAAACAACATCAATACATTTGATATTTGTAGTTGAGGATACATATACTGTAGAACACTCTATATGACCAATTGAAAAATAAAAGAACACAAGACTACGTTCACAATATTTAATAAATTAAACATCTAACAAGTCGACATGTTTCGGGTTTTATCCCATTCTCAAGACTGAAAAGTAAACGCACAAGTCAAAGAAATAAACATCAAACAACAGATGTTAAAACCGGAGATAAGCGGAAATCTAATTGATCGTTCACAACGTAGTCTTGTGTTCTTTTATTTTTCAATTGACCAAAGATGTTTCACCAAGTGTTGAGCGAGGAATCAATTTCGTCACTCTATATGAAATGTGTCTGAAATATTCTCCCACCGGGAGTGCCCACTAGAAGTTTATGGAGAAATGACAATTCGAACAATTTAAAATTTTGTGTAAAGATATACGCCAAGTTGACCTTCATTTATGATATATTCTTAAATATCAATGACTTCCGCTGTCACCAGAAATGGTATCAACTTTGTTATTTAAAATGGAACACCCTGTATATTATGACTTTTTCGGATAGATCTTCGAATGCCACATTCATTTTATGTTCCATTCTCTATAGCTATCTAGAGCCTTTTTCGAGTTATTTAATGTTTTTTGAAAAAAATTACAAATTAAGGCTTGTAGAACACTGAGAATTCAATAAAAGCGCAATGCAATATCTCAGATCTGTGTTTTGAAGTGGGTTACAGAAAAAATATTCGACGTCCATCTGTAGAGAAAATATCGTTTTGATATATTCGGAGGTAAAATGAGAGTGTCAAAGTTGGAATTCAAAAAAAGCCGAAAATTCGATTTTTTCAAATGGAAAGCGAATTTTTTTGAGATTCCCTATATCTAAAATGTACCATTTCCGAGCATAATATATTATCTATGTCCACCCTTTCATAAAAATCTCTAACTTTATTCAAAATATTTTTCCATTCTTCTGTTGTTGACATTTCTCAAAAATTAGTTCATTGTTCAAAATAAACGACCACTAGTTTTTTACTGCTCATAATGAAAATAACAAGTGATTTTTCAGGAAATATGACATACATATCGAAAGCTCAAATTGTAATGCAAAACTTATGAAAAAAGTCATGAAAGTTCTCGGAACTCAATTCAAATAAATAAGAATAGAAAATTTAATTAAAAAAATTTTCAAAATTTCGTCCACCCACTCTCAAACATTTTTCGCACCTTCTCAATATTTCTGATTGTTGGATTTCCTTATTCATTGAGGGACAGAATTCTGTAATACATTACTCGATAAATTCTTGAGTTGAAAGAAACCTGGAATACTCTGAATAAACTCGTAGAGTTTCTTATGAAAGTATGAAAGGGCGAACATAGATCATATTAGATAGCCCACATATTATATTTTACTAGTAGCTAACAGTTATTTCTGAATATCTCGAAAATGGTACATTTTAAGTATTGATCATTTCAGAATGATCTCAAACCAACACAACAAAAACATTTTTGCATCAAATTACTCGGAGACGGGAGAAATTCACAGTGAAAGGTTAGTTAGTAAAGTCACAGAGGAACTCCTCTTTTCTTTGGATGAGGAATGCAGTCCAAATTTGATGAATCATATCGGACTCTAAATTTTTAATATTTCCTTGAATGCTTGGAAATTTCATTTGTTGGTATTCATGTTTTATACCTCAGTGTTTTTTAAAAATATCATTACTGCTGAAAGTTATATGTGCTCATGCGAGTTTCATCAAGCATGATAAATTCACGAATGAAACAAGTTAAATGTAAGCTTCTGAAGAAAACTTGGTTAAAAAAACTCTTTTTCGTGAAAGTATAATAGCAAGACGCTTTTCACACCACGTCTGAACTACTCTCCTTAGTTGTCGATTCTTACTTCTGTTCACTTTCTTGGGCCTCATAATATTCAGGTCGTTAATTCAGTTTCAGCGCATTTTCCATGAACTCCCCAGGCTTTCATTAGGCTCGAAGGGAATGACTTTCTTGTTCGAAAATTCACTGAACATGTAGAGTAATGAAAATGTTAATGACTTGCTTAACCTTTCCGGTTGGTAGGTACAATTAAAGTGGGGATGTTTGCTAACTGAAGATTTAATCGAATTCACACCCGAATCAAATCTGCTACAGAACTTCAGAAGAAATAAATTTTAGGATTATTTTCAAAAATTGTTATTTTCAGGACATTTTGTATGCATGTGCTTTATATTGATCCTTATTACTATACATGAAGGCTTCATTAGTCCATTTACTTTGTACATCATAGTATGCGTCAAGGCAATTCTGATTTGCAGACTAGTTTATGATATTGGCCTTGTGAATAATCCAAGTTTGTGACCTCGAGTGTTGAACGCAACCTTGTCAAAAATCGAAAAAACCGTGAAAAAAAAGTTTTTTTTTTCAAATTTCGGAAATTATCATCTTGAAGGACTGGGTTATGAAAAGCCTTTTTCAGAGCATTCGCCCAGAAGACTAAATTTTCTACAATATGATACCAGATCTGTCTCTGTAGACTGAATAGTTTTTTATATACACTCTTTCAAAAATTATTATTTTTGTCGAATTTCAGTTTTTTGCAATTATATCGTTTTCAGCCTCATATTTTACTATCGAAGACCTGTTCTTTTTATATATGATGTCAAAGAAGGAAATTAGGAGTATGAAAATAATGTTCAAGGTAACCAGCGAATAATGAAGTAAAAGGATAATACACCAAAAGTTAATGAGTTTATTTTTTTTAAATTGAGTAATATTAATATTAATAAGCCTTCTTGAACGGTCCCGGTTGAGGTTCGTTCATCGAATTCGACCGTCTATCGACGCATTGGGATGGCATATCCCCTCCAGTGATGAATCGTGGACCTGTTCTTCCCACAAGCGATTCTCCATTTCAACATCAGACAGATCGTCGTCTTCTTCTGCAACATCAGATTTATTATCAAAACAGGCCCTACTGCAGTGCCTGCAGACTGTCTATCATTTAATCCTGCTTTCCTGCAGCTGCAGGCGTTCCCACAATCTTTCATGCAACCGCAAGAAATCAGCCACAATAGATGTCGTGCGGGGCTGCATCTCTGGTCATCATTTTGGGTTTGAAGCCTTGTAACGTGAATATCCACCCCCAAAAGAGAGACGTCTAACCACGCCTGAACCTGCGAGAAGATCAAAAATGAGAATAGAAAATGATCAATATGTAATGTGTATTCGTTATTACTGATGCAACGATAAATTTTCAACTAATGGTATTTTCGCAAAGAGTGAAATCGGACAGAGTCTCCAATAGGAGATACCCTATCTAGATTGAAGCTGGTTTTCGTCGCAGCTCTGTCGAAAAGTTGATACCGCAGCTCATCAAGGTTATGGGGGCTACTATCCCCTCAGGTGTAGAATTGGTGTTGAGAAAAATCTCAGCTTGATCTTCAACATCCGGATTTTTTTTCACTATGGACATCATTTGCTTCTTTACAAATCCAAAAAAGCAGGATTTCGAATCACCACCGATAAAGGCATGGAAGCTCAGTTTCCATTAAACCATTCTGGTGCAAGTGAGAAAATTTTTGAAAGAAACTTAGGTCAACGTGGAACCTAGCAAATAGATACTTTTAAGGGTAAGCGGTGCGAATGGGCAATAATATCGAAAACTATTGTGTTTACAGAGACAGTTCTGGTATCATATTGTAGGAAATTTAGTTTATTTTAAAATCACCCTGAAGAAGTTTTTTCGTTAGCCTACATGCACGGCAGTGAGGCATCTCGTGATAATAAACCGGATGTTGAGTAGGAGACGACGATCTGTCTGATGTAGAAATGGAGAATGACTTGTGGGTCTACGATTAATCACCATCCCCTTCACCATCCACTGAAGGGGATATGCCATCCCAATGGGTTGATATAGATATAGACGAACCTCAACTGGGACCATCCAAGAAAGCTAAACTAATTATCAATATTACCCAACTTCGAAAAAAATATTACCCAACTTCGCTGCTCAGCTTAAACATCATCTTGAACACTCCCAATTTTCTTTTTTAACATCATATCATGAAAGTACAGAGCTTCGAGATGGTATAATTGCAAAAAATTGTGAAATTCGACAAAATGATAAACTTTGAAAGCCTGTATATGAAAAACCAGTTCTTCGGGGTTATATTTGCCAAAATTTCAAAAAAAAAACATTTTTTCGCGGGTATTTCGATTTTTGACACAGTTGCGTTCAACGCTCTAGGTCAAAAACTTGGATTATTCATAAGGCCAAAATCATGAACAAGTCCGCAGATAATCAGAACTACCGGATTTGACGCATACTAAGCCATACATTCAGGCGACAAAGTTATTGGACTACATTTGTTTCGCTCTACAAAAATGTATCAATTTGAATTATTTTTTTGTGTTACAAAAGATGAAAATATCCAAATGAATTTGTTGGACTGCCTTCAGCATCACATATGGGGCAGTAGACTGGTTTGCTAAAGCAAGTCAGGCAAGTACGAGGAAAATGCTCGTTAAAGTACAGATGCTTGCTTGTATGTGCACCACGGAAGCTATGAGAACTTGTTAAACTAGAGCACTTCAGATCGTTAAAGATCTCACACCTCTACATCTAGTTATAGATAGGGTGGCCCATGAAGCCATCCTTGGAATATCTGAAGAAGGCACAAGTAATGAGATAATTAAGTATCAGAGAGTCTCCATGGATAACTACATCTCATTTTCGAACCTTCCTGGTGATGTAATTATCAAGAAAGTAAGCAAAGAGAAAAACTTCAGTACAATGCTATGCATGATCGAGGAATTGGATCGGGAATACACCGACCACAATCTTGAAGAAAATACCGTAAAATGGTATTCAGATAGTTCTTAAACACATACAGGATCTGGTTCTGGGATATACGGGGCCAAAGCCAAGGTCTCTTTAATTAGGGTTCTCCCCCGCCCAATTTCAGTGGTATAAGAAAGTGTAAATATAATAAGGAGTTTCTGGAGAAGGAGAAAACCGAAAGTTTGGCGGAATCTCTCAGAGATGGATCACTCCGAAAAGTTCCTTCGGAGCTTTAAAAATACAAAATCCAAAAGGTATCTGGATCTCAGTAAGAACCAACTACATAGAATGCTTCTGTTGGGAATGGGCTTATCGTATACTGACGAGTGTAGATTCTGTGGGGAGGGGAAGGAAACTCCTATTCACCTAGTAAAGGAATGCTTTGCCATTGTAATCCAAAGGAAATGAGGCATTGGTCAAGAAACTTGTACTAGAAATTGAGCTGTAAAGGGTATGGTGGGAAGAGCTTTATAAGGGGGCCAGATAAAATATACCCTAAGGTCGCAGTGGATTGTAACCCCTTTTAAACTAAACTAATATAATTTTCAGCATCAATGACAACTACTATATATCTGAATACTTTCGGTCATGTCGTTTATGTGGCCTTTGGATTGTCTGACGCAAATAAAAATACACTCGACTTGTACGTAGATTAATCTCCGATGCAATTTCAAGAGCTTCGGTACCAACGAAGAATCGGTAGTGTTCATCGCTTGCTTTAAATTTCATTTAATTGGGTTTTTAGAAAGCGAAAAAGTACATTATGGCAGACAAAACTGAAAACGAAAAGATCAACACTAGAAAAAAAAAACAGCAAAGTTTAACAGTGGCCCAGCAACAAGGAATTTGTCGTCAAAATCTAGATCAAACTCAACAACTTCCGAGAACGACATTATTATCAACACAGAGAGAAAAACGGTTGACGGGAACACATGTGAGAGTGAAAAAAAAAATTGAATAAACCAGTTATCAATGAACAGAATGTACGGGGGGTTTCTGAAAACCTAAAGAAACTGGATAGTGACTATGACGAGGTCTTCACGCCCAAAAAGGTAGTTATGAGAACACCTCCTTCGGATATACAACAACCTAGAGAATCGGGTAAAAATATTAGACCTTCGCATCCAGAAACTGACATCAACATTGAAATCAAACCAAAGGAAACAAGTGAATACACTTCAAATGTCTTAAGAACAGCACCTCTCAAACAGGACTCAGACAACTCAACCGATATGATAGAGATAATACTCAATGCGCTAGAAAAAATAAATAATCTATCAGAAAAGGAAAAAATCGAAGGAACAAATTTGAAACAATTGAGAGAAGCAAGCTTCAAACTATACGAAGAAGTAACAAAACTGGTTTATAAACTTGGGAAACTAGAAACACAGAACAGCAAGTATATAAGAAAGGAAGAACACCAATTGAAAAATAATATCTCCGAGCCTTCAAGTATAGAAGAGGGTATCACAATGGAAACGACAGAGAGCACTGAAAAAGACCATTCACTGAAAAAGACCTACAGTACAGTAGTTAGAACAAATCGAAATCAAATGACAACAAAAGAAGTATGGAAAACACCTGAAAAAACGAGATTTGAGATAATGGTGAACCCCAAGAATCGAGATCAAAGTTTGAATATCGTAAAAGAAGTGAAGAATCTAATGAGGGAATCTGGTCAGAACGAAACACTTAAAAATATAAAACACTTGCAGAGCGGAGGTGTGATATTCGAATGTAACAGTGAAGATCAACAAAAAAGAGTTCAGGATATTTTGAGAAGACGAGATAACCTGCAGATGAAAAATCTGCAAAAAAGTGATCCAAAGATTATGATTACTGGAATAAAAAAGGGATACCAGGAGGAGACTTTTAAGAAGGAGCTGTTAAAAGATAATCCTCAAATAATAGACACTTTTGGTCCACAAGTAGAGGACAATTTCAAATTCATCACAAAGAAGATATGCAGAAATGACCTAAAAGAAAACTGGATATTTCAAACGCCGCCTATGTTATTCAAGTGGCTGATTAGAAACGAATCTCTGCATTTCGACCTTACTAAATTATATGTCCGGGAATTAGTGGATGTAGCAATTTGCTACAAATGTTGTAATTATGGGCATATAGCAAGACATTGTACAGCAGATCCGTGTTGTCACAAATGCGGAGAGGAACACGAATCAAAAGTGTGCCCTAATGATAATCAATTGGACTGCCCAAATTGTAAGCGATTAAAGTTAAAGGACAGGAAACACTCAGCAAGAGATCTCGAATGTCCAGTCTTCATTCAGAGAAGAGAAAATCAACGGAAATATGTTAACTTCAGTGGCGATGGTGAGACAGAAAAATCTGGTTTTTTATTAACAGTTCGGAACCAGTGATGACCACACCAAAAAAAGTAAGAGGAAATTGTAGAAATTTCAGTATCATCCACCAAAATGTCCAATCATTAGGCAATAAGATAGACTTTATAAACGTTTTATTAGGGGAACATGAAGACTGTAAATGTATATGTCTATCAGAACATTGGAAAAAAAGGAACAATTGAGATTATTAAATATAGAAAATTTCAAACTTGCTTCGAAATTTTGCAGAAAGGATGGCTACG
Organism: Hippodamia convergens; assembly: GCA_038502775.1. Classification (NCBI taxonomy): domain Eukaryota; kingdom Metazoa; phylum Arthropoda; class Insecta; order Coleoptera; family Coccinellidae; genus Hippodamia; species Hippodamia convergens. Next base: position 37,513,364 of record CM076609.1, read on the forward strand.
GAGGAGTCGCAATTTATTTATCCAGTGAAATCAAATATACTAATAGAAGACAAGTTGATGAAATTTCATCTGAGGGAATATTCGAGTGTTCATGTATCGAATGTAAACAAGAGTCGGACAATTTAATTATCGTTTCAATATACCGTCCCCCAAAAGGCGATTTAAGAATATTTCTGAGGGATCTAGATTTAGTATTGCAGATCATCATTTCGGAGAACAAGAGGGTTTTTTTATTGGGCGACTTCAACATTGAACTCATTGAACATAACACTCATAGATCACAATTGTTAGCCTTATTTAAGTCTTTCAATATTCATCAAACGATATTCGAAAATACTAGAATTACACACAGTTCACAGTCAGTCGGGTTTATCTGTAATGCGTTGCTGAATAAACTCTATTCTATTCTATTCTATTCTATATGTGTTGACAATATATTCACAAACGTACCTTCGCAGTATTTTTCTAGTTCAGTATTGTTCACAACAATTGCAGATCATACTGCACAGAAAATTGTTTTCAATTCAAGATCGGAAACTAACATTTCATGTTACTATAGGAGATTCTTCGACCAGAAGAATAAAGATGAATTATTTAACAACCTAAAGGAACAAACATGGAAGGATGTCTTTGATGTTGATATAAGCGATGTGAATCAACAGTGGAATGCATTTATGAATAATTTCATACTTATGTTCAATGATAAATTCCCAAAAAAATTATGCAAGCCAGGTCGAAAGTCTAAACGGAAATTATACCCAACGAATGAAGCTATCAAACAAAAAAAAACGAGAATTAGATAACCTCCTAGTGCTGAAGCAATTTAATAAAAAATATTGACGCAAAGTACTCAACCACAAAAAAACAATATGACGAATTGTTGTGCAGAGCTCGATCAGAAAATTATGAAAACCAAATAAGAAATTCAGATGACAAAAATAAATGCATGTGGTCCATTTATAGAGAAATTACAGGAAAAACAAAAAATTTGAATACCTGCGTAATTGAAGGGAACCCCGAAGAAATAGCAAATAGTTACAACAGATATTTGACCAACATCATACCAAATTTAGTAGATGCCCTTCCAAAAGTCAATAATGTTGCATTCAGGTTTGTGAACGAAAACTCGATGAGGCTGAAATTGGTTACTGAAGAGGAGATCTTAGAACTGAGAAAAAATATTAAAAACAAACATAGTTCTGGGGATGATGAAATTCCAAGAAGTCTTATTAATGAGATACTACCCAGCATCACTGGAGTTCTCTGCCACATACTGAACAACTCACTCAGAGAAGGAATATTTCCAGATTCATTGAAACTGGCATCGATTAGACCTCTTTACAAAGGCAAGGGAGATAGAAAGGACTTCAACAATTATAGACCGATAAGCTTACTTTCAGGATTCTCGAAAATTTTGGAATTGATTATGTACTCTAGACTTACAGAATTTCTTACCGAAAGCAACGTTATAACCGAAAGTCAACATGGATACATCAAAAATAAATCCACACAAAGTGCAATTTACAGCTTCACACAGGAAATCTTGAGATATTTGGAAAGGGCGATATGGGTATAGGCCTCTTTTTAGACCTGTCCAAAGCTTTTGATTGTTTGGACAGGAGACTTCTCTTAGAAAAACTGCATTGCTATGGCGTTAGAGGCTGTGCGCACAAATGGTTTGAGTCCTACTTGGGTAATCGGTTACAGAGAGTCATTATACAAGATGAAGGAATGTTAGTCAGGTCTGAAATATTGGAAAATTCCATAGGAGTCGTCCAAGGAAGTATTTTAGGGGCAATTTTGTTTATTGTTTTTGTCAACGACCTCGAGATGACAATGAGCAAATCAAATAACTTATATTTTGACCTGACGCAATTTGCAGACGATACAAATGTGTTAGTGAGAGGAACGAATATTTCAGAACTTATTTACAATGCAGACAGAATCCTCAGAGTATTGATAAGTTGGTTCGAGAACAATAGACTCTGCATTAATAAAGAAAAAACGAACATCATGATTTTCAGGACGAAGCAGAATAAAAAAGAGAAACCAGAATCTATAATTGTTTGTGACACTCAGTTTGAAGTCAGGGAAACTACGAGGTTTTTGGGAGTCTATGCGAATGAATTTTTGGACTGGTCCCATCATATAGATCACCTCAACAAAAAATTGAATAACGTCTGCTACGGCCTTCGATTTGTTTCAAAATACCTGGGTGAAGAAGTTCGCAAAATTTTATATTTTGCTAACTTTCAGGGAAGAGCAAGATATGGTATTGTATTCTGGGGATCTAGCGCTGCAGCCCAAGATATCTTCGTAACACAAAAACGTGTGGTTAGAATTATATTTGGCATGTCTTATTTGCAATCATGTAGAGTAATCTTCAGAGCGAAGAAACTTCTTACTATATATGGGTTATATATTTATGAAATTATAGTTTTTGTATATAAGAACAAACACTTATTTACTTGTTCAGACCATGAATACAATACTCGTAGGAATGATATTCTATTCCCTTCACATCGCTTGACACTCTTTGAAAAGAGTCCATATTACATGGGTATCAAATTGTTCAATAAACTCGATAATCAGTTGAAAAATATTGAACCGGAAAAACAATTTAAGCTGCGATTGAAGCAATTCCTGATAAATCTTGAACCCTACAGTATTGAAGAGTGCATGGTGGGAAATTTTAGTTAAGTAAGAAATTATTGATGTTGCAAGTATTTTATTGTTACATGTTTTTTTATCGAGTTGGGTATTGTTGTTACGTCATTTCACTTTATGTTACTTTTGTTGTAAAAGGTAATTTGATTTGAAATAAAGAAGAATTGAATTGAATTGAATCGTAACATTCGCAAAACTAGAAGCATTTAGAAGCCTTTGCATCATGGTTCGACATTTACTGCAGAGTCTACAATGGCAGATTCCTGTATCGAGCATTCGTGGTAGTTCCTGGCGAACCACAGTACATACTTAAGAAATATTTTTCTGATTCTCCTAGTGATTCAATTCTCACGAAACTGTTCTTAAGCTTTGAATTTGTTATTTAAAATGATCTAAAAAATTTCAGTTGCTTCAAATCGTTGTTTCTTGAATGATTGATAAAAAAAATCTTTCCGTTACCTGTCTCCAATCTCATCTTCGAAGTTATAAGGTTGATTAATTATTATAATAAATCAAATAATTAGACGTTCTGGACAAACTCAGAAAGAATACTTGTGTAGATCTAAATACATCTAGATCTTGTGTCAATAAGACACAAGATGTTGAGGAAGATACATATAATACATGCAACATGATAACATGTCATGCTGCCTAATAATAGTGTAGTGGTTCTAGTACTTTAGGGAAATATTCAAGGCGTATGTAACCTTCAGAATTAACCATATTCTGCTATTCTATTGCTCATTATATGCGTATATCGAAGTCCTCCGAGGATCTTCTGTTCGGTGAACTATCAAGATTTCGATTTGTGCATTCTCTCATAATTCTCTTCCAGATTGATATTCTCTCTAGTGTCCCTCTGTTTACGAACAAATGTAACGTTTTCGTGATGCGAGTCAATTGTGAATTTAATCAGTGTACTAGACGGGTAGAATGAGAATTCTCATTTGAAGATTAAACACGTCTGGAGTTTGAATCATTGCATAATTGGAGTGACACATACAGATGGTATTCGGTAGAGAGAGAACAAATTTGAAGTCTTCAATTAACTTCACCCAGAAGTGATACTGCCTTTTTGGATATCTTCAACATTCATTGAAACATAATTGCTTCCGGTTTTAATAAACGTTCCTTTCATCTACATTAATTTCAGTGCTTTCTTCATATCGTTTCATTGCAAAATTTAAATATTCTGAACGTTAAAGTGTTTTTGCCTTTTGTTCATTAAATGGCATTTTGTAATAAACGTCCTATATTTCTGGAACTAGCAGCACATTTTTCCAGCTTGGATATGAAGCTATTGCTGGATGCTTAGACTGAGTTTCTGTAACTCAAGTTGTTTTTGCTTGAATGTTTACTTGCCTTTTTATGATCAATAAATGGATATTGAATTGAAAGTGAATATTCTATTCAAAATATTTCACATGAAAATTAACTTTCTCTCATCGAATAATACGGTGACTCCATCTGATGATGAATCCTTATACCCTGCCGTTTCTTTATTGAACAATTTTTTGAAAGAAAATATTTTCGCATTGATTTTGAGTTAAGTGAAGTGACCTCAAATGATGGATGTTTGGATAGTAAAGTTAAATTTAAATTTAAATTTTCTCTAACAGTTCTTATCTTTTTGCAGTCAGTGTAGTGATGTGGAAGAAATATAAATTAACACTCTGATCATTGTTGAAGTCATTTCGTCAAGTAGGAATCTCCACGTTCAGGAACCAATTCATGTTTGATGGAATTAAAGTAGATAATAAAAGATTTTTAGCACTCGCTTGAATTTACTTCACTTCATCCGAGTGCTCTTCCAAATTGCTTCCTGTTATCTTTATTTAATGTTCGTTATATATAAAGTGTACACGAAGAAGTCCAGAACAATACTTCAAACATTTGTTTCGGGATGGCTCTCAACTCGGGGACTGAAATAACGAAATATCCAATTTGTTTTCACCGTTGAGAATGCTTGAAGGAACATCTATCTCTTGAAAATTAAAGAAAGTAAATGGATTCTATCGAAAGCTCTGCTTCTTCTCCCGGATTCAAATGGATGAGTAGACTCATTCGAATGAATTGTCAGTTAGCATTTAGTACTATTTTATAGATTTCCAGAAATATACATTTCTCATTCGGTCAGGGATGACATCTTCATCTGGAAGAAAGTAATTGTGATGTTTCGAAGACTCTTAAAAACTGCACATTTAAAAAAATCTACTGAAATTAATAACCACTGAACTATGCGTACACACAGAGTATGATGATATTCATAAAAAAGTTACACACAATAATAATTGAAAATCTATTCTAGTAAACAATTCGAATATTTACCACCTGTATAGTACATACCTACTATACAGTTATCCCACCAGGACTGTCCATTAGAAGTTGGAGAAATAATAATTCGATCATTTCCAAATATTGTATGAAGATTAAGTCGAGTTGACCTTTATTTGAATATAAATGATTTTCACCGAAAATGGTATCCACTTTCGTTTTTCTAGTGGAATAGTCTGTATATTATTACTTTTTCGGATATCTCTTAAATTTTAATGTATCATTTCCTGAAACCATCTAGAGCCGTATTTGAGATATTCACTGTCTCAAAGTTTGGGGAAAAATGGGGAAATTCACCCACCAAGAAATATTGAAAAGGTGAAAATGTTTGGACGTGGGTGGACGGAATTTTGAACATGTGTTATTATTCAATTTTCTATCCTGATTTATCTGAATAAATAATCAAATGTAATATATTGCATTACAATTGGAGTTTTTGATATGTAAGTATGTCATATTTTCCAAAAAATATCTGGTAATTTTCATTATGAGCAATATGAAACAAATGGTCGTAAACTTAGAACAATGAACCAATTTTTGAGAAATGTCAACAACAGAAGCATGAAAAAATAGTCTGAACAAAGTCAGAGATTTCTATGAAGGGGCGAACATAGATAGATCATCAACAGTTATTCCTGAATATCTCGGAATTTTAGAAATATAAATTTAGAAAATTTTAGAAATACGAAACACTTATAAAACTTATTTTTTCCTTACAAATTGAAATGTAAGCGAAGAAAAATACAGACGTTGAATATATTTTCGGTAACCCGTTTTAAAAAACAGATCTGAGATGATGCGTGGCTCTTTTATTGAATACTCAGTGTTCTACAAGCCTAAATTTGTAATTTTTTTCAAAAAACAATGAAGATCTCAAAGACAGCTCTAGATGGCTATAGGAAATGATACATAAAATGAATGTGACATTCGATGATATATATGAAACAGTTTGGAGAAAGCGGAAGTCATTGATATTTTAAAATACATATGTATATCATAAATGAAGGTACATACTTGGCTGATAATCTGGAAGTGGTCAAATTATTATTTCTCCATTAACTGCTAATGGGCACTTCCGGTGAGATACCCTGTATATTATAGCTTGCATGGTTTATTGCTGAAGTTAGATTGTTAATAAATAAGTATGGTCTTTCCGAGATGTAACAACTGTATATTGAAAGGTTCCGTATAGATTTAAGGAAACGGACGAAAAATTCACCTATTCTGATTCCTGGATATTTCATATTCCACTTTGAAACCCGAATGAAATTGAACATTTATTACTCTGTTTCATTAATTAACGATAAAAATATAATGAACCATAGTTCAAAAATTTTTTTTGAGAACTACTCAAGATGCCACTACTTCTTTTTATTGGATTAGAAGAAAGCGCAATCAATTTTTTCAGAAGCTACTTTGAAGGAATATCACAAAGAGTAATGATCGATAATGCTACATCTCATGATCTAATGAGCACAACCGGCGTAATGCAGGGCTCTATCCTGGGTCCCGCTTTATATGCAATTCAAACCTCTGAGCAAAACAACTGCTTTAAAAAAACCAAACTTGCTGAATTGAGAGAATACTCCTTTAATCATAATTTGTTCCCAGAGAAGTGCTGTGTCATGCTATTCGGACCGAAAAATCACTTTCAAACAGTCAAACAAATGTTAAAGATCAAAATCGGAGATAAATTGTTGAAGATTGAGGATGTCAAACGAAATCTAGGACTCACTCTGGATAGCAGTTCAAGGTTCGATAAACATATTTCGAATTGCATTCAGCGTACAATAACCGTAATGTCATCCCGGAGAAATTGAAGAAACTATAAAGCGATTCTCTTGTCTTGTCATCATTTAACTACTCTGATGTCGTTTATGGCAATTGTCTAACTAAGGCTCAGAAATTGAGAATTCAAAGAGTTCAGAATTCATGTTTATGATTCATCTATCGCACCCGGAAATACGACAGAATAACGCATAAATTGAAAGATATCGGCTGGCTAAATATGGATTATCGCCGTAGACTTCATGCTGCATGTTTTTACCATAAAATCCTGGTTAAAAAAGTACCGTCATACCTCCACCGAAAAATAATTTACAGAAGTCATGTGCATAACATAAATGTTAGAAGTAGAGGTTTAATAACACCAGCAGCGCATAGAATGACATTTTTTCAGAGGAGTATCACATACGACATAGCTCATTTGTATAAGAGCCATCCTTCTCACATTAAACTACTGAATATACAAAGATTCAAATCCAGCCTTTTTTCATATTATCAATTCGAGCAGAATCTGGTATGAAATTTTAAGCAGTGTGCTGAAATGTAGTGTAGGTACAATCCTAACCAAATGAGAGAGGGAGAGAAAAAATTGTTGAAATAATTGTTTGAATATTTTCTTTTTATGTCTTTTTGTATCAGAATTAACGTCTTGAGCTGTTAACGACTAATGAAATGTAATACATTTGAATATACTTAGGATGAGTTGAACAGGCAATGCAATTTGGTGCATTACTGGACTCCGCCTTTTCTCATATTAAATATCTTAACTTATCTATGTTCACATTGAGCGTTGAACATAATAGAACCGTTTGAATGTTTCCCAAGTTTATAAATCCAAGTGTACCTACAAATGATCATGCATGTATATGATTGAAATTTGAACGTCGGGCACCAAACAACGTTCAGTTCTCGAATCACGCTGTCACAAAATGTCGTGTGGAAATTTCGAAGAGAGGAAATTGGAATTGAGCTGCCAAACTATCTAGAAAATGAAGTTATCTGAATGTATCACCTCTAGAGAAAGGCGAACTTTACTTTCTTCAAAACTATAGTCTTGTAACATTTGGAGCTTTCAATACAAAATCAACCTCTGCCATTAATTCTCAGTTTAGATCGGCTGCTGAATTGAATTTACCAACAGTGGGAACTTCAGTTGAATCTTTTCCAGCCGTTCCATAAATTCTTCCGGTGTCAGCCGAATTACGGCCATGAATTCAGCAAACCGTTTCAACAGTTATCTTGATTGCTGCGCAATAAACCTCCCGAAAGTCGATTTGTTATAATATCATTTTCATTTTTATCATATAACTAAGAATCATAATATTTATAATGTTGCGGAACAAGGGCTATTTAAACCTATCGTTAAAAGATTCAAAAGAAAAGATCGACATTTCTTTCACCTATTTTTTATTTCATTAGCATCGTATAAAAGATCAATTCAAAGTTGTGCTTTTGAATTCCAGTAATTGTTCCTTTCGTAAGTTTAGTTCAGAACAAAATGATGAAATGTGTTCTATAATAATTAGTCCAAATTTCTCAGTCATAAGTATAGAAGATATAGACGATTAATCAACATTTAAGAACATCTATTTTGTTAACTGACGAATCCTCTTTAAATAATACCTAAGTTAACAATTTTGAGAATAAGCATTTATTGTCAACATAAAACCTTCAAACAAATTGTCAGCAAAAAGTCTTCGCACTTATGCTCGGTATGCTCATTGAACCATTTTCTACTGGGAATGTATTACGATATCTTTGCCTATTTTCTCCAGAACAATATGTCTGGATTATCAGGATATTTTTCTCTCAATATTCGACAGAAAATGTGGTTGTTACTGGATTGAGATCCTCCCCACTATCGAGGAAATTTTCAAAATTGTTGAAATAATGTGTTCCCAAATAGGTGGCCTGTACGCTCGCCCGGGTCTTAGATCCTATATTTTCTTCTTTTGGGGTCTTTTTGAAACATAAGTATTAAGTGACGATGAGATTTTTCGTGGTCAAGAAGATTTACTCATCAAAAATTGAATTTCATTTGATTTTATTTTTATTTTTGGTTATTTTTTTGCGACCTGATGCCGTTCAAAACGCCAAGGAGGCCCAGCACGATATTTATAGGCTGAAAAACATCCTGAATGAACCCCTATAATGATTTATCACAGGTTATTATATTCTAGTTGCTAACAGACAGATAACACGATCCAGGGTCGTATTGAGATATTGCTGCCCATTATTAGTACCACTCTTCTATTATTGAATATTCTATAAGAACAAATCCCGGCGACTTGACTTCTTTTGAAGAGTTTCATCATCTGTCCCCCACCTTTAAATAAATACTGTATGTCTTTGAGAAAAGCTTTGGTTCGAGAACAACCTCTTGAATGAAAAAGGAAAATTCTGTTCTGTTTCAGAATTTTTTCCAGGAACTTTTCAGAAACTCAACGGGCCCCCAAATTTCGAATATAAATTATATCAAATCTCAATACGAAAAGGAATTTGAAAGGCAAAAATTTCGAATCCTTTCGCCAATACACATCATGGAACCGTATTCATCGAAAATCGATATATTTAATCATACTTGAACCAAACTTGAATAGTAACAAAATACAACAATATGATCATCAGAAGTTCATAATGAAAATCAAACGTTTACACAGTATCGCAATGAAATCCAATGTGAATTCAATTCAACATAAACACTAAACCCGCTATTTCAATTGGATTCTCTATTCTCTGTTATCCTCGTAGTCATTGAAATTGCGTTTGAAATACGGAAATTGTTTGAATAAACTAATAATGGTATAGAAATATAGTTATTCATCAAAAAAATCTTTAGATTTTCTTAATATTGATAATTTTATAATAAAGAAAAAGTAACGTCCAAATTATGTGCAATGAGAAAATGGAAAAATGCTTTTCATCGAAGCAAATGAGAGACAGACTTGTTGCGTCCTTATTAGACTCCATTCGTATCTCTCAGCTAAGCCAAGATCAACGAGAATCCTGAAGGCCAGAACTTCCTGAAAGCTGATAGAATTGCATTTGTGAACTTTTTTTTTCAAAATGATGAAAAAGCTCATCAGACTGTAAGAAAATATTTGTGGGTCCGAGCGATTTTAACAAATCTTGAATTTTCTACTAAAAACATCTTTGTTTCCTTCTTAATATGACACTCTATGAACATGTGCAACACAAACGAAATCTTTCAATCCTCTACAAATATAGTTAGTCGTTTGATCCCTTCCTGAGAACTGACCGCAACATATTGACAATACCCCATCGTGATAGTTCGTTACAAGACCCCTACTATATATACCAAATATGAGTCATATTGATGTAACGTTACAGACCGACAACCACGAATAGGCAAATTGTAACGAAATCATTTCTCCCCTATTAAGAATAAACGAGAATCTAGGTTTGTGGCTTGAAATTTCCGGAATCTCTCATTCTTATGGGGAATATATGTTTACCCTAAAAATATTGAAGGAACTTTCTCTAAGAAGTAGATTTGAGAGTTCATTAACCAGAATCGATTTAATACAGACAAAATTATTTAGTTTTACCATACCATGAACAACTTATTGATAGAATCACAAAACTGATTGTCGATTTTAAACAAATATTCATTAAAAAAACCGACCCGAAAAAAATTGCATCTGATGAACTGTTTGGAAATGGGTATCTTCTGAATGAATTAATGGATAATTACTAAAAGGATGAGTTCCGCAACAAACATTATCTTGCATCAGCAGAAGTCGAAATAGTTAATTAGATTATGGTGAAATCTTCACTTGAAGAAGATATCAATGGGAGGGACAAATGAGCCAAAAGAAATGAAATGCTTTTGTTCATATGAAATTCTGCATTATATAACCCTTTTATGACTCATTGATTTTGAAAAATTTGAAAAGTGATGTTCTTCCGCTGTTATTATCGTTAGCATAATCAACTAGTGGGTCGGTACTATCTCCAACCATATGGATATCGAATGTTATTTCATATTCAATATGTCTACTTCAATTTTAAATTATGAAATCTTGTTAAAATAGTTAAATATATAACCTAGAACCAATAGCAATAAAATAGGTAAAAGAAGATTTTCACTGTGAAAAAGCAGCGTTTATATTTCAAGATATATTTATATTTCAGTGTAAACTGTCAATTTTCAAACAATAAGTATTGCTGCATGGATCATGTTGAAAGTGGGAGGGGAAAATTTTTGATTCTATTCAATTTTAGAGATCAGCCAACGTAAGTTTTTAAATGAGCGAAAAAAATTTTTTTTGCGTTGTAACAAACTATGAGGAGAAATGTTTGTTATCTTGTTTAATATGTTGTTCTTTAATTGTAATTTTTACCTTTGACAGGAACCAAACCAGATCCGAAACGTTGGCAAAGTAATGAAAAACAAATCAAGTGTCAAATTTCCTCTTAGCTGATACACCTGAAAAGTAAATGGACGTTAACATCGAATAATATCTGCGAATATTTGATGACAAATGATAACATTCATCTAGTGCTGAAAATTCTGAATCGAATTCTTGAAATAGTATTTCATATCGATCAATCAACCAAATATTTCTCACGAATTGAATTTTAAATTCGATTCAGATAAAACTATCAGTATTTATCAAAAAAAATTTGTATTTTCTGAAATCTTTTTTTTTACAAAAAACTCGAAAGAAAAACTAGCTGCAATACCCGAAAATACTGCGTTAGCATATTTCTTAAACGAAATTACGAGTTCCCTCAAAATTTTTTCATGCGACAACGCTGAGCATTATTCTTTCACCCGGTGAAGTATTAAATCTAAGAATAATAGCAAGATCGCTTTTTCGAGAACGAAATACATGCATTTTCCGTTTTGACGTTGCTAAAAGCCAAAGCGACAAAACTGAGAACTCCATTATTTTCATATGTTTGAGCGTAAATCGATGAAGATTAAGTGGAGAGGGGCTGTTAGAATTTTTCGGTAAACATATGGATTGTCAGAGTATGGAACACCGTACGAGAATATTGGGAGTTTTAATTACTGTTTTCAGTTTTTTCGATAAAATCATAAAAAATATGCACACCTGGACTGATCGGGTTGTTACGTTATAAGAGCATGTTTGTTTTCTTCCTACATTTTCAAGCTTGACATTAGTATAATATCTTCTTCTTAGTAGTACTATCATGCCTGAGAAATCATGATTTCGTGAAATAGGGTACAACTATTAACTTTAGTTTTCCATGCTTGTCAGACCATTGTTTCAGCTAGTAGAAGGAGGTGTGTAACTTTTTCAGGGTGAAGTTTTTCAAACAATTTTATACCAAATGCCCCCTTAATTTGGATCACAGAATCACCTCTCACAGTTTTTCCAGTGTTAGGTATTCAGATACACACAGTATATTCGCCGTAAGCTTTGAAAAGTCGTGTCGACACTATACAATTCTTGTCGTACCTCCTTACATAAATTAAATGTTTCTAATGTCTGACCATCTATTTTCAGCCTGGCTTCGTTTGCTTTGGGGAACTTAAAGAATAATTTCGAAGTATCTCAGTGGTGAATAAATTTTTTTTTTTTGAAAAATGAAAATGATTGGCCGTCTTGGCGTAAATGATAAAAAAATTATTTTAGTTTGCATGTTGAAAAATGCGCAATAGCTACTTTTTAAAATCAACCAGAGGTTTGACAGCAATAAATAAATAGTCACTTTTGAATAAAATCGTAAAAATGCAGCATATTTTAGAAAACGAAGCAAGTGTTATTTTTCATGAAGAATATTCACCAACCTGTATATATCATTCAATGGATGTTATAAAAATCATGTACCTATATCTACCTACTTTTCCTAGTACCAGTTCTGGAGGTAATGAATCATTGAAGTCATCACTAGTTTGATATTCGTATTTCCGTAACTTAGGGTAAATTAAGTATTTAAAATAGTGACATTTTAAGCGAACTAATGGAAAATCTAAAGTCCGATAACGTCAACACAGGCTTTCGAAAATATCGTCTTTAAATGTCAAAATAAAAAAACATATATATTACGAATGAGAAATTCCAACTTTGTGTTAGTTCCAATAAGAATATTTCGGATTATTAATATGAAATATGAAAATATCACTAGATAAGAACAGTGTACAGTCACAGCCGTCTATAGAAGGCTGTGGTACAGTCAATTGTGGTATGAACTATTGCAAGGTAACCGTTTGTTGTCGACTTACAAACTAATTTATCAGATTTCCCATTTGAAATTCCAATTTTATCAGAATATAAATATCTACAAATAGAATTCAACGAGCGAATACCTGAAATCTTCGTAAATTGATAATCCCGGTCAGGGGGAATAAACCAAATACTCTCCATTACTAACACAACAGTTTCATAAATCGTTGAGTTCACTTCACGATAAGTTTGAATAGGGGAGAAGAGTCAACCAACATAAAATACAGAAACTTATTTCCAAATCCTTATAATGGCATTCAGGTGAAATTGTCTGGAAAACCAATTTATCCCGCTTACTCAAAGTCGACAAAAGCAATTTATGCTTTCGAATATACTCGTGAATTGTTCTCTATATTAAGACAGCAGCTGTCTGATCATTCTAGGTTTGTACAAGGGGTGGAATTATAGTATGTGGGTAGTACTCGGCTTTTTGGTTATTATTCTTCAACACTTCAAAAAAGCCCCTCTTCTTATTTCTCATTCCTGACAAAAAATCGAGTAGGTAGTTCAAGTGTCTTTCGAAAATATTTGAAGTAGGTACCTGTTGTTTTAAGTTTTTTATTGGTTCGATGGACTGTAAAAAATTTCAATATGACATACTATTTTTTCGAGGTTATAATTACTTTTCCAGTCACAAGTTAGAGTATCCTTTGAGCTCCGACATGTGTTTAAAAATAGATATAGTTATGAGGTGTTCACAAGATTATGCTAGAAAGAAATTATGTTCATGAAACACCCTACATCTTGATTACAGAGGACGTATTGTCAATCTATGAGTTACATGTATGGAACAGCCTTTGTGACTTCTATTTACCTTTCGAATAATTTATCCTATCACTCTGTATGTACATGACGTAATGTATTTGAAATATTGGAAAACACATTTGAATTTTTTCAGGTTCCAGTTTATCAGAAATACAAATACGTACTAGCCAATAATTCAATTTTTCAATTATTTATTATTGAACAAAATATGTAGGACCAGTTTACTATTATCCTGTGACAGAATGAGGTTTCTCTGATGTGTTACATATTTTCATGGAGGGGGATATTGAAAACGGTTCGAATAAATAATAAGTTCATCTTTCATCACTTCTATCTGAATTTAGTTTGATTGGTACATTTCCACCTACATCCAAAAGTTTACGAATAAAAAATTGATAACCTTCTTATAAATTTCTCATATGAAGAAGTTTCTTGAGTGCTCGAGATATTTGGAATCAAATCCGGTCAACCGGAAATTTCATTCAAAATTGTTCAAAAAAAGTCTTATCATAAAAGTATTTCTATTTCGAAACTCAAGATCGTTCCTTCCCTCCTAGAGGTGACCTCAATATCCGAAGAAATTTTATACCAATCCAAATTGTTTGTTCACCGAAAGGTTTACATCGTCAACCGACCGACCTAGAATAGTTACATGAGGAAATCGATAGCAAGCAGTAGGCACGACGCCAGAAATCTGGCGCCAAAGGACCATGGCACCGCGAAGTCCTGAACGAAATCTTTAACTGAAGGTCCTGAATTCACCATCTCATGATAAATAATGTAGTTCCCTAAAATTACTAAATCAGAGTGCGCGAATAGTTTTTAAACATTCAGGTACAAACTATTCGAATTGTTCGTGGACAAACTTAAATGAAGCTTCTTTAAATACTGCAGGATATAGGAACTATATAAATTCTTGTAATTATAGATAATATAATGAGAATTGCATCCGATAAGATTCGAGGTAGATCATTCATTTCACCGATATTGAAAGGACCAAATATTCTGATGAAAAAATACCAATAATAAAAGAAAGAGATCAAGTATCAACGTGAAACGTATGAAAACATATTGATATTATCACAAATGATAATAAGAGCAACAAAAAAATATTGTTAAGCTCATTAACAGTCCACCCAGAAACATCAAAATTAGCAACCAAATGTTTAAGATAAGTCAATTGGCACTATGATATTATATTTATTGAGGTTTTTCTATTAGACTATATAATAGATTTCCGCAGTATTTTCCAAACCAATTCTAGAACAAAATATCCAGAAAAGCACAGAGGAAAGTCACGCAAGAATTCAGATAGGCATTGAATACTTAAAGATGGTTACAATTACATGCCCTAAAGCAAATGGTCGACTCTCGATATTTGGCATCGGAATGGCGTTAAGTAGGAACATGAAATGCTTTCCATGAGTTTTCATGAGAGTTAGGCTACATATACCCAATATTTGGATGATAAATGATAACGAAATTTTATCAGAAATTCCGAATGAAGCAAAAATTATTTTCATTTGAGAATACCTACATAACTGATACCACAAACATATTAAATGTCACTTTTGATATTGTAAAATCTCACATCGGACACCTAGGTTAATTTTCTCCTTAGGAGAACTAACCGAAGAAAAACAAAATTGAACATATTTCATTTAGTCTCTACGGTCAATAAAACCTTCTTCCACTTCGCAAATAGGACTTTTGATTCATCATATGCTCCCTGAATTATCTATGACCTCGTTCTTCTGGCAGTAAAATGGAGCGCATTTGAAATTAATGTTGTTAGGGGTGGCGAAAGATATATCTGCAAGGGCCGGAGGAGTCACAATTACCGAAATGAACAGAAATTGGTTTTTATTTACTATGAAAAGCGTGTATTATATTTGTTGGGTCAATTAGAGATAGTTTGAATCGAGCGGCTTTCTAATCATCCCCTATATAATGTACAGGGTGGGAAAAATTGGTGATACCTGAAGTACAACTTATTAACCGAAAGAGATAGAGGAAAATTAATGACACATTACGGTCGTCTTTTTTAGAGAAACTGATAATGCCATCAACTGCATACCTCTATATTCTTTTGTTCCAGAGTTATAGGGCGAAATTGAAATTTGAGCGCGTTTCAACTTTCGTTATCTCCGTTTCTGTCATTACACAGACACTTTTTTCATAGCAAACCAGTAGCGTACTATGTTTTTCTCAAAATATTTCCTTTTCTCTAACACAAAGTTCTGTTTTTTCTAATGAAAACAATAGTTTGTAATGAAAGAATCGTCATTTTTCCCGTTTCAGAAATACGTCATACATCGCCCTCATTATGAAAAAATATACTTAGTTTTTATGTGAAATTCAATTTATTGAATATTGAGTAGGCTGAATCACGAAATAATAATACTCATGATGTAATTATTATTTTGCGGTTGAATACTTGATTCAAATCTTATGCGTCAAAATGAAACATTTCAACATATCATATTTCTTCTAATTTTCGAATATGTATTTCCATAACGCCGCAATTGATTACTTCTAATTCTAACATTTGACAATTGTTTTGAACAGATATCAAACCAAGGGAAATTGAATCAAGTATTCCACTACAAAGTCACATATTATAATGTGATTCAGCCTACTGAATACTCAATAAATTAAGTTTCAGACAAACTATAATATTCATGATATCTGAAGGAATCTGAGGGTGACGTATAATGTATTTCTGAAACGGGAAAAAAAGCGATTTTTTCTTAGTAATTTCAAACTGTTTGTTTCCATAAGAAAAAACACAACTTTATGTACTGCCCACGTACAAGTTTTGAACTGTGGGAAACAAAATGTTTATTATCGATTGGATAATCATTTGAAATATTTGTATGTATCACGAAAAAAAAAATTCAACTTTAACGAACTCTATCTTTTTCCACAGCAATATTTTATTGAGGTATATTTGGTCCTATCGCCATATTTTTGTCCAAACAATCTGCCCTTAGCCTGTGTCCCAATAGTTATGAATCATCTTGTATAGGTACTTATTTATTTATTTATTTATAAAATTCGCTTCAACCACAAGGGTTATTAGCGATGGAATAATAATGATACATAATTAAATTAACACTAAATTAAATCATTTTTGTCAAATGTACACTGTTGAGAAAGTTTATAATATTTTTAACTTCACACTTTTCCATCAAAATGTCTTTCAAAGTTCCCGTTATGAGATGTCTTGTTCTTTCCTCTTGGTATGTTGGACATTCACACAGGATATGTTTGACACTTTGTATAACATTACAGTCTTCACAGGAAGTTTCTTGGGTCCGGGTGATGAGGTGTTCGTGTGTAAGTCTAGTATGGCCGATACGGAGTCTACTTAGGATCACTTGTTGTCTTCTACTTTTTGGGATATTTTTATGTGGTATTATGAATTTTTTAACTTCTGCTAGCTTAGTTGTGGATGAGTTCCATTCTGCTTGCCATAGTTTCTTTTGAATTTCTTGAAGAAAAGGTGTCAGATCAGTGTGTATGTTATATGGAACACTTTCAGCGTCTGTGTTGGTGATAGAGGTCTTAGCTAGATAGTCGGCTCGCTCATTACCCCTAATCCCTATGTGTGATGGAATCCACATAAATTTAATTTTCCTTCTGTTGGCATTTGCAATACTCAGTTCTTTTTTAATCCTTGTGAGAATTGGGTGGTTAGTGTATACCTCTTGCGTGGCGTGTAATGAGCTGAGTGAGTCGGTAATGATGACGCATTGTCGATGGTTTTTATCATTGCAGAACTTTAGAGCTTTCCATATAGCATATAGTTCACCTGTGAACACTGTAGTTGTTTCGGGTAGTCTAAAAGTGCTTTCGTGGTCGTTCGTGATGAATGCAGCGCCAACTCCTTGATTTGTCCTAGATGCATCTGTGTATAAATGTTTGTAATCTTGATATGTTTGTAGGTGGTCATTGAAGATTCTTCTAATCGTATCATGGTTAATTTCTGTTTTTTTCAAGTATGTGAGATTATAATCGCATTCAGGCAGAGGAACTATCCAGGGTGGTGGATTGTTGGGATTCGATGTCTTGATCATAGTTGGTATTGAAGTGTTGTATTTTATTAGATATTTGTTCAGTCTTTCATAAAATGGTGGATCGGTCCTGGGATTTCCAAGGTATGTACTTTTGAAACGATTAGCTACTACATTATGGAGTACTGGATTGGATGGGTTCGCTGAAACTGACATTGCGTATTTGATGGTAAGGAACTGTCTTCGTGACACCAAGGATGGTTCTCCAGCCTCACATTGCAGGCTGCTGACTGGACTTGTGCGGTATGCTCCTAAAGAGATTCTGAGTGCGTGATTCTGTATTATTTCCAAATCTTTCGTTACAGTTTTTTTAGCTGAGTCGTAGACGACGGCCCCGTAATCGAGTTTTGACCTTATGAGTACTTTATAAATTCTTATAAGAATAGCGAAGTCTGCACCCCAGTCCTTACTTGTTATTGCTTTCATTAGGTTCAATCCGTTTTGACAGGATTTCTTCAAGTAAAAAATATGGCTTCTGAAGTTCAGTTTCTCATCGAATATCATACCAAGGAATTTAATGCTCTTGACATATTCTATATCATTTCCATGTAGCATGAGTCCGGGAGGATTATTTGGAGGTTTTCGGGCAAAGAACACACATTTAGTTTTTGATGGGGAAAATTGTAGTCCTGATTCGAGTGACCATTTTTCCAACCCTTTGAGAACATCTTGTAGGTATCTCTGCGTTGTATGTTGGTTTTTTTCCTCTGGAGATTATAACCAAATCATCTGCAAAAAGTCTTGCTTTCACAGGTGGTTTGCATTCTAGTAGAATGTTATTCATTATGACCAGGAATAGGGTAACACTTATGGGGGATCCTTGGGGATGCCGTTTTCTTGAATTCTTAATCTCGATTGGCACCCATCTAATTTCACATAGAATGTTCTTTCCTCAAGGAAGTTTGCTATGAATTTGAGTATGTTACCTTTGATGTTGTATAGGTACTTAATTACGCCCATACGAGACAGAGATAATATTCGTAATATGCGATTCTGTTTAAATCCAATCAAAAGGTAATGCACTCAAATTCAACCCTAACGTCCCCACCGGCAACCCACATGTATTGTTCCAAGTCGATAAAGTGACGTCAATTTAGGTACCTTTCGCCCACCGTTCTTCATCAATGACAAAAGGTCGGATGCAGACAAATGAACCCATAGACTGATACAGAACTGGTGTGAGCAGGACGAGACTTGATTACAAATGAAATTTCCCTCTTGCGCTAATCAACCAACAAATTCGGAGTTTTGATCGACTGTTGGGTTCGTTTCGGAGGTGAGGGGATAGGTTTCTGGCGCCTACATAGCGGATTCGTTCTGAATTACCCGCATAAATGAGGGAAAGTTTTCCCTCTTTCCGTCCATGCTCTATCAGCATATTATCTACCCTCATGTTAACATTGTTTCCCCCCGAGAAGTTGCATGCACAAAGTGTAGTTATAATTTCGAACCCGATAAGAGACTTCAAAAATACACACCTTTTATTTCTTCAAAATATCTTGAATGACTATTCATATAGGAGTACCTACAACTTTGCTTCCGCCGTTTTGCAATAGCTGGCTATAGCGGTAAGTGGTTGTTGAAATAAATAGATCTTAGATGTCATACAATAAGCTCAGGTATTTGTGAACACAACGTCATCGAAATATTAGTCGATTTGTATCTGCATCTTATGATGCAGATACAAGACTTCATAGTCTTCCTCGATTAATCATATCAGTTTACCAGCCGAATTCTCGTTATTTGCGGGAGGTTTTAATTTTCTGCTTCAATACGAAGAAATTTGTGGTTTAAACGCTTCAAGAACTGCGAAGCCCAGCATATGGGTGGGAGAGATAGGGTTTTCGAAGATGCAGAATTGGAGGCATTACTTGATCAAGACAATCACAGGCGATCGTTATCGAACGCAATTAGTGCGTTTGAGCCAAGCATTGAAAGACAAACGGTCGCAATACAACGAGAGACATGATGAAGTGAAGTAAAGTAGTGGGCATCAATGGACAATACTTTGAATCAAAAATTTATGAGCAGCTTTTTAAAATGAAGCCTCAAATTTCGGGAATAAACGGCTGAAGCAAAGTTGTTCACCTTTTATTAATTTCAACACAAACGCTGCCTGCCATTCATTGCAACATTCGTTGGAAACTATGAAGGAAAAAATTTAATGAAATAAGATAACGGGAATTTTTACGTATTTATTCAAAAAATTCCAATTTATTCCGATGTTTCTAAAGGTTTTTCCTTCTTCTTCGAAGGTAAAAAAATAGAAATGACAGGTCAAAGAAGTACAAAGACATTTTCATTATAATAGATGGAAAATTCTAGAATGTAAATATACTTGCACTTCTTTGACCTGTGATTTGTAATCTTTAGCCTTCGAGGAAGAAGGAAAAAATCTTTCGGAATTATTGAAATAAATACGTTCGAATTCCCGTTATCCTATTTCATTTATGACTATGGATGTTGCACCACTTCACAAGAAAAATTCAATGTTTTCATTATCCTATAAACAACAAGCACATCAGATCCGCATTTGTGGTCAGAGTTAGAAACCATAGATATAATTCTGAATGATCCCTGACAACCATCCATATGAGTGCGAGTATGCCTATTATGATATTATTGTGTATATTTCAAATCCTGAAAACAAATGATCAAAGATAAAAGAATAGTTAATCTACTCCTACTCAAGACGCAGGCGAATGGTTGCAAATAGTCGTTGAAAAGAAAAAGAAAATTTAACGGAAATAGCCGAAGTAACATTCGAACAAATAATCTATCTTCAGGAATATCACGTAAATAAATAAATTTCTCCATTTCGCAATTCATTGAAACAATTTGTTTGCTCCAGAAAGCAATGCTCAATTCCATTCAGAATAATGGAATTCATAGAATGAGCCCTTTTGGCTGATGGTACAAATGATTACCCATTATATTAATCTCCTGATGCGTCTCTTCTGACGTTTAATATCCATTCCAAGGAGTAACGCAATGAAATGCAATAATGGAAGTCCGAAATATAAGAGGTCATCAACCCTTCCAAGCTATTCATAATGTTCACAAGCCTTATATTTCTATTCAACCCTGAACTTTGGTGTCCTCCCTCACGGCATTGACATGTAGGGATGAAGCCAAACGACGAAATTGAATTATTTGTGGGATTAATTACTCAAGAAGACAATGTATCGCTTGAAATCGCATGGTCTGAAAAAAATAATGAATCCAAATTGGTGTGAAATTATACGAAGAATCCCTGTTGTTTTTCAAAATATGATAGCGGAAAATTTGAACACTACAATTCAACTGAACCATCGAATTTACTCTTGTTGCATTAAAAGGATTATTGGATTTTGAAATGTCGGATTGTGCAGCAAGTTGACTTTAAAAAGTAAAAAAGTAGACAGACTTTTTCATTTCAAATGGCATCCTATATATTTTTTGAAATTTCTGATTTCCACTCAAAATTACCTTTCAACGATATATCACACTTTGTATTTCACATTTGATTTGATGGAGAAAACGACAATTGAAAGGGTATAACCGGGTTTTCATGGAAAATCTCCCCCGCGGCTTTTTCCATTTGAACTTAACGGGCCGATTTAAAATTATATCATTTCGAACAATTCCCGAATTTTTCGAAAAAAAACTGTTTTTTCACTTCTTTGACTAAAATTCAAAATTTGTTGATGATGATATTTTTCATTGTTTTCAGTCGTATAAGTGATAAGGAAACCATTTCATTATGAATCTTCGTTGAAAATCCGATATTTTTTAGATCTTCCAAATCAATAGGAGGAATCTAGTATACACAATCTTTCAAATACCCCAAGGAAAAAAATCCAGCTGTGTTAATTCTGGAAATCTTGCAGACTATCTTATCGTGCTCATGAATAATCAATTATTATTGAAGCCAAAATCAAGATTATACAAAATATCGTAGCCCACTGCAGTTCTTTCAATTTGAAATTTCAATTGTCGTTTTCTGCATCAAATCAAATATATAATACAAAGTGTGGAACATCGTTGGAAAGGTAATTTTCATTTCTCTGGGAGAACTCATATGAATATTCATTATTGGTAGTCATATTGGCGGAGGTCGCAAAAAATTACGAAGGATCTTGAACTCCAAACTCCTGATCAGGGTGCTCTGATTAAGAATGCCTTTTCATAGCGTCATAGTCAACCGGAACTATCTCCTTAAGAAACGCAGCTCACTAATTGGTATCACTATGTAAATCATCGAGTTAATTAAGGGACTCCTGAATAATTCGTAATCGTCTTGGCAAATAAGAGTAGTTGACCAGAATCCTCATGCAGCTGCTTCAATTAAACCATGCCTTTTATGCCGTTATTCATAGTAATCTGTTGACTCCGATGTTATATTCACAAATCTTACAGCAACATTTCTTCATTTTTGTGTACAAAATTCGAAATTGTTATTCCTTCCCCATTTGAGATGATGAACTTAAATACATAGATGTTACTACATATATTATTTTTTGAATAATCTTGTGGCGTAAATGAGTTTCTATTTGTATTTCTTAGAAGTTCAGTAAAAATAATAGTAATGAATTGGTTGAGGCTTTCGCGACCATTGTTCAATGTCACTTGTGTTCTGAAGTATAATTCATTCTCGAGATTATACGACACTTCGAGTGTCTAGCATCTTCAGGAGTTATTCTTTCAAGAGTTGTTCTCGTCGAATTGAGCTGTTTGATTATGACAGGCATCATGCAACTGATATGAATGGTCCTGTCTGATGAGTGCAACATTTCCTGTAGGAACATTCCGAGGAACATTCTCATTATTGAAAAAAATTAATCAGTTGATTCCGTTGCGAAGACTGGAAGTGGGAAGCCAAGAACACTCAGAATAGATTTATAAGTTCACCGTATAGACACATATTTGTATTATAATTAGTAGCAGGGGAAGTTAAACCTCTCCAAATTTTTCTTATGCATTGATCAGTTTAAAAAAAATGTGATTTGATAATGTTCGATATTTATCAAAGAATCAAAAACGTTTGGGATCAACTATTCTGAATCGAATGTTACACAATCAGCTTCAGTTCTTGAGGAAAACTCTGAATGACGAAAGGATCTTTTCCAAAACGTAAACCTCTACGTTAACAGTGCAGTGATATTCATTCATTTGAATTTTTCTTTACGAAAAGAGTTATTCAACATCAAAATCAGATGAAACTCTAACATGTTATTTCATGGAATATCTGGATGAAACACTTTAAATTCCCTAAGTTTCTGATGAAATACTAATACAAATGCAAATTTATCCGGTTCTGATCCAATTTCATGAAAAATCTTCGCTGATTCAAAATTCATTGTCTTGCTTATATTCGGAATCAGAAAATTGAAGCAGTTTCCATTCAGCTTACACTAGAAGATTTTGGCCATCTTCATTGAACCAAAAAAAACGGATGATTCTAGGAGCCCTACTTGCAAAAAAAATAATCATTTTCTGTTTGATTAATAAGCATCCATTCGGGTTTTTATATTTTATCTCATGTAGGTATATGTGAGATTTTCTGATAATCGATTTTTGTTTCAGTTTTATGTGTTATTGGAGAGAAGCCCACTCGCTAAAGTTGCTCTACAATATAAGCAAGTTACGATTTTCGCGCCTATCAACGCTGCTTTCCAGGCCTTCGGTCATGGTGTAGATGATCCCAATGAAATCATCCCATATCATATAGGTGAGTCATCATAATACAGATTGTATCAATTGGCTTTCTGTAAGACCATGTACACATTAGGCGTTAGAAAACTTGTATCCGTACACATGCAAACGCTCGTAAAACGTGCGTTTCAGGATATTCGACCGTGTACTCATTAGGCGTTTCGAAACACGCTTCTTTCTAGCGCGCGTTTCGAAAAAAAAGTTTGCTGACGTCAAATTCCGGGCTAGACATGAATTTCATTATGAATGGTAACAGAGAACGCCATCTTAGCTTCCGTGCCGAAGTGCACTTCGGCTAGCGAATTGATCACGAATGCATCATAAAACCAACGATATACATTTACGAATTTCAACATTTCAACTCTGATAAAATAATGGTTCAAGTTCACAGCAAAAAATACTAAAAAGGTGACGCTCGTAGCGCTCTGCTGCTACGGGACAAACCGAAGGCAGAGTACTGTCGCTAAATGATTCGCGATTTTTTATAGAGTGCAAATTATTTGATTCGGAAGTGAAATATGTGTTAACTCTGTGAATAGCCACAACCCTGCGAAATATCATGTAAATCGGACTAGAGATCTTGCATGATGAATTAACACAGACTCACATCATCCGTTTTATATAAGGTGAGTCTTTGACTGATATATCTATTTGAACACTGAGGTCAAAAGAAACGCATTTTTTCTTTAGCATCTTTTTTAGATTCGTCTAGGTTGAAAAAATACACATTTTTGAAATAAAAAAAAGTATTCTTCAGTTATACCTCGCGTATGTTCTGTAGACGAAGAAGGTATTCTTTTTACCTCAAGAATCTTTGGTTGAAATATATGTACAATTCAAAGACTCATCCTGTATACTGAATTCACCTTGACTCCAGCTTCCAAAGCACTACAAATGAATTCCGTATAAATATCCACATATGTTTTGAGAAAAACATGGTTATATTCAATAATTGATGAACGCATTTCTGCTATGAAACATTTTATCATGAATTATTCTCTCAAATACTTTATTAACTACCGATAAATTACTGATTCCGCGATAGGAATCGACCTCGCTCCTATTGCCTGAGCTCTTATGAATATTTGACAAGTAATGCCCGCTTCAACACAGCAGGAAGTATTCCGGATTGTATTGATTTATTAAATAAAATACTCGAGGGAGGCACAACCCCGACTCCTAGTTCCTAAATTTTTCGAGAAGACCTTAATATTTGTTCTTGTTGATTTCAAACGCATAGCTTATCATAATTGTGAATGAAATCCTTACTTTAACTTTCTTAACAATAATTTTCCCGAAGTTTTCGTTTGTTGTCTGAAATCGATAGTGTTTCTGAAGGAATAAAAAGGATATTCACTATTTTTTATCTTAATTTTAGGAATAATATTAATAATAATAAAAATATACAATTCTGTACCTGTTGCCTTAAAACTTGATAGAAATGAAAACAGCTTAAGCAACAATGAGTTTTGTAAGAATATCCCCCTTCTGCTCAAAAAGACATATTCAGTTTAGTGTAATCACCCCTCTTTATATTATAAAAGTATAAAACAAGCGTGTTCGGGTTCTTTAGTCTGAAAAAATGGACACTAGTTGAATGAAGAGGATCTAGATCTAGATAGAATGATATTCTTCCGCAGATCAGTTGTCAGTCGTATTTTTTAGAGAAACAGATTATACCATCAACTGCACTACCATCTCCAAATGTAATTCAGAAACCGTCAAGTGTTTTTCAGATTAGTCACTTTAATTTCAGAAAGCGTCAATTGAATTTCAGACCAGTCAATTGAATTTCAGAAAACATCAAATGTATTTCGGATCACTCAATTGAATTTCATTTAATATTTTTCTGAAATTCAATTGACAAATCTGAATAACATTTGATTTTTTCTGAAATACAATTGACTAATCTGAAATACAAGTGATGTTTTCTGAATGTCAATTGACGATTTCTGAATTACAATTGGAAATGGCGTAGCTGCTTTTGTTTTTGAGTTATTGACCAAAATTAATTTTTGGGCGATTTCAACTTTCGTTAATATCTTCATTTCTGCTTATGCTAGGATAATAAAATGGAAACATTATACAGACACTTTCCTCATAGCAATCCAGTAGCGTACTACGTTTCTCCCCAAGAGGTTTCCTTGCTGAGCTATAACATAAAGTTTTGTTTCTACTAATGAAAACAATATTTATTATGACTCTAAAAGAATCATAACTTTTTTCCGCTTCAAAAATATGAAAAACTTTATACAGGGTGGCCCACGTAAAATATAACCTTCAGACCGATATTTCTGTAAGTGAGTTCTAGGAAATGCTAAGACAAATTAATATTTTTACTATGATCATATCCAAATTCTCCTTCAAGATTCTCAAATCCCTATTGGGTTCGAGTGAGACATCATTGCGAAGGTTTTGCAATTCTATTCATGAACTAGCTGACCCGGCAGACTTCGTACTGTCTCAATCGATAAATAAAAAAGCAACTTTATTATTATAATAAAGTATTGTGGTATAATACCTCGAAAATGGACATAAAACTGTCCAGTACAATATGTGTTACGCCAAACGATGTCGTCTGGAAACAGCTGTTATATTTCTGAATGTTGGCCAAGAAGTGTTTAGAAACATTTCCTATTCCAGAAACTAAAGGCGTAAGGGATCTGGTGGTGGGACCAACTATGGCAATTAGCAATTAGATAAGCTAGCAGACCTGACGAATAAAGTTTTACTAACCATTGTTTTTTTTTTTTAAAAGGAAATATATTAGGTGAAATACAAAAAAATACAAGAGTAGAAAATATACAAAAAATTTAATTGCATTGAAATTGGTATGTGCATTCATACATCAAAAAAATTCTCTTTATTCAAGAGGTAGAAAGGTAACTTTTTTTATATTTCACAATTTATTCATTGTAGTACCTTGTGATGAACAACATCTTTAAATTTTTTCCCGGTTGCGAGAATAAATTGGGCAGATTGTCCATTGTGAATCGGCACTTACTTCTGCGCAAAGACCTTAGTATTCCAAGGCTAAGACGTTTTGGCAACTCAAAATACACAGTAATTGTTTACATTGCCATCTAATGGCGATAATAGTAGAACGGGGATTTGTTCAAAATATTTCGTCATAAAATTTTTCGTAGTGTTCGGAAGAAAGATAGGTGTAATAACACATGGACTCAGATGCGTTAATATTATTAGAAAATGTAGGTCACCGAATCAAAATCAAATATAATACTTTCACGAAAACGCTTTCAACCGTAGCGATATCTACTGGCGTTTTTTTCGCAAGAAAAAAAATTATTTCCATTTTTTTTTTCCATTTCATCAAATTTTTCAGGATTTAATGTTAACCCCGCCTTAGAAGAATCCAACAAAAAAATCTTTTATCCAATCTTGAGTTATAAATGGTGTAACCAACAAAATGGCCGACTTTTATATATTAAGATATACTAAATAATTCCTATTTGGTCAAAAGATTGACCTGTCGAAGCATTTTCTAGGGCACATTCAAAAAATATGGATCTGAACTATTTCACATGGAATTACCTGTATAATGTGTTACCTATATATTTTCGGCACATAAGAAAATATAAAATTAAAAAGTTTTTTCTCCACCCTCAGTACACGAGATTGAAAAAATTGAATGTGTCTCATTTCCAGTGAAAAGGTGCCTGTAGAAGGTTTCAATCAATTTCAAATATTTTGGTTAATAAAAATGTTATGGCTCATTTTCGAAATTGATAAAATATCAAATTTCAGTTAGGTGTATCGAAAATAAAATATGAAGATATCGTGAATCGGTTTTCAGTAATGGTGTCTTCACAAAATTCGAGCCCAGGACTGCTGTTAACATTTTTGCCTATCAGTGCAGAAGTACCAGAAACAGTCAAACTGAAGCAATTTGGAATATGCTGTACATACACAATATCAAATGCACCTAAAAAGCTCTGGAGCAAAATTACTAATCAAGTGCATCCAGCCGATTTTTAAAAATTCCTCAAGTATTTCATAAAATCGCATATCCGTAAACTCAATCGTTTCATTGACGCAAAGCATGTCGAAATTCATTGAACTGATTGTTCGAAAATTTACGAAATATTACAATATTTTTCAACGTTAATTTTTGATCAAGGCTCCTATTTTTTCAGCAAATGTACCTAAGAAGATTGATCAATTAGGAACTTCATATACGTCTCTCTTTTCTGAATTGACGGGAGGTCCAATTTTATGGGTCACCCACACCACTGGTACTTATCATGACGACATATATATCAACAATGCGAAAATGCTCATCAGCAAGTCTAATATCCAGATTATGCAGAATTCTAATGAACAAGTAAGTATATACTCACTCCTTTCATTTTAAGAACTTATTTGCGAGGTGCCACCTCACCTTTTTTCTGAGAAATGAAATATGCGTTATTAAGTATTACTAGTATATGTGAGGTAGGGAAATTTTTTTAGGAATATGAGGATATTGCAGACCGGCAATCAATTTATTTTTGAGGTGGATAGGTTTTCTGAAAAAGAACTGAACTTTTTCACTTTATATCATATTCTCCTTGAGAAACCTCACAAATTTTAGAACTTGTTCATCAATATTTTTGATGGCATGAAAAGAACTTTTGTTCAATCAGATAAATGATCTGCCATTAGGTAATACATTCATATACAGGGATGAGATGAAGTATGGAATCAAGTGAATATTTTTTGAACGAAAACGACAATATTCATGAAATTTTGCAGGTATGTGCAATTGCGCAAGACGCATCTGATGTACAGTTTTTTATCAATGATATTGATAATGTTGAAAATAATTATATGGGACCGATAATGGGATTTCAAATTCGTACATATTGGATTAAGTGCAAAAAAAATGTATACACGAGAAATTACCGCACGTTAGACAACTTCTTACATCACCGTAAAAAAATTTCAGATAAAAAATTGATGTTGTGTATATGCATAGTAAGTAATTAACGAATACGATCTAGCTGTACCTGTTGTCCAAGTGTCAAATTCGAATTTACATAAATATAAATTCAATTGTAAAATGAAGGATGCTCCATTTAAGTGAAGGAGATCCTATTGAAATATTAATGATGATCCGTTATGGTGATCGTGTGATATTTACTTGGTTCCATACTTTATTTTGAACCTGTATATTTACATATAATAATAATAATAATGGTTCTTTACTTGCAAATTAAATACAACTATACATAAGATAAGGTACCTCGCTCTGCAAGATATTATTCCTTGTGCACATAAAATTACTGGGAAATATGACGAATATCCTTATTGCCGAACCTAAGAAATAGCTATGCATAGCTCACCCCATCCCTTTCTCGACCTCCGACGGCGCATGATATTTTCTTCAGTTTCCAATGGGTTTCATTGTGCTATAATTTTTTGTTATTACAAAATTTATCAACCATTATCTATGGGTTCGCTACTACCTACTTCATAACCATATATAACATGGTGTATCATTCCATTCAGACTCCAAGCCTACCTCAGCGTTCTTAGTAGAAGATCTGAACCTACATCAACCTTCACCGAGCTGATAATAAAATGAAACTTATTTTACAATGAATTTCACATGTTAGTAAATATATTAAAAGTAGGTTGCCTCAAAAAAATCCTGGACAGAATCTTTTCAATTATTTTTTGAAAAATGATTCTTCATGACATTTTGCAACATCATGATAATAAGAAAATTTCATGCTGGACTTATAGTATGAAACATATAGAATATGCAGAAATAGGATTGCCTATTATTCACCTGGACGAAGTACTGGGTTGCCTATTTATTCAACTCTAATTTGCTTATTTTTTTACAGAAAATTTCCTACAAAAATCTGTTTTGCTCAATTTAAAAGAATTTTTTTCACCTGTCACCTAAACTTGGAAAAAGAGCAAAAAATTCTATTTTACCATTTTTTGTTAAATGGATTGTATCTTCGTCAATATTGGCGGAAAAACTTATGAAAAGGTTATGAAAAAATTTTACAGCCTGATATTCCTCGAAGTCCCCCCTAAAACGGTAGATCGATCGGTTCAGCAGTTTTCTTGAACCGATTGATTGAAATTTTGAAAAAATTAAGGAAACAAGGTTTTTGCTCCTTGAATTTGACCTAATTTTCTTAATCAATCAATGAATATATCATTTCTCCACTTTTCACTAATTTTTTTTTTTAATAAATCATACAAAAAAAAATTATTTTCAAAAATTTCCGAAATTTCGAAAAAAAATTTATATTCGAGGAATTTCGTTAGATTTTGTTCTGAAAGTGAAATAAGATTAAAAAAAATTTTAATTTAAAAAAAAAACAAGAGACCATCACTGACTCACCTCCACTGGAGCTATGTACACTGGATACATTTAAACCTTCATTTTTCTCAGAAGAAAATCATGGAATGAATTTAAAGTTGATACCCCTAACTTGCCCACGGTACTCGTTAAGCGAAATTCTGAGAATTTTTCCGTTCTCTGACACCACGTTTTAAAAAACAGTTTTTTCGAAAACCTTTTGACTCATTCAGTAAAAAAACCTATTTAAAAAGATTAGGTCAAGTTCAAGGTAAAAAACCTTGTTCTCTTAATTTTTTCAAATGTTCAATCAATCGGTCAAAGACAACCGCTGAACCGATCGATCTACCTATTTGGGGGACTTTGGGAAACATCAACATTTTATTATAACCTAAGCTTTCCCCCAATATTGAAGTTGATGCAGTCCATTAACCAAAAAATGGCAAAAGTAGAAAAAGAAATCCCTTTTCGGCTCGCTAGGCGACCAGTATTTCCGGAGATATCGAAAGTCGTAAAAAGCAAATTAGAGCTGAATGAACAAGTTATGCGACATTTGCATCGATCTAGCTAGAAAAAATTCTCCGTGAGCGTAGAGCAAAAAAATAAAAATTCGAAAAATGTTTTCTTCGTGCTATATCCGATGATTGCATGGCCACCGGTACTCTGAAAAATTGTTAAGCAATATTTTCAGAAACTAGAGTCCTCAAGCTACAGAAGTTGGTTTTTTACTTTCTATACTACCATTTTTCAATGAGATACAGCATGTTAAAGAAAAAATCTGAAATTTTTTCTGTTCCTTTAATTGTTTCGCGAAGTGTATTAGCAATGAAAACTTCCTAAAAATGCGGTAAGCAAGATAAAAAAACCGGAAGTCTCTAGTTATTCGTTCTCAATGGTTATTGGTTACTCTTGATGAAACTCGATACTGTGCACCGTTTTCGGAATATTAGGATTTGAAAATTATGAAATAATAATCAATGCTGGTATAAAGTAATGATGACTGTATTAATTGAACAAGAAAATCACAAGAAGATTTTAAAAAAAGGTAAGAACATAAAAAAATCAATTAGACTAGGTGTTCAAAATGTCCTCCGTTTTCACAAATACACAAATCAATCCTTTTTTCTAAAAAATTAATTAATCTTTTTTCCTCTTGATAGTCATCTATGAGGTCATTAAAGTGACGTTGAATTATGTCCTTCAATTCTTGAGATGAATTTACCTTTGTTGCATAAATTTTTTCTTCAAGGTACTATACCAAACTGTGTAATCCAAGGGATTGAAATCGGATGACCGAGGAGGCCAATGAAGCGGAGCTTTTGCACCTCTACTAATCCATCGATTCGGAAAATGGTTACTCAACTGATTACGACATCTTCTATCAATGTGGCATGTAGCTCCATCGTGCTTAATAATTAATAATTATAAATTAATGACTTTCATCAATACTTTATACCAATACCAGCATCAGTTATTGCTTCATAATTTTCAAATCAAAACGGTGCACAGATCGAGCACCTTTTTGGTGTAAAATCGCATGATGTTTAGGATCACTCAAAATTTAGCTTGATAAATCTAATATAAAAAAAGTTATATTCAAAACAACCTGGTACGAACCGTGTAACTAGCACTCTTTTTGAGTGTCAGATATCAAAACACATTCATTAGATGTAGCAGCTTTCAAAATATATATATATATATATATATATATATAAAATTTTCGGCAAAATCGTGAAAAATGTGCTTTTTTTTTTTCTTTTTCAACAGGACGTTGAAAACGAAAAAAATATACACATTTTTCAGTTCTTTTCAGTTTTTTATCTATCCTAGAGAGGGGGTCACCTTTTTTGAAACACCCTGTATATGTCCAGAATGAAATTTTCTTATTATCATGATGTTGGAAAATGTCATGAAAAATCATTTTCCAAAAAATTATAAAAAATATTCTGCCCAGGATTATTTTAGGCAACCTATTTTTAATATGTTTCCTAATTTATTATAAAATAGGTTTTATTCTATTATCAGCTCGGAGAAGGTCGATGTGGGTTCGGATCTTAGACTATCTAGTTCGATTCGAATATGTATATCAGGCAAGTTGAACTCAACGCAACTTGGTTGTGTGTGTTCGTCTTAGAAAAGCCTATTTTTTATTTCAAATAGTTGAGATCAATGTTCAAAAGGAGTAGAAATATTTTATTCCATCCATCTAAGTAATTTACTTTATTAATCGTCCATTACACACGTCAAATCAAATTATTTCCTCAAGTATTGTGTAATGACTTTACTTTCATCTTAGAGGTTTTCGCAAGAAAGTTCGAAAGTAATTGTTTTAAACAAAATTCTATCACACACATTAGATAAAGTGATTCATCTTCTCTTGAGCTAAACGCTAAAACGTCTCGAAACTTTGCACTCGAAACTTCACCTTCGCTTTTGTTTCAGGTGATACATAAAATTGACGAGGTTCTCATTCCCACGAGATCTGCCAAAAACGCTCCAAATAAGGTTTTCAACCCTACGGCTTGGGAATTCTTGGAAAGTTATGAATCGCTAATAATGGGAGACCATCGGGTTAGGTGAGTATCATAAAATGATTTGTTTGAATTTCAATCTTGGTTCATCGTTTTCGGAATGAATAAATGAATGATCATACACAGTTACATTTTTAATCCTTCGATGATATTATACAACTCTTCAGTTGAACTTCTGCAATCGCTCATTATAATGATTTCTTATTCGAACAGCATTCGTTTTTTTTTTCTCTAATGGCGTAGTATACTCTTTTAGATGAATAAAAAGATATACATATATTTTCTGTCAAACGCGATTATATTCTCCATTGAGAAAAACTACCAGGAATTCAGTTTCGAGATGAAACATTCGATCACATTCTAATAGCTTCCACATTATGGTATCATTTCGAATTTTGATTCAGCAATGAATTTTTCCGAAATCCGAATATCTCCTAGACTTCGAATGCAATTTTTTCTTGAATATCATGAATAAACAAATTCAGCACTTCTCAACCTTCGTGTCCGAATATTCCTGATCTTATTCAACGGCATCATCAGTTTTCAATACAATTTCGTTGTTATTTCATTCAAACCAAGCAACAGAGTATACTTTCTCCATGACTGTTGGAAGAATTGAATTTTTTAATACAATGTTCGCATCCACACTAAACCGAGCAACAAAGCCGAATGTGTATCATTTACTGTTTCGAAGTAGACGTGACAAATACAGAACGTGTCGCAGGACACAGAACGAATGATGTCGTTCGGCATAGTGTGGATGCAATTTAACAGTGCCTGGTAATGAAATTCACTCGAAATGCTAAAACTAGGATTCGAGTTGGTTATTCGTGGTAATTCCTAAAGGGCAAAAACCAAGGACCAAACTGAACAACACCCCGGTCATTACTGGTTATTTGCTTGAAATCGATTTAGATGTTGTAAAATGAATATTCCATATCAAGTGGTGAAATTTGATTTTAGAAGAGCTTTATTCTGTAGCACTCGTGGAGAAATTTTTTTCCATATTGGCTAAAATGTACCATTTCATGATATTCTCTCCTCTATAGCATCAAAACATAACATTCTGTCTTCTGGACCATCAGAATTATGTGCTGATGATGTCAAAATACTCTTTCCATCAAACTAGTAGAAAATTCAACGGTCAGTTCAAAGAACATCCTAATTTGAACATTTTCAGCAATTTTAACCATTGTGATATCCCAAATTCATTCTGGAATATTCCTGCTCCTCCTATCATTCTATTATTGCTTGAGATGCACTCCGTTGAGGCAAGTTTCTGAGAGGTAGATATTCAATAAGGCAATGCCAGATGAATCTTTAATTCTTGAAGAATACCTCAATTTCAAAAGTATTCGACCTTTTCATTTCTCTGTAAAAAAACCATCTTGCATTCATTCAATCCATCTATAATCGAGTCGAAATAAATTATTGAAACTACAATGTAGTTGTAGTCGCTGAATAAAAAATAATGATGTATGTTGATTTCTATGAATTTGTATTGATTAAATGGAGAATTATCATTAAAATTTTTCAGATCTTATCGACAGAGGGTTCAAGCAACAAACAAGCAAGAAATATTCAAAACAGAAGGTGGCCACACATTCTTCATTCCAGTTGATGAGGGTTTCAAGGTGAGAAATACTTTTCTTCGGTCTGCTATCTTCTTTTTAGCTTTCACAGAACACTAATATACAGGAAATGAAAACTCCCAACTAACAGATACAGCCGCCATATATGTGCTTCGTTCGGCCCGTAAACTCCAGTCGGATCCATTAACACTTTTTGTTCCGTGTCTGAGTGAAAAGTCATCGTTCGGAAACAATAATATTATTCGGAACTGTGATGAAAATTCTGCTTCGACTCGCTCCTATGAAGGTCTATATCACAGAACGTTCTATGCTCAATATGGGATATAGAGATTCTTGTAGAGGATATTTCAAACAAAATCAAATATTGACACTGAATGGTCTTTATGTCTACAGGGTAGTATTATTCATGCAAAAACATCCAAATTATTTTCATATGTATAAAACTAGTAGCAAAACAAGACATACAAAACCTTATCTTTATTCTCGGCACACCCTAAGTCTCACAGAGAAATCACCCCTGTACATAAGAATCAGGTTGTTTAATGCCCTTCCTAGATAATTCAAGTTGATGACTAATCATCTAATCTTCAAGAAGAGCCTGCTGATGGAATGTGAACCTTATTCCTTGGAAGAATTCTTTAACTTTTGTAAAACAGTGATCTAGTGTAGATATTCTTATTTTAACGAATTCAGTATTATTTGTATAATTATTTGAATTGAATATTACTATTACTATTACATAAGTTAGCCCTCTCATCCTCGAAGGGTGTTCATGAAAAAAAGAGTTATAAAAAAGAAAAAAACTTGTATAATCATTCAAGAATAAATACATATCACTCGAATCGCCATATACATATTAATGACTTGAAAATGATACATGGTTATAGGAGCATATTTCTTGAGAATGAAATAGTTTTTCAATAGTAGGTATCTCTGTTTATATTTTCTGTGCAATTAGTTATTGATCTATATATTTTCATCGACATTTTTCCCTTCAGATGATATTTTTTTTCAATGAGAGGTACCCCTATAGCATCCAAATCGAAAGATTTTTGTTCACAATAGCATTATGCAGGGATCTATCGACAGGTTCATGATTAAGACTCTTGAATTGCAATATTCCGATGATAATAACTGATCACTGCTTACACGAAAATTAATAGTGCCCAAGCTGATGGTGTAGCAATATCCCTTGGTAATTTTGGGAACTTAAATCCAGCAGTGACATACTGCATTATGACGACTAAATTGAGACCTACTCTAACAGAAAGTACCCAATATCATTATTTATAAGAATAATTTACAATATTATTCTATATTGAGTGGTTAATATTTCTTTATATTTCCTCTATTCCGAAAGGATTCCTCCCCACTTTTCCTTCGATTTTGATGAGTTTTATAGTGTTAAAAATAAAAAAAATATCTTGATGCACGATTAGATTCTTTTATCATAATATTTCACTAATTATTTCGAAAAAATATTTATACAGGTTGTCCCATAACTAGTGAATCAAACGTCATACCACGATAGAGTGGACCAAGTTCTACCGAATGACACCAAAGTTAGTTCATCAAAAATGTACCGTTTCCAAAATAATTAGAATTTTATGAATATACCTGAAATAACCGATTTTCGATATATTTCACAACGGCAGTATGTGATCAAGGATAGCGATTTTAGCTCATATTAATCCCAGATCACTTCATCATCACTCCTGATGAAAATTATTCGAAATAGTTAATCGAAAAGCTCAATAAATGTTAATTCAAAGAATTCTTTCTTCTACATTATTTTATTACTCTAAATGAACCCTTTCGGATTGTGAAAATTTTTTGCAAACACTTTTGAAAACTTCCCCATTTCATGGAGATTCAAAACTGGTAAATAGCATTAACAAATTTTCTCAAACCTATTATCTGTCGAGAATACAATAAAGTTTCATGCCGCCATCTTTTCGGCTCGAAGATTCGTCACTCCTTAATACGGTGTCAAAAAAATTGGGATTTTCGGTAATTTTTGCTGCCATGATGCGACAATACTGAGGTTTTAATTTCTCTACCCGCTTTATATGGTATTTTAGGTCAGTGTCAGAGTCAGAGTCCGAGACGTTTGTGGTCGCCCACGTCGATGACCATGGTCAACTCCAGGCATTCTACCACCTCGTTCAGGTTCATGGGTTCTAATAAAGACGCTATAAGCTTGATGTTTGTGGTTTGGATAACGCTGAACCTAAATTTCATTATGAGCACTGGACTTTTCGATACCCTGGCATTAACTTGTATTCTGATTTATTGTGTCTGAGACTAGTGTTTATTGACAATGAATCGAGTGTTTCACACTGCAGAAGAGTAGGCAGGTATGCATCTCATTTACTGAGAACCCATTTTGAGCCGCAAAGAGGTATTGTCACCTACAACGCGAGGGAAGCAGCAAGAATTTTCGCTCAGCGTTATCCAAACCACCAACACCCCGCTTATAGCGTCTTTATTAGAACATACGAATCTGATCGAGCTGGTATAATGCCTGGAGTTGACCACAAACGTCTTGGAAAAAAATTGGAGAAGAGCCTGACACCTCTACTCGCAATATCGGGCGGAGAAATGGTATTCTACTATCTACTACCCATAGAATATAAAAATGTATGGGTACCTCCCTTAACACGACTAGCGGGTACAGATATTAGAACACCGGGATTGCGCAACACGTATGCGGTTGCATCATGATATCAAAATATAATGTACCTCACACAGATTACTGGAAAAGCTCTATTTTTTTTCTCCTTCTTGAATCATTCCTTAAGCATCGAGTACGATCCTAGGACTGTTCTGAACATTGAAACCCGAATAAAGCTTTTATTGGCTGATCTTTAAAAAATGTTGAATACGAAATTCTTAGCCTTTGTTGTTATAGGCAGAGCGTGCTGGAGCTATTGATGGAAAGGTCATCGATGGTCATGTTATTCCCAAACAAGTATTGTTCACTTCGCCTACCAAGAAAGGAGTGCCATTCCAAACGTTAGCCAACGGTGACAATAATCTGAGAGTAACGATTTCTTTCACTCAGGAAGAAAGAGATAAAAGAATAATCCGTAAGTAAATATTATCTGAGGTTTTCAATTCATCAGATAGAAGGAGTTGATGTTCCTGGCCACAAAATGATAATTTTTTAACTAAAAATTGTTTTAGCACATTTAATAGTTTTGGATTTATAATCCGTTTCTTGAGTTTCTTCCTAAAAAAAATAACCAAAACTGCAGATAAAAATTATTCAAGATTTTGCTCGAGACGATTTGGCTTGGGTCATATATTAGCTGATGGATATTCAAAGTAGTTGCGCAAGACTACATGGAGTAGGTACTTTTTGTCATGCACACACATATTGAAGAGACTAGTGTCATGTAATCAAGAGGGGTTGTAATGTAGGAATAGTGAAATTTATGTCCTCAATCATCAAACTAAAAACTAATAACAACCCATTCTGTGAGGTGCGTCAAGTTGGTGACTCACTAGTGGAATTTCGATATGAAAATATTTTGGGAATTTTGTGCTCATTTTGTGCCAATTTGTGCCGTATTTTACGAATTTTGTGCCCATTCAGTTTTCGAGATATTTCGAAATTTCAATATGAGTCACCAACTTGACGCTGTGACTCATATGTGGAATTTTGATATGGAAATATTTTAGGAATTTTCTGCTCATTTTGTGCCAATTTGTGCCGTATGTTACGAATTTTGTGCCCATTCAGTTTTCGAGATATTTCGAGTTTTCACTATGAGTCACCAACTTGACGCTGTGACTCATATATGGAATTTTGGAAATTTTTTTTTTCGATGAATTGTGTCTATTTTGTGCCAATTTGTGCCGTATATTATGAATTTTGTGCCCATTCAGTTTTCGAGATATTTCGAGTTTTCTTTGAGTCAAGCGTCAAGTTGGTGACTCACATATGGAATTTTGGAAATTTTCTTTTTTCGATAAATTGTGTCTATTTTGTGGCAATTTGTGCCGTAAGTTTCGAATTTTGTGCCCATTCAGTTTTCGAGATATTTCGAATTATCACTGTGTGTCACTAATTTGGAATTTTGATAATTTTTTTATGTTACGAATTGTGTGCTCCTTCAGTTTTTGGAATATTCCTAGTTTTTCTTTTGAAAGATAGATGAATACTCGTTCAGGAAATCATTTACGAACGTTATTTGTATTTCTCAATGATTTATATAAAAAATATTAGTCTGATATCATAATATTCGGTTGAGGTACAGAAAACCAAGTTTCGAATATTCGACGTTTCAAATCTTCTTCATATTCAATATGAAACAGGATCTCCTCCGGCACGTCTTCAATTACTCACGTGTTTGGTAAAAGACGGGTAGCTATTGGTCGTCTGTGGGTGTGTTTTTTTGTTGGATTAAGCATGGCCAGTGTTGTCATTTTTTGCGTTCAGAAAATGCCAAAAACATGCTTTTACATTTCGGAAAGTGCCAAAAAAAAATGCTAGTTTTTCATTGATATTTTTTTCTATAGTTATTTCTGAAATATAAATTTTTTTCGACTCACAACACTTGAATGTGAATGAATATTGGGGTTCTGAGTTATCAGATTTCAAAATATTCCTAGGTCCTGGGTTATATTTTCATTTTTTTATTGTAAGAACTGTTTTTCTCAAGCTTGAATGAATTGAAATACCTATAATTGATGTGGTATAGATATTAATAAAATATGTTATATCTTAATATTCACAAATGGATATGCAAATTACTGAAAACTTCTGAATGTGGAAGAACTGTTCGTTTAAATCCAAACTTGAATTTGAATCTCGGTGATTCAAGCTTTGATACTTCACAAAAACCAATGTTTCACATTCTTCATTTTATGGTTTCTCAGCTCCCGAAAAAATATACGATAAAAAAGTTACGGTACATGGATTTTCCAAAGCATTTGAAATTTTGAATCTCGAAGACCAAGGGTGCTTGAACATATTATGATACACGTACACGTAACGGGTGGGACATTGGATTTGAAAATCCAATCGGATCGGATCGACTAAAGGGATTTTTCCTCGAGCTAACTACAACAGTGTAGTTAGTCAACTTCATGACGTCATGGTTATCTTCGTGCTCTGTGTGGTAAGTTATGGCGGATGAGTGCAAAGGAAAGTGTCAGTCCTTCTCTCTCCGTTTTCAAGTAACTACACAACAAACCAGATTGATCTATTGGTTTACTGGCGTAGTTAACTGTGACGTCATGGTTCTAACTACACCGCGAAGAAATTCGTGTAGTTAACTATGGTATGCTTTGGTTTGGTGTGGTAAGCTCGAGGAAAAATCCCTTAAAAGTTTGTTTACATATTTCCTGTTAATATATCGGTTGTTGCAAGCTCATAAATATTTATTGGGGCTATAAAATTCTGCGCGCTTCCTTCGTTCGTTTCATTGAAGAGGGTAACAGTGAAAGAATCATGGAGGTAAAGAAAGTGGAGGGGGCATACCGTTTGAAAACTGTCACCGAAACAAATCCGGATTTGGCACCCCAAGATGGCCAACTTCGAAGTATTTTAAACTGAAGGTTCTGCAATTTTGGCCTTATTTATTATTCGTTCGATGGTTTTGGCAGTTGTATGTAGTGGAAAAACATATAAGAAATGGTTTCTTGTACGGCATATGCTGATCTCACTCGCCAATTCATGGTGAAAAGCTAAATTTTTTGACGTTTGTAAATACATGGTTTAATTATTGTTGCATACAATTTCAATTGATAGGAATACATGAGATAATTTACCTATTTGTTTCATTGCATATTATCTGAATTTGTATGTACTTTAATTGAAAAAATAGAATGTATGATTAGTAACAGGAACAAATTATTCATTCCGTACGTAAATCAACTCACCAATTCATTAGAAGCAATTGTTTATGATATTTTGCCTCCTTGATTTGTTTCGATCATTATTTATTCATCTTTTGGTCATTAAAAGAGAATCGAACAAACTTCGAATTGTAAAAATTCAAATATACAAAATTCCTGCCATAAATTTGGCTCCGCAACATGGCGGATTTTTGGTGACACTTTTATAGCAAGGGAAACATAGGATATGCTACCACCCCTTCTTCTACCTGCATGGAAAGAAGTACCAACTCAGTGGGTTCTTGTGCATCTGTTGATTTTGAAATATTAGAAAAGCAATAATTCGTTTCTCTTTTCCCTTCCGAAAATATGCTCAATAATATACTTTATGCTAAATGCTAAAAATATATGCTGAACATGAATCAAATATGCCAAATTTAGCCTTAAAAATGCTGAATTGACAACCATGAGCATGGCTTTCACTTGGGAATTGTTTAACTGTCATGTGAGTCACATAAGGTTGATGATTAAAATGGAAAACTGGAAATATCTCGAAAACTAAATGGGCGCAAAATTCGAAACTTATGTACAAATTGGCACAAAATAGACACAATTGATCGAAAAAAGTAAATTTCCAAAATTCCATATGTGAGTCACCAACTTGACGCTTGACTCAAAGAAAACTCGAAATATTTCGAAAACTGAATGGGCACAAAATTCGTAACTTACGGCACAAATTGGCACAAAATGAGCACAATTTATCGAAAAAAGAAAATTTCCAAAATTCCATATATGAGTCACAGCGTCAAGTTGGTCACGTCACAATGAAAACTCGAAATATCTCGAAAACTGAATGGGCACAAAATTCGAAACTTACGGCACAAATTGCCACAAAATAGACACAATTTATCGAAAAAAGAAAATTTCCAGAATTCCATATGTGAGTCACCAACTTGACGCTTGACTCAAAGAAAACTCGAAATATCTCGAAAACTGACTGGGCACAAAATTCATAATATACGGCACAAATTGGCACAAAATAGACACAATTCATCGAAAAAAGAAAATTTCCAAAATTCCATATATGAGTCACAGCGTCAAGTTGGTGACTCATAGTGAAAACTCGAAATATCTCGAAAACTGAATGGGCACAAAATTCGTAACATACGGCACAAATTGGCACAAAATGAGCAGAAAATTCCTAAAATATTTCCATATCAAAATTCCACATATGAGTCACAGCATCAAGTTGGTGACTCATATTGAAATTTCGAAATATCTCGAAAACTGAATGGGCATAAAATCGTAAAATACGGTACAAATTGGCACAAAATGAGCACAAAATTCCCAAAATATTTTCATATCGAAATTCCACTAGTGAATCACCAACTTGACGCACCTCATTCTGTGGTTCAATCACTATAACTTAAATGAAAAAATTCATATATCTGTAAGAAATATAAGAATGACGAGTCTTGAAATTGAAATGGAAGGATAATAAAAAATGTGTCTCTAGAAAAAGTATGTATGTATCTGTAGAATGAATGAAACATTATTTTCAGATTATGTTAAAAGTCACACGATACTTGGTGATGGAAGACACACGCAAGGTATAGTTTCTAGCTGAAATTGTGAAAGCCAACATTCCAGTGAAGAATGGAGTCATACATCTCATACAAAAACCACTTATGATTGTTGATAATTCTGTCAAGGAACTCTTATTGGTGAGTAGTTTTCTGTTAGTTCAGTTGGATCATCGCATTTCACTTTTCTATTGTCCTGTTTAACAAGCACCGCACAAGGTATGTCTCTATAACTAATTCTTCAATTTCTGATGAAGTTTTAATGAAGCTAGTCTCTCAAAAATATTCAGAATTAGGTATATCATTTGAAAGTTTACATATCGATACTTCTAATTTGACTAGAAATGTGCTCTACAAATGGAAAATTCCATATCTGAGCAGAATTTATTTCATCTTGAAACAGAGAATTATTAGTCAGATTTCTAATAAATTATGTTTCCTGTTGTCTTCAATCCAGAAAAAATGAACTATTCAGAGTGATGTAGACTGATATGTTACAAATTATATTTTTCTAACTTTTGTTAGGAACAAATGGACTTTATTTGCAACGTTGGTAACAAAAAGGAACAACCAGTTTTTTTCG
Source organism: Hippodamia convergens (assembly GCA_038502775.1). Lineage (NCBI taxonomy): Eukaryota > Metazoa > Arthropoda > Insecta > Coleoptera > Coccinellidae > Hippodamia > Hippodamia convergens. Next base: position 37,555,355 of record CM076609.1, read on the forward strand.
AAGATATCCCATCTACAAATGTACGTTTCTCAATCACGTCACTGTTACTGTAGAAATAAAATATATTCTTTAGTTTAGTTTGCTAGAGCTGAAAACCAGATAGCTTTTGTGAAAAGCTTTTATGTAGTTTATTGTATATATACTGGGTGGTATCATGTATATAACTCTATCGTTTTATTAGTTTTTTTAATAACAAAAACAGGTAGAAAAAACATTATCATGTTCATGCCGAAAAAATACTTCTTATTTTTTCGAAAATTCTCACTTCAGGACTAGGCACGAAATGAAATGGATCAACTTCGAAATATCTCATCCACACATTTTCCAGATTTATATTCCGTTGAACAGTCGAGTATGTTCATTCACGTTTGTTTTATCTAATACTCTGATAGCTTTTTCTTATCTAAATTAAAAATTTCAATTGAGACACATGAGGGAAACATTCCAACATAAAAGAATAATTGATCATGAACAGTGAATACAAAATATAATTAAATTATTTTTCTAATGTGAATGAAAACACAGTGGAAGATGTTCAACTACATCACTTTTTTGCAAATATAGATCAACAGTAGAAATGGACTGGGCACTAATATAAAAATAAAGTTGTACAATTTTGTTCGATTGATTCGATGGCCAGATAATCCTCATTTTCATTGAACAATACCCTTTATGAATTAGATGGATGAAAATATTATATTGTATTACCTTACAAACAAAAAATTTTCATTCATTGAAGATTATGATGAATTACCCCTGCAAAAAAATTACATAATTTAATAAACAACCTTTTTATGAAAAATGGACATGAAATATGTACGCACAAGATAATATTTGATTCACTGATGAAGAATTCGTGGTGCGAAATGAGGATTTGTTCGTCCGTCTTGCTGGTTATCTAAAAAAAAAACCAATTAAGAAAGAAAGAAAAAGAAAAGAATTTCGAAAGACGCCCTTCCGCATCTCGAACTCACGAGAACCATTATTATGAAGTTCCGCTAATAACGTTAAATTAGGGGGATTGAACAGTCACCTGCCCTTTGCTATAAGTCACAGTTAGTGACCAGAAATATGATTCAGTTGGGTTTTATAAGGTAGGTGGGATAGTATTGAAGTACCCACTCCGCTAGAATAGCTAGAAAATTTTGAACTAAAATACCCTGATACTCACACAGAAGGCACATTCGATCCAGGGGATTATGTATGAAACTTTTCAATTGTAACTCGAGAGTATTCCAATTAGTGATAATATAGGTACCCTAACCTGAATATGAAATATCATAAATGATCATAATCTCCGGTACTCTATGAATTTCAAAAATGGAGTGACGCCTGAGTAGCTCTCCTATTTCAGCGGTGAGCCTCAAGGTCTCAGAAGTAATCATTAAACATCCCCTGGCTTGAGATCAATCCGAAACATAAGACCGGGCCCTCAAGAGGCTATAAATTGCAGGGTTCTGCTTTGATATCTGATTACGTGCCCAACCTGAGTTAAAACAGCTCCCAGTGTTAATGAATTTCCCTTGTCTAAGATTGAAAAGGTTGTTTCCGGTGTGTACGTGAGGCCTGTTTCAAATGGGCGGTAGTTGCGAAATGGCGAATGCGTCAGTTCCATGAGAGTTCCGAGAAAGAAAAAACAGGAAGAGGACGCATCTTTTGTGAAATGCGCCGTAAATCCACTGTTTTGAACTAAACATGGTCATAAAATCACAAGTATTTCTTTAAGTATTTATTATTTTTCAAAAATAAAATAAAATACAAAATTCTGATTTTGGGAATCTCTCCCGCACCCTATGGGTGATATAACGCATGGAGGTCTGAGAGATATTGCTAATAGGGGTTCAACATAATATGTTCACTTTTGGGAAATTGTTTTCTTCCCACGGGGCATACAAGATATTTTGAAGGATGTGCACGTGTCAAGAAGCCACCTGCGACATTCCGCTGTCGATTTGGTATTTTCGTAGGGCTCCAAGCATCCTTAGCATTCTTTTTCATCAAAATATTCGTCGTCTGTGGAATTTTTTGTAAAAAATATAAGGTCCTCCTGTGTCTTGTTTCTAGTGTCACAAGTAGACATTTTGGTTCTGAAAATGAAAAAATATTGTGCGTCATCTATCCCGAAACATCATGCGTCATTTATCCCAAACCCATGGGATAGATGGCGCACCTGTTTATATTACAACAAATTCCGAGGGGAGACGTTTGATTAGTGAATATAGCTTTTATATTATAACCCAACTACCAACAGTCTTTGACAGAACGTCGACTTTCAGCAGATGAGATCGAACACACGCAATTCATTTGCGCCTTGATTTGCGCCTATACATTCACATAATCAATATGCAAATGGAGTTTGTGGCGCGTTAAAATTGTGGGTTATTAGTATTGGAAAACTGGGTCGAATTGCTATAAGATGTTATATTTTCATCAACTGAGGCTATTTCATTCTGTTTATTTATAGATTCAGTGGAATGAAAATAAAATATGAAATATCTTGGTTTCAACTCATCAGTACTTTCACTCATTCGAATAGGTAATTTGATGAATCCACTTCAATTCTACAACCATGTTGACGGTTCATTTTCCCATAGATAATACATCAGAGGCATATAGTTGAATCCATTTGCTCAAATACTTGAGACTTCATATTATGGAAAAGTTAAACACATGAATGAAGATGAGATTGTGATTTTGAATGTAAAACTTTAAAGCTTAACGAAAGAAGGTGTTCGCATTGTATTGTTGAAGTAATGCCTTTTTTCCTTTTAATTTCGAATGAGATTTTTATGGCCGGCGTGAATTTTGCTCCCAAGAATACATTTTGGGACTTTTATAATTGAACTGGATTGGATCTATCTACATATACTCCGTTTGAAAATTGTTGTCATCATTTCTAGTTACAAAAACTAACTTGAAATATCGATGAGAAATGCTAATAGAGGATATGGGTTATTAACAATAAGTTAATAGATAGAATGAACTAAAATACGAAATATATATATTAACCTTCGTGGAAAACCACTTGATGATATAGTAACATATCTAATGACGTCGAAAAGCAACATCGGGGAAAAATAGTATATACGGAAATATAACAGTATTATTTGATTTTGTTGGGTATTTTTGAATGAGTATGCAAAGGATTCTCTGATTTCACAGATGTGATAATGCTTCTTTCATTTATGGTTCATTAACGACAGAAAGGGAGTTTTTGAAATTTATCGCCGTACTATTTGATAAAAAGGTCCCGAAAATTATTCCAACAGCAGATCAGATCACAAACAAAATTTTTGAATGATGTTACCATCCACAGCAAGAAAGAAACAAAAAAGTGTTGCGTTCATCAAAAACGAAGATCGAAATCTCATTTTGGTTATTTGAAACCTTCTAGAATATTTCATGATTCTTAACATTATAATGTGGAAAATCGCATCCTTGTGAATTCAGAAAATCTACAGGATGTTCGAGAGGATGTTTCAAAGAAGGTGATTCCGTCTCTAGGATAGACAGAATACTGAAAAATAATTGAGGTATGTTCATTAAAAAACTCGTCATCCGTATTCAAGATACAGAGCATTGAAGGAAAAAAATTATACACATTTTTTACTATTCTGCCGAAACTACTAGCAATATTCTAATGAAACTTTATACGAATGTGTTTTGGAAGCTGATACAACCAATGTATTTGTTTTTCGTACCAAGTAGTATTGAACATAACTTTTTTAATATTAGATTTGTTTAGCAAAGTTTTAAGTGAACTAAGAAATATACAAGGCAAAACTCTACACGACAGGATGAGAAGTGAAGACATCATATGGAATACAGGACATAGGAAGGTGGGACAGACAGAGACGAAGATGTTGGAACAAACATATAAAGAGAATGGAGGACAGCAGACTCGTTAATAGTGCCAAAATGAATAATCCAGTAGGAAAACGACCACAGGGTAGACCACCAAAACGATGGCGAGAATGCTGGACTTTATCGTCCGGAGAAAACTTGATGGCAATGAACAGGCAGTAGCCTACTAGCATGATTAGTCATACTAGAAAGAAGAACAAGAAATATTATTTAATTTTACACCAAAAAGGTACTCTTGATAAAACTCAATACAGGTGTATCGTTTTCGAAATATTTCGATTTGAAAATTATGAAGTAATAACCGATGCTGGTATCAAGTATTGATAAAGTCATTAATTTTTATTATTATTAATTAGTAGTCACGATGGAGCTACACCTCACTTTGAAAGAAGGCGTCGTAATTGGTTGAGTAACCAAATTCCGAATCGATGAATTGGTAGAGGTGCAGAAGCTTCGATGCATTAACCTCCTCGGTCATGTGATTTTGAACCCTTGGATTACAGAGTTTGGTCGTAGAAAAAGTTTATGCTTCAGAAATAAATTCACGTCAGGAATTGATAGACGCAATTTAGCATCACTAATAATCTCATAGCTGACTCCACACCGTTTAGAAGATAAATAGATTCTTTAGCGAAAAGGATAAACATTTTGAACACCTACTCTAATTAAATTCTATTTTATGTTATTAACCTTTTTTTATTTTCATCTTCTGATATACCAGCATCCGTTATTAGTTTTCGAATCAGAATATTCCGGAAACGGTACAGAGTATCGAGTTTCATCAAAAGTACCTTTTCGGTATGAAATAAAATGATATTTAAGTTCACTTGGAACTTAATCAATCTAATATTGAAAAAGTTACTACTACAAGGTACGAACCGTGTTACTAACGCCCTCTATGAGAGTCAGACATAAAAACAAATTTATTGGATGTATCAACTTCCAAAACATATTCGTATAAAATTTTTTCACAATATTGCTATTAGTTTCGGCAAAATTGAAAAAAATGTGTATAATTTTTTCTTCAATGCCCTCTATCTTGAATACGGATGGCGTAACGAAAATTTTTTACTGAACTTTTACGGAAACACCTTTTTCTGAAACACCTATATAGTTTGTTTAGATTGTGTTGGAAAATGAATTGATTTCTATCTAATGAATTATAATAATAAGAGTATTTACCTCATCACATACATCATGGAAGATGATGAGAAATGAGGAATTTCAAATTCAGGCCGCAGTTCATATGATTCACCACAAATTTTTTACAACAGATTATTTTGTCGTGATTTCTCATAATTTTCTTGACCTCTATTTCCAATTCTAATACAAATTTATGTTTATTGGAAACCAAAGACATATAAGGTAATACTGAGTTCTGAATTTGAAGAAGCATGGTCTGGCACCTCCGAACACTGACACCTCCGAACACAGACACATCACTACAATTAGTGTTTTATGTTAGTGTAGTTCGATATTTGTGTTTGAAGTGTTTTCACACAATCACGAGATTCGACTGACACATTTTCAGAGGCTACATCATACAACGCAGTATACAATGTGATATACCGAGAAAAAATGTGGAGCCGAGCTCATACATAACGTAAATTTAAGATGAAAATCCAATATTCCTTTACTTCTTAGGTTATTGAATTTTGAGGTATTAACTTGGCTCAACTTTTTCATTCTGTTTATCGATGTTATTGGTAGTTTGCTATATGCATGGTTATTTATCTGTTAGAAAAACTTGTCTTTTCAATTCAAAAATGTCAGAGCACCTTACATTTTTCCGATCTAGAACTCAGCCTTCAAGTCATCAAATTTACAAAAAAGTGAAATTATTACCAGGATTCACCCTTGTGTTGCATTCTTGGTAATATTTTTTTCAAAGGTTTCTTGTAAACCTTCAGTACCAACTCTATAATTTTAATTTTATTATTATTTTATGTGAAAGGGTTCAATTAATCTCTAGTATTAACAGTAGCCGTAACTCTTAATTAGTAAGAGTAGAATATTGACCCTTCATCAAACCTTGTCGCTTATCGCTTAGAGTAATTAAGCTTTCTCTGTATCTTTGTGTTCGTCATTTCTGCTATTGAGGGAGACTTTTCTCTCGTTTAACAAATGGTCTATGTTTTGAATATTTTTCTAGTTACATGTGCATGAATATTTCCTTTCTGCTTTGTCTCCTCTTTCAACATGATATAATCTAGTGATAAGTTACGCCTAAATAAAAAAAATATTTACTAATTTAACAGGAAAACCAATGGGGACTCCTGAGCACTTTCGTGAATGCTATAAACGAGTCAGGATCAATTGGTGAAGAATTCTTCAGAAGATTGAACCATGGAGGAGGGCAAGTTACTCTTTTCGCCCCATGCAGTACAGCTTGGCAGCACGATAATACCCTCAAGAGTATTATGAGAGATCCAATACGATTCAAAGATATTCTTGAGTTGCATGTGGTTGTGGACGATAGGCTTTATGTTGAAAAAATCCTGAAAAACGTGCAGAACAGGGTGAGTGAACTTACAGTTCATAAAATACTTGGTAAAAGGCATATATTATTAAAGCATTTTTCGAGAAGGTTGTATCTTAATCTGAACAATATCCAAGATCCTTATGCAGGTCCAACGTTAACGAACAATTTTTCAGCTTTTTTTATTTATTTATCAAACACAGCTTAGTTAACAGTAATATATCGTATAAATACACTTGGGAAATAAACAAAAAACATATAAAAAATAACAAATAATTATGTATTGGTACGAAAAGAAGACAATCACAGTTGCTCCAGAATCTTTCAGCCATAGTTGGCATAATTGATATATCCGACGACCTAATAAACCCGCATTCTTATATTTCTTGAATCGAAGAGAAAATCGAACAGTATGATTCCAGGGAATTGAACATTTTACATTACAAAAATACAAATAATCGAAAATTCTCTTCATTCTTGTGCCCCCATATCCATTCACAACAAACAAAGACACGTATTGTGGAACATTGAAGTCGAAAAGAATTCAATTTTGGTTGCCTGATTACTAATTATGTTTGAAACCGGGTCCGAGGTTGAATGTCGCACCCTTGTAACTACTATTTCAAGTAATGATTCCCACGCATATCTAAGTATACATATAATATAAAATATAATATACATATAATATAATGTTCCTAAATTCATTCGACAAAATCCAGGAGGTGAATGCTCGAATGAAATTAAGATGGGTCTTATTTATTACAAAATTTTCTCATCCCATCCCTTGTCGAGTTTTTATTTTCCAGTAAAGCTAGGAACTTGAAATTCTGTAATTTTCGTGCACTCGCCAAGAACTAACCACAGGTTTTTTCAATATCTGTAATATTTTACGGGGCTGAAATTAGCAACCTCATTTTATTTCATATCAAAACTTTTTTTCGAGATGAAATGAAATTATAAAATCAAATACCAATAGCTGAAGAGAAAAACCATATTTTATAATTATTTTAATATATTGAGTGGAAAACAATGAAGAAATGTGGAAGGATTCATAATAAATGTTGGAAATTACCATCTCAGTCATAATACATAAACGTGGTCTTATGTGTCATGGATTTAGAAAAAAAATTAAAAACTGAATTTTAGGCTGAGAAAATTTTGCTATAGAAAAGACTCATCTTAATTTCATACTACCATTTATACCTCCTGAATTTTGTCGCATGAATTTAGGAACATCCTGTATAATATTTTCATATCAAACTGCAAGAAAAGGACGTACCTATCTGTTAAATATATAAAACCAGTATTTTCTTTCCAAACCAGATTTCAGATCTGTTCATTATATGTTTTTCTGGTGGACAAATTATGACAGATTCTTGGCAATTTATTCAAATATTTGAATATATTATTCTTTTGAAACAAGAATTAATTCTACTTTGAGTTCAGGGTATCACTTATTCGTTTTGCCAGAATACCCTACATTTTTTTATGTGAACATTCTATGAAAACACAGGAAAATAGGTATTCGTATTTTTTAAATACTGAAGTTAAGTTATCGGTATTTTCGTCCGAGGAATGAATTGATTTAGTATTCTACACATATTGAAATGTGTATAATGCTATCTCATCGAAATGAGTTTCGTTATCAAATGGACTGCTTGTTGGGAATATATTTTTCAATCGGAATTATCGTATCTTATCCTTAACGCAACATTAGAGTTCGGGTTATTTTTTATAGTTTAAATGCTTTGCTGTACTTCCTTTTAAAAAACGATTAATCAATTTGAAAACAAGAAAACTGCTCCTGGGCAATTCATCTCTTCGAAAGGCAATCAAATTTATCAACAGAGTATAGATCTAGTGAGTATAGTTTATTTAAGTCCGATTTGCGATTTAAAAAAAATTTCTATGGGGAATATTATTTGAAATCTCCAATTAATGAGGGTACGACAAACTTAGCAGATCCAATTCCTTTGTCTGAAATGAGAACCAGTAGCACAGTTGACGTCCACCCTGTATTTTCATAATTCAAATGGACACAGAATTCCTTTGGAGTTTGGAGGAGTAAAAGACATGGCTTTTCATTTTCCACTGCTGTTTTCATTCAGATTTGTTATTTCCATGAAATCATCGGCAATAAATAACATGGAGAATCTCCATATTTTTTTAATGGAGCTCAATCGCGAGTTGTTTCGTCTTAAATATATTTCGAGATTCGGTAATTGTTTAAGAATAACGAAGATAATTGTTTGTGTTTCTATTATTTTTAACATGAATGTCTTGATTTCATTTGATCTCTTAATATTTTTCCATAAGCATTCTCTGAGAAAGAGGTCGGTGAGTTTCAATAGTTGAAATGAAGAAATTTTTATAGATAGCTGCATTTCGAAGTTTGAAGTAGATTACACAATGATTTTAATATAATTAATTCAATATAAATCTGGGTGTTGAGCAAACATTCCTGATTACTCACCCATTGTGCTGGAAAATGTTTACAATCTCAAATTATTTCATTGATATTTCTTGGAACTGAAAAATTTCGAATGTATCAGGAAATCATAATATAAATTATCTTTTTAGATTAATTGTATTTAAAGTGGGATTTGGGGCTCACTTTTGGTGAATATTTTTCGTATTCGTGATCAGGAGTTTGGACGAAACTAGATAGGAATAAGAGATCAGTTATACCTATATCATTGTTATATATCTTGACATATTCAATGGATAGTAGCTGCGGGAGTTAGAAGACAGAGGGCGTTGTGGTCTGAAGTGCTCATTCAACGATTTCAATTCAAAAACAGGAAGTCAACATTTAATGAATTAATATTACCACAAAAACTTCTCAAAACTGAGATATTTTGTTCTACGAGATGTGGTAGAATGAACAGTTTTGACACAGAATTAGAAGAAGAATATTACCTAGACTTAGTCAATCCATTTATTCTATGAAAGACCGCATATATTGAAGTTCGTAAATACCCTAGACTTTTCTTAAGAATTGATTCTGATGGACAAAACGCTTCGACAGTAATGGTCTGAGCATTCCAAAGCACAACTGATAAATCAGCTGATTTAGAAAAATGCCTTCGCCATTTTGTATACGTATAGCAAGAAGGGAACCTTAATTTGTCTTGCGCTTAGAGCCACCAGTAAATATTGATCCGTCACTGCTACGAATATGAGATCTTTGGCGCTAAGTAATTTTAAATTTCAAATAAAAAGTTCTTAATACCTAAATTTGGAGCCATATGAAATCGAATGCTTTCATAGTGCTTATAATTTGAATTTGTTAACAATTATTACATTTGACTTGCAATCATTTGAAATGTAAAACACCAATAAAGATTAATTGTGTAATTGTGAGTGAGAAGATCAAACTCAGGTATCATACAGGTTATCTGTGAGTTAGTTCGTGTATGTACAAACTTGTATGACGAATATAACTCAACAAGGTGAACGTAAATCCTACTTGCAGATGTGGAAGCTATGGTTATATAAGTTATTCTGCAGAAACAAATGATTCACCACCTATTTCTGAAATAAGTAGACTAACCGAACATTTTTCGTCGGATTTAAGTTCACCTAGTTGAGTTACACTTATAATATAAGTTTGTATACCCATTCATCTTGCATAGCATGTAGACCCATTGACAGTAGAGTTATTGAATCACCCTATTGAGACTTTTCTATGAACTCATCCACGCATAGTGGATCATTTCCAAAAATAACCATTGATATATCGGAAACTGAATAATACATCAGTAGATTGCTATTGTGGCTTTTCAAGTTCTGAAACTCGTATATGACTACTTTTGCGGTGAATCACATTCTGCGATTATTCTATAATATTTCGAAATAGTTCAGTTCAAATCCATAGGGACAAGCATAACAAACGATACTCTTTCACAAAATTGTATGTATTCAGTCACAACTGAATGTTATGTATGCGTTTGTACTTGTACAAATTTACGGCTTAAGAATCTTTTTCATCCCAGTATTCGATGAAAAAGTATGATCTCTTCATTCAATACTAGAAATTCAGATATAAAAATTCATATCATCGGTTCCAACCGTCTAAACTTAAATGATGAATTTTAATGAAGATTCGGTCTTAGATGTTATTAGTGTCATTTCTATGAATCACTGTAGTGGAAATCACCATCATTACATTTGTATCACATCAATCCTAATAATCTGTTGACGGAACGAATATTAGATTGCTTGGTAGTTACATGAAGAATTATGACAACATACTGAGGTCAATTTATTACAGAACTTCCAATCACCCACTCTCAACAAACGCCAAAGTCTTTATTTCAACGTGAACACCATAGGGAACAATAGAACAGTAACTGTGGAGGGAGGTGGTGTGAATGCTACTGTCCTACAGGCTGATCTTGCCGCTACAAATGGTATCATACATGTAATCGATAGGGTACTTGGTGTACCATATTCGACCATTTTAGATAAAATGGAGACTGATCAACAGCTAAAGTGAGTAATTTTATTATCCTACCATTCCTGTCTGACGATCTCTCCATTACACTAAGAAATGCAAATAATATTGGTCACAAATTGATATTCCAACCACGTATTTCCTTCAAATTTTATTCTCATTAGTTTTTCTTTTTATCATTAAGAAATTTTTTTCAGTATCTCATTTCTGTTGGGAATGCGACGCGGATTCAACAATTACTTAAACGATACGAAAAGGAAATATACCTTCTTTGTCCCAAGAGATTATGCATGGAAAGAAGCAAGTATCAAGTTCCCATCTACGACGAAGGTTCTTCTCATGCCTGACTATGCTTATCATGTAAGTAGATATTAAGAGAAAATATACTCCATCCCTTGTGAAAGCAAAGGAATGGACGTTAACTGGAATAGTAATAATAGAAAAAACATCTTAGTGAAACTAATTGCAACAAAAATGATTCTTATTGCAAATGGCAACATTTTCCTTCCAAATGTACTGAAAATATACATCCGAACTGTTGCTCAAAATGAACTATGCCATTCAATGATACTGAATAGGAAAAAAAATTTTTTTTGTAAAAAATGAAGCAAGTAAAATAAAAGATAATCAGAATGTGTTCGCTCTCCACAGCAGATTGAGATGTTCTAAATAATTTACAAGTACTCCAAAGTCCATCGAGGAGGTTAGTTTGAATTGGTTTATGAAATAAATGTTTGCATTTCAGTTTGTCCATGGCTTGGCAATTGAACGTGGTGTGGGGGTTTTTTGCTTTTTTTTGTAATGTCACGTGCAAAAAAAAGGGACTTTGGTTTTATGTTTTCTTAAAGCAATAAAGAAATTGTATAATTATTTTAACCACCATTCGCACTCTGGCGGAATCCCCCAAGCATGGATCACTCCAAAAAGTTCCTTCGGAGGTTTAGAACTACAAGATCCAAAAGGTATCTGGATCTCAGAAAAAAAACAACTACACCTACTCACCGTTTTCCGGACGGAGCATTGTCGCCTCAGAAAGCATTTGTTGAGGATGGGCTTATCGGACACTGACGAAAGTAGATTCTGTGGGGAGCAGGAAGAAACTCTTATTCACCTAGTAACGGAATGTTTTGCCATTGTAAGCCAAAGGAAACAATGCCTTGGTCAAGAGACTTGTAGGAGTGAGGAATTAGCCTCACTGAAGCCTTCCGAGATATTGGATTTCATAAGATCTCTGGAAGGCGAGCTGTAAAGCTTTGACAGGGGGAAAAATAGACCGTGTGGTCGCAGATGGCTGCAACCCCCTTTAACCTAAAACTAACTCGCATTCAGAGAAATCTCTCATAGCCTCTTATTGTTTATATAATGTATGGTGTAACCAGGTGACACAATGCACTGGTTTCTCTAATCCATTACAGAACTGTGTACGTAATATTTCTGCACTTCATCGTAAGATACTCGAAATCCTAGACTGCGAAATTAATCAATTAATAAAAGGGAAACAAGATCTCTGTGAATATGCACTCCTAGATCTAGCTAATAACGAAGATTGAACGAGGATTGAAAGCTTTCCTCAAAGCTTCCGACTATCGAAGTCCGTCTAAAATCGTTTGGTTCACCACCAATCGGAATATTCTGAAAAGTTCGTTTAACAGAGAAAAAACTGATTTTCTTCAGCTTGTTCAATATGTGATGAAATAGAAAGTCCTTACTTTCATAAAGCAAAGTTACCTTTATCCAGTTCTGATCAGTTCACTCATTGAATCTGAACTTCTCCAATAACATCAATTTATTGACCGGTTTGACGTACTAAGAGATAGAGACAATTAAATAGGGGAAACAGGGATTAAAGGAAAATACACAAGTAGTGATCGACCTATAATTTTAACCAATAACAATACACAGGGGCGGAAAATCAGCTTAACAGCTTATACGTATGTAATGATTTTCTGAAACTTAGATGAATTTAAAATAGTAATCGTCGAAATCTATTCCATTTTCATTTCCTAGGCTCACAGATCTTTCATCATGTGGTTGGAGATATAATAGATTTTGTCACTGGGAGGAGAGATACCCTTATTTGGCATCATCAGTACCCCAATTTCTATATTTGAAGCAAATACTGGATACTAAATAAGGCTGAAACCGGTATATCTCTTCTCTCAGTGACAAAATCTATTATCATTTCTTCAACTCCATGATTGAAGATCTATGAGCCCAGGAATTGAAAATGGTATTCATTTCGATGATCGCTATTTTGAATTCATCTATTTTCAAAAATGTTTTTCGGTGTGCCCTCCGTAGAGACAAAAAATTTTTGATTTTTCAATTTATTCATTTTCTTAAAATGTGGTTCTGCCTTGATGATAAAGACTAACTGTTATTATTATTATTGTTATTATTATTAATTAAAAAAATTTGGTACTTTCAAGAGGGTAGACAAAAAACACTGAACTGATATATATTTTCAGTATATTTATGACGAACACGTTGGGTAGCATTTACTGAATTACAATTAAATTGAAATTAATGATCTTGCAACCAATCTAATGCTCCATTTTGCTGAATAAACCTCTCTTCCAGTCGAATAACATCCTAGAACGTCATCTGGTTGCAACCGATGATGAAGTGTACACCATGGAACGCATCAAGCAACTAAGCAATTATAGCAGTCAACAGAACAAATTCAAGAAAGAAATAGAACTCAAAACGGTCAGAGGTGGAACCCTCCGTTTATATGTGGAAGAGAAGTACGGAGTCGGTCAAGGAAGTGGTGAGTATACGAATGGTTGCAAATAAGTTTTTTATTTAATTCATTTTCTTTCATTTCACTCAATCGATTAGATTCACAAAATGGTAATCCCGACGAACCAAGTAAGTTTCCATCTTGGATCTATTGTATCTATAGGAATTCCTATAGAGCCGCACACCTATTCACCAAAAATTCGATTTGGAAATAAAATTGTCTGTATCGTACCTCTCATTTAATAAATAAAGGTTTCGTTTTCATTGCTTCACAGTCACATTGATATTCCATGTATCAGGAAAATTCAATTTAACCCTTTTCTATCAAAGTAAATTGTATATACCTGTATATATAAAAAAAATTATTTATCCGAGCCCATCGACGGATAACATGAAGATGATCACACTTATGTCTTTCAAGATTTTTCTGATATTTAATATTTTATGTTATTTTTTTTATGGGGAGACAGGTTTTTTCGGCTGAGGTTTTTTCCCCTGGCTGTATAGTATCGTATGATACTAGTGATGATAGTATCGTATGATTCTATAGTATCATACGAAGAATGTTATGATACCCCGGTCTTTTTTTACCTCAGCTTAGGTACTTTTTGTTTCAATATTTATTGTATTATTTTGTCTCTCTTTTTCACAAGAATATATATAATATATATATATATATATATATATATATATTTATTGCCAGACCAAGATGTGCGAGAAATTCGATTGAAGTTGATACATATAAATCCGTGACTTCTCTGATTGTTTTGTTTATAAGGCTAACCTAACGAGTATAACTCATTTAGTATTATTCTGATCCCGCAATTATGCGATTCTTCAATTTTTTTGTTTCTGGATCTATTATAATGATCATATATTGGTATGAAAAAGTCAAATGAGGGCTTTCCTTTCATTTAAGATGAAAATTCGATCTAAAGAGACTTACTTACAGGAACTTGCAAAAGAATAATATGAAATCAAAGAACAAACCAAACCTAACATATTCCGAAGAAAAATAATTCAACATTTTAATCCTTATTTTCGTGGAAACTATTTATTCAAACTGCTATAGTTTCTACTCGACTAGTTTCGGCGCCATTCTCAAGAGATTGCAAATGTAAACAAGGCATGATGCATCAGTCAAGTTATAATTCCACAAATGGGCATAATAATAATATCGATCAGGATCGTTTTATAGTCTTTCCGTTTGGGAATAAATGCACAATTTCACAATTGGGTGATTTTGTCATCTTGAACTGATGAGAGGTAATTTTCCTCGAAGAGTGAGTACATACTTCGATTTGTTTGAATACTCTCGTGTTTATTCATGATTTCCGGTCATTTTTTTTTCGATGAGGTCTTTTCTTGTAGGCATACATTATCTTATTTTCACGATCTATAGAATGAAATATCTCATAGTGATTTTTACCCACTCCAAAATTATCCGTTCAAATAGGAGCTCTCTTCAATTAGCGGGAATCGATATCGTGTTCTCGATAATCCACAGGAATAATAAAGAACAGCAAATTTTCCACTGCTGCTCAAATGAATAAGATGTTTTTCCAGGAGCAAGTCTTTATTTGCATCATTTAGACATAGTGAAAAGTATGAGAGATCTGAGGGTTTACTGGATTTCGCTTTCAACATTAACGAAACCACCAGAAGGGTTTAATATTCTTGGTTTTCATTAAACAAATCACCAAAGATTTGTAATGACATCGATATTATAAAAAATGTATTTACTTATAGCCAATTTAAGGAGTTTTCTAGAACACTACTCTACTATTTGGTTCCCATACTATCGGGTTCATATTGATGATAATATATAAGGGATTCAGAATACATTTTTTAGATGGTTGGTTTATTAGCAGGAAATTCAGTTGATTGTTATATAGACTATCGGACATTAATGACTGAATCATCCATGAATACTTTGAAGTAAGAAAAGAAAATTTGGAATTATGTTATCTATAAGCTCCATAACGTCCTCATTGATTGTCCCTCTATCTTCTGGCAATCTTCAATGCATTAAATGTTCATTTACGACGCAGAGATTTTCTAGTGACTGAGTTTCATACCGGTAATTACTCCCTATTCAATATCAAAAGAAAGATTGTTTTATGTGCACCACTTTTTATTCAATGACCCTATAGTTAAATGATTCCATTTTGCCCTTTCATTAGAAATTGCTTCTTTTTTATAATCGAAAATTGAAAACGACTGAATAATATTTAAAAAAACAAAAAGCAATGATATCTTAATTTGGGAGTTCGTTCCGTAGCAATCTTCAAGTTCGCTGATTTATCATAATTGAAAAGTCTCTAATAATATCGCAGTAGGAATTCAGTTACATATTAACAAAATATCCTTCTTATTTTAGAAAATCACGATCATCTGGCCATAACAAAGAAAGTATTGCTTTTGATCGAAACCTAATATAATAGTAGTTTGAGTAGAGGTTAATGAAGAGGTGCTATGAAATTCGGCGTATGATATCAAAGCTTAGGGAAAAACCTAAGCAGAAAAAGTGCCCCTATCTTCTCGCTATAATATCCATGATAACTCATAATTAGTCATAATCAGCTCTTAATGAAATTTTCATTTGGAATAATTACCCATTCTGTTAATAACTCTATTTTTATTGCAACAGTATTAGAAGTTTTCAATTATAATGAATCATTGAACTTCACAACGCAATAGAACGAAAACACTATCTTTAAAAATACCATTGTTTTTTCTGGAAATTCTTTTTGTAGTCGATGTCACCTTACACGATATGTGTTAAGGTT
The DNA here is from genome assembly GCA_038502775.1 of Hippodamia convergens. Classification (NCBI taxonomy): domain Eukaryota; kingdom Metazoa; phylum Arthropoda; class Insecta; order Coleoptera; family Coccinellidae; genus Hippodamia; species Hippodamia convergens. The sequence goes on from CM076609.1 coordinate 37,571,685, forward strand.
TTTCTTCTTTTCACTGGACCTTCCTGCATTAACTTATTTTCCTTTCCTCTTTCCCATGTTTTACGGTGCAGCATTCTTTATGTGGAAAACTAGTTAGAATGGTTGTATGACTTCATCTGCCATTTCAAAATACGTTTTCTCTATTTCAATATCGTAATGAGTTTATTACAGTTTTATAAAAGTAGTGCTGTAATGGACAGCATTGTTTTCAGTTATATTTTTCGTTTTTTGGTTGTCAATATTGATAAAACATCTCAGAATAGAAAAAACATATTCATTTGATGAAAGCTGAACTATTTCGTTGAACAACAAAAAATTCATAAAAACTACAGAGAACACTCCCTTTCAACTTAGATGATCAACTTTCGAGTTGTCGACTCCCATTCAAACTGCTGACTTTTGAGTCATGAATCATCGCGATTCGTTTTCGATTCGATACGTCGATTAAAACGTAAAAACTAGTAATCACCTGATATTTAAGGTTCCTAAAGGCAACTTCTCATTATTTAATTTCGGTTAAAACTTTTGTGGTTCTACTGAAGTTGAATCTTGAAATCGTTTCTTTCGACCTACTGGTAAAAAAAATCTTTTATGACTATACCAATTTTTTACAATAATTGTTTCGAACTAAAATGGTAGGAAAATGTGTCTGACAGAGCAATGAAAAATCTTTTATTGATCATAAATTTTTCAGATTCGATTTGTATGATATAGTATTCCTTTTCCAAATCGAAACAAAATTAGCACTTGCACAGCACATAATATTTATACAGGACCGTTCTTCAGAAATTACTTTCCCTAATGATGGCCACAGAATTCGTTCATTTCCATCCGTTCGATTCGCCACGATTCGAATCGACGAGTCTGATCGCCGTATTGTTTTGCCCACACATTGGGCGCATTCACGGAACGTAACAGTTGTGCAGCTGTTGCGGAATTGTCCGGTGGCACATACGCTACAAACTCAACACGTTCTGGAGCAGTGGGCATTTTTCGGAACGCTTTCAATTCATGCTAGGTAGCGGTAGCGGAATCTTCGTTCGTTGAATGAGGCCATTGTCGTTTTTGAACGAGGAACGAGAACCGATGAATCGTCGTTCCAAATATCAAGCGCCGACAGGTATTTTAGCCGACGATGGTTCTCGCCACACACCCCGGTTTTTGATAATTTTCGAACGACGATTCGAATCGCAGCGATACGAACGGATGAAAATGAACGAAGTCTGTGGGCCCCATTAAACTGAAACTGAATTGCTTTACTATTCGACTATTTTCCGTTCACATTTCCAATACGCCAACACGCAACAACCGTGCGTTGGCGCATATCTACATTCATGAAAAAATTTAATTTTTTTTCTTTATTACCCAGCGGTACCAGCTTTATAAATTTTGAGAAAAATGGTCATATAAGGTGTTCATTTTCTCCTAGGCCTTTACTTTGTTCTTTCTTTCGGCAATCTATATCCTAAATTATTTAGTTTCTACATCAAAAATCAAAGATATTCAACATCTGTTATTTTTTCAAAATTATCATTGTCTTCATTCAATATTTGTCACTCATATAAGCTCCAATTACGAAGAAGTGCAGGATACTATGAGAATTTATTTCTCATAGATCTCAAGGGTTAGGTATCTGAAAAATCGACCTCAGATCGGGGTGTTAGCTTCCTCATTTGAAATGAAACACTCAGTATATTATCGGTTCATGAATGTTGGCTTTCAAAGCTCTACTAATTTTTTTAAATATTTTTCATTTCGCCATTCAGGAGTTTCTCGTGCATACTAACAATTACCCGCTTCAGTCTACTGCATTCGAGACGTCTTTTTTAATCAAATAACATCATCGATACTACATGGCATTATTTACTCAGGTTTTATTTCAATGTAGCAAATTTTCTTGAATAAACTCATGTTTTTTGCTCATTGATTTCTACAATAAATTTTCAATCCATAATACTTTGGCGAAGAGAGTAAAAAGGTCTTTCAAATATCATCAGATCATAGAGTATACTCTATAATCTTTGATTAAAAGTTCACGCATAATCTTCGACCTACTCAATTTATTGCATTTGAATATTCATCAAAACCTGTGAGGACATTTCATTTCATAAGAAGTAATAATGTATTCACATAGACTTTGGGTAAAACATCTTTGTGTATTCAACACTAGAGCTATGAATTACTTCGCAGATAATATGGGCCTCAGATTAATATATTTCCACCTTTCTCATTGGATTACCTCATTTTTCAGTTTTTGATACAGTACGCATGTTGTAATACATTCGGAATATCTGTTCTTGATTTGAATAAATATGAAACAATCCATTCCTGAAAACCAACCACACGCTCAGTTTAGCGAGATGCCCGTTTGAAGCTTGCGTCAAACGACAGCACTAAGGGCTTCTCTCTCCTAGGAGGTACTGATCACAGAAAATCAAAAGATAGTACTGAATCATGGTGCATTCTTCCACCATGGTACTGATTCAAGCCACCATATATGACAGACTCCGGTATTTTCTCTAACACGTTGACGCACGCTTGTCACTTTAGAGAGCGCACTCGTTACGCTTCTGTAATTGACTGGATAACATCCATATGGATATTCAAAGCGTATTGGGGAAATGCGGGTGGAATTTATATCTGATACATATAACGTCACGTAAGGGTGCGTAAAAAGAAATATTGGAATAACAGAAAACGAGAAAAATTAATGATTTTGACAGCCTATTAAAATACAAGATTTAAATTCTCTAAAGCAAAACTACTCAACATTTTGTGTGTGATGTTGATTAAGCTTTCATTTTTTCATTATTATTTATTTTCCCAGCTTACACAATACATTGGAATGGAGAAAGAATTCCAGTCTATCGTCCTGATGTTGAATGCACCAATGGAATTATTCACATCATTGACATGCCATTGCTCCTTGAATCAGATGTTCATATCAGCGGAACATCCATGTTGTGGATTACTAGTCATCTGTTACTGTTGGCTTCATCTATATGTTTAATCATTTAAAAAATTCAACTCAATTTGAAATGAATGCGATGAGCTTGAGATGGACAATATGTGGAGGTGTGGATCGTGAAGTGATCGATCATTTTTTTTGGAATTATCAATCCATCTCTTATGAGCAGAAAAATTTGTTATAAATTTCTCTACCTTGTAAATATCGAGAGTGTTTTGTTTACTTTAGGTTGTATTTATTGTGAATTGCAAACGAGAATGAATACCAAGTGTTCTGTTTCTGTATCTTAAGAGGTTTATTTTCTTACAAATTTCAAACTTCACTAGATTTCATTGAACAAAATGGAAAAATCAAATTTTCTTCTACTATTGTAAATCTTACACATTCCACCTTTACCTGATCAGATGCCTTCATCAAAATGCTAACATATATACCTACCTATAAATATATCATGAGTTAAAATTTTCAAATGGAACTTCATGATTATCGTTTAGTTTTTGGCAACAATCGTTGAGATGATATTTAAATCCTAACTCTAGTTCTTCAACTCAAATTCTGTATCTTCCGAAAATTACTTCTTTTTTCAAAATTCTTAGTTATCTTTTTTACATTTTGTCGATTCTCAATAATGTTCGATATTATTTCACTTCAACACTATTAAGGCACTTTATTATTAAACTGCTTACGCTCTTCTTCAACTTGACTGAATTCTTCGAATAATTCAATCCCTTTGACTTATTGATCGCGAGATTGATTGATTTATTTTGTTACAGAAAAATTATTTTACCCCCAAACAAATAATGATTTTCAATTGAGTATTAAGAGATGAAGATTATCCAGATGAGCTCTAAAAGTACCTTTCAACAGATTATCATCTATAATTTTATTAATGGTTTTTCGTTTTCTACGATATAAGTCAACTCAATATCTCAGATTGAAAAACAAACTTATAATGAATAGATAGATATTCAGTATATATGTCTAAGTAAGATTACCAAAGATAAATAAATGTACGTACATGAATAATTTATGTAATAGTTTCTGGAATTAGGAACGAATCGTATGTTGACTTTCTAAATGTATCTATAAGAGCTACTATAATACTTACGATTATGAACCAGTCGATGTTCGTTGCTTTAAGAATTTGACGATGTGAGAAAGTGAAAATTTATCAATTTCCCGCACTGCCAGCGTGTTCGAAAACTGCGATTGAAGCTAGTAACTTTTTTTTTGGGGAGGAGTTCTAATTTGGAATTGATGAGCAGTATGTAGTAATTGGTACGTTCATATGAATGAAGATTTATGAGAATTTTGTAATGCATCTGTAAAGTTGATTCATACATATTTTATGATATTATTGATATATTTTGCACTCCAATCAATTATTTTTAGTAGTGAGCTATTTGTATTTTTGATCCTGTTGTATATATTTTTTCAATAAAGCATTCAGTGCTCGTGTATTTTCAATTTATAAATTTCGTTTGACCATTCGATAATTTCCCTTTAAAAAAAATCTGAACAATAATTTTTTCTTCGGTAGTTAGTGAACATTATTATGGTTGACTTAGATGCACCATAAAACTGTCCAAATATGTCAAAAAAAGAGCACACATTGGGCGCATTCAGCAGAAAGAGCGGTTACAAAACAGTTTGCGCTACTGGATAGGTGCTGGTAGCGGAAATCTGTCGACATCAAGCGCATTCACCAGAAAGAGCTGTTACAAACTGTCACAACACGTTACCGAAAAGGAGCGCAAGTCAGGTACGATACTAAAAATGGCGACCGCTACCCAACATGTTACATAGATAGCTCAACGTTCAGCAGAAGATCATACATATTTGGTAACAGTTGTCTCTGCTGAATGCGCCCATTATGTGCAGAAATTTTATTTTTTTTAGGTCAAATTTATGTAGGTATTCAATTTTTTAACTGAGAACAATTTTCAAGCATTTTTTAGATTACGACTATAGGGCGTGTGAGCAGATGATAATTTACCCGAAATATAATACAGGGTGGCCATTTGAAAACGAAACAGACGAGATTACAGAAGAAATAAATTTTTTTGATAGAAATGCTCGGACAGGTCGATTTCTGTTTCGAGGGGGACAACTTAAGATGTAGGTTACTGACGCATAGCGCTTCAACCCTTGCTACTACAACCCTCACCACCAATTTTTGAATAGGGAAGATGGAGTGAGTGATACCCCATTTTAAAGGTATTTTTATACTGATTTCAGCACAGTAATTGTTTTTTCATTTTATGCATTAGTTCTCGAAATATTCTCAACTAAGCATTTTAAAATGAAGTTGTGTTTTCATGGCACTTGTATTGTTTTTTGGGAATAATCGACATTTTGAGCTTCAAAACAACCATGACTGTGGCTTCCTTCCTCCAATCCACTGACATAGAAATCTTTAATCAAGATGTCGAACAAACAAAGCGTATTGCGAAGGAGCTCAATCTTGCTGAAACTCAATCTAAATTATCTTCGATATAATTTGCAGTATTTCCAATAACATGCGGTAACACTTGATGGATAGAAATCTCCAAAAAGTCCAAATACGTACATATCTCTAATCAGATTACCAGGTAAGAAAATCAAATCATTAATGATGCCACAGAAATATTCCAGTCCCAATGCGTGAAACGATTTCCCACTTAATTATGAAGTGTTTTCTCAGTTGGCTTCAATAATGTTTTCATTTTGTTGATTATTGAATTCATATCTTTTTCAAAAAAATGAGAATCGATAATTTTTTATTTATTACGAACAGATCATTAAGTTGGCTTAATGGTCTTTGACATGTGAATTATTCTTAGTTTTGAATCGAGACTTGTATGTGTTCTAATTCATTGTTCGACATGGTTTATTCAATTGCAGAGCGGGTGTAAATAATTTCACTTTTTTTTGCAAACAATCAACGACATTTAGATAAACATGTTAATAGGAAGTATGTTTTGGAATTAGTGTCAAAGTTTCAAGAAACCGGGTCCGTGGCTAATAAAAAACGAAACATGGAAAGAAATGAAGCAGCTGAGGTAGCTGTTCTTGGACAGATTGCTCTGAATCCAATGACGAGTACGAGGGAGCTAGCACATGAATCTGGTTTTCCCAATTATCTGTACAATGTTTGTTTCTCCGATGAGTGTTCGTTCTTTCTAAACGGCACAGTAAATCGACACAATTGTCGTTATTGGGCCGATGCTAATCCGAGATTGTTCCACGAAGTTTATACTCAACAACCACAAAAACTCAATGTTTGGGCTGGAATATTTGGTGACAACATTGTCGGCCCGTTCTTTTTACCTGGTAATCTTACTGGAGATATGTATTTGGACTTATTGGAAAATCACATTGATCCAATTTTGACGGAAATTATTGAAAACAATGCTGGAAATTATGTGGAAGATCAGATTGTGTTTCAGCAGGATGGAGCTCCTCCACACTACGCCTTACCAGTTCGAGAATATCTGGATCAAAGATTTCCAAATCGGTGGATTGGAAGAAGGGGTCCCGCTGAATGGCCAGCCAGATTGCCAGATCTAGATTTCTTTCTTTGGGGCCACTTGAAGAGTAAAATTAACTCTACACAGCCCGATTCCATAGAAGATTTAAGAAGACGTATAGTGAACGAATGTCGTCAAATCACTCCAGAAATGCTGCAAAATGTGCGCCATCGTTTCGAACAAAACTTAATTCATTGTATGGAAGCTAATGGTGAACAATTTGAATATTTAATTAATTGATGTGAGTTTTTGATAAATTATTTACTTTACTTTGAAAAGTCTTATTTCTTAGATCAATACTTCAAATCGTTCTGATACCGTACAGTTGGAGAATTATTTCAGTGAATAAAACAGCTAGTCGAACATCTGACCCTAGTATAGCATTAACACGTACGGTATGACTTCATTTGCCCAGTGGTAGATGTGTTGCAATTTCAAATACAAGTACGGAAATTTTGGTGTTTCGGAAGCACGAAATGTCAATTATTCGCAAAAAATTAATTTAAGTGATAAAATTAACTAACGCATGAATATTTCGAGAACTAATGCATAAAATGAAAAAACAATTACTGTGCTGAAATCAGTATAAAAATACCTTTCAAATGAGGTATCACTCACCCCATCTTCCCTATTCAAAAATTGGGGGTGAGGGTTGTAGTAGCAAGGGTTGAAGCACTATGCGTCCGTAACCTATATCTTAAGTTGTTTCCTTCGAAACAGAAATCGACCTGTCCGAGCATTTCTATCGAAAAAATTTTTTTCGTCTGTAATCTCGTCTGTTTCGTTTTCAATTGGCCACCCTGTATATCGTCTCTCTAACTCAGTCACGTAGCGGAAGTTAACCTTTTGCGTCACAGGAAAGTTTTTGAATACCTCGTGTGTGAGTGTTACATAAAATTCACCAATTGAAAAATTGGTTCTTGGATTTCGTCCCCTCAAGGGGGCCTAGGAAGAAACACTGATGCCAATATTGGCTTAGTCGCCCAGTCACTTTCTTCTGAAGTCAGATCGACATTCCTTTGTTAAATGTTAAATTTGTCGGTATTTTTTTTCTCTTTCTCCTTATATTTTCGTAGGGTTCTTTTCAGAATGTCTTCACGATATAATTTGTTTTGTGGACATAACTCAAATTTGTCTCAATCTATTCTCAACATACCTAAATCTTGGTGAACGCTTAGCCTGCTTAGTCAAACTACTACCCTGTACTGGTGGAGAGGTAACTTATTATACGTTACAGATATACCCTAAGGGCCAGTTTCATAATAAACCCCTAAAGTACACTTTAGTTAAAGTATACTTTGAGGTAAAGCTCACTTTAAAAGTCCACCCAATTTCACAATGAAATTAAATGGGACTTTACGTGAAGGAGACTTTAGGTGAAATTCAAAATCGGTTGGTGGTATAAGGATCAAATAAGCAGGAGAATGATACTCTGTCAGTTCGCCGACGTTTCGGAAATATATTTTTCCATCTTCAGGGCTCTACAAAGGTTATGAAAAGATAATATTTGAACATAAAATAAAGCATGTATACAAAAAGGAGCAAAGAATGAGCTACATTATAACTTGTTGACTTGAAAAGTATCACTGTAATTATGAACAGAGATGAATATCTTAGAAAGTGTACGGAACTTCTCAATGATACACATACCTATCAAATTTTGGAATCTGATCCCACTGTTCGCATCCAGAACAAGAATAATAGATTCGTTAAGATTCTGCTGAACAAAGACCTAATATCAGAAACTGTCGCAAAAAAATTAACCTGTAATAATGGCATTTTCCCCAAGATGTATTTTCTTCCCAAGATACACAAGGCTGGCATACCTTTGAGACCAGTTTTGAGTTTTGTAGGTTCCCCTATTTATGAGTTGTCAAAATTTGTCGCCGATCTATTAAAGCCAATATTCGTTAAGGATGAACATTATGTCCGGAACTCCTTTGACTTTTTTAATTCGATTAATGGAACCAAACTACCACCTGACTATATTTTGGTATCACTTGACGTCGTTTCTCTTTATACCAACACGCCTACAGATTTAGCACTACAGATCATTGAAGAAAGTTGGAATGTAATTTCCGACCCTTCACCCGATTTTAATTTGGATTTTGATACTTTCAAGTCCGTTTACAACCTTTTAATGACTAGCAGTTATTTCTGTTTCGGCGGACAATTTTTTCGTCAGATTTTTGGTTTTGGGATGGGAAATTGTGTTTCACAGATTTGCTGTGACATTGTAATGGTGAAACTGCAGAATTCTTGTCTTTCCCGGTTGCCTTTCTGTGTGCCCATATTTAAACGCTACGTTGATGACATTTTCATTGCTATACCTGTTTACACTGAACAACTTGTTTTGGACACGTTCAACTCTTTTCACCCTAAATTACAATTCACTTTAGAGTTAGAATCAAATAGCGCTCTAAATTTTCTTGACATGAGAGTTGAACGTACGAATGAAAATGTTTTATATGTTGATTGGTACCATAAACCTACTTTCTCTGGTAGGTATATAGGTTTTCACTCCCATCATGCCATGATACACAAAGTTAATATCATACGAAATCTAAAGTTCAGAGCTTTAAACCTGTCTGATTGCAGATTTCATGAAAAAAACCTTAAAAAGATCAGACATATCCTGCTGGGCAACAGCTATCCAGCGTCTCTCGTTGACAAGATTTTAGGGGAGTGCCCCAAATTTTCCCCCCCACCCCAAAACATTTCATCTGAGGAACCTCCAAATACGGCTTTAAGTTACCACAAGCTCATATACGTTAAAGGTCTCTCAGAAAGACTCTCAAAGATTCTTCAAAAAGAGGACGTTAGGGTGTCCTTCAAGAGTTCAAACACCCTAGGTAAACACTTCTTCACCATTGTTCAAAACCCGACACCAACCTTACTGAACTCCAACGTGGTTTACAAGATCAATTGTTCGAACTGTTCTCAGGTGTATATAGGACAGACGGGCCGATACCTGAAATCTAGAATCCAAGAACACATTAGATCTGTTCGTTTGCCGATTTCCAACCCTAAAACAGCCTGGCTGAGCATTGTGTGAACACGGGCCATACCTTTAAGTTTGAAGACGTCCAAATACTAAATAGGGAACCATACCTGAGTAATCGATTGATTTTTGAAATGCTACAAATAGCTGTCCATGACTCAGTGAACTCTAGATCTGATATTCAACAACTCAGCAGATTTTATTACTCCCTATTAAAAATGAACCAACGAACAAGAAGTGGAAGATGAAATGATCGATTTTTGTTTTTGTTTTTATTTTTATTTTTAAATCCACTCAATTTCACTCTTGATTTCTCGGCACATCACACGCATGGGTACGCCAATGTTTTTTACCTTGTTTCGTTCTTTCTCGGCTGCTTCTTTGATTTCACCTCCGTCTATCGGCGTATCGTCATATCGGTCGCACTGTTATTGTTCCCGCTTTTTAATCATTTCTATATGATTATAACATTGGATATTAGGGAATGGTTTTTGAAATTTCATGGAGTGATTTTGGGAGGATACGTTTGTCTTGTCTGTGAGTACTCATGTGTATTTGTAAATAATATATATCTCATTACATTATGTAATTTTATAAAAGAGAGAAAGAGAAGAACCTTTTTAATTTGTATACAGGTTTCTTATATGTTCAAATTATTATATAGATTATACCATATCATCTTCTTCCTGTGATACTTTTCTAGTCAACAAGTTATAATGTAGCTCATTCTTTGCTCCTTTTTGTATACATGCTTTATTTTATGTTCAAATATTATCTTTTCATAACCTTTGTAGAGCCCTGAAGATGGAAAAATATATTTCCGAAACGTCGGCGAACTGACAGAGTATCATTCTCCTGCTTATTTGATCCTGACACCACCAACGGATTTTGAATAAAAAATTTTTGGATCACCAATGTCATAAAAAACTTGATAAAGTATTTAACAAAAATGCATTAATCTTCTTTAATTTTTTTGTTCAAACATATTCATAAACTTGTCGATTTCCAAGCTTCAGGCTACTTCTTGTTCAAAGCTGAAGTAGGCTCAAAAGTCTGATAGACGTGTTTGCCACAATGAATTCCTGAGATAATTCTTGATTATCTTAAGCTCAATAAAACGATCATTTGGCGATATTTAAAGAGAGTCCCGAAAAGCTTGACGGTATATTGAAAAACTGTTCAAAACAGGGTAGTACAGGGAGAAATTGAGTGAAAATTCGAATTTTGAATGGAATTATTGTTTTTTTATACCATTTAGGAATATTTCTCTATTTCTATATACTCCAATATTTCGTTCCGCAGTTTCAATATCAATGGAGGATAACGGTCAAAAGGAACATATATGCATTTATTATTCTTACAGCAACGTTTCGGCTAATATGTAGCCTCTATCAAGCTAAAATGGAAAATATAATGACATTATACAGGCTAAAATTACAGTGTTTTCAGAAACAAATAGGTCTAATACAGTTTGACAGTTTTTGGAAAATAGGCTGACATATAAATGTAGTAATTGTAGTAAAAACACTTACCCTCAGAATAGAAATTACATTAAAAATATACTGTAGAACAATATAGTCATTTTTTGAGTTTTGTTCATCAGAAAAATATAGGGAATCGGCAAGTTCAATAGAATGAAATTATCGGGGGCCCATTTGAAGCTTTTCGTTTGGCTTGGGGGCCCCATGAGTGCCGAGGCCCTCTCATACGCCACTGTACTGAATAGTTGATTATGACTCTGGCATTGACTTATTAAAATATTAAAAAACCTTTCGTTGCAGAGAAAATGCATTTTCTTTATTTACTGGAGTTTTCTTTTGCAAGCTCCACTCAAATATTTTCTTTTCCGCTCTGACATTTTTTCTAATATCTGAAAAATAATAAGATATTCAAATTGCCAATTCTAATTTGCGCATATAATAACTATTCTTTTTTTTTAATATGAGAATGAAAAACGAGAGACGTTTCCTAACGGATAAATAAGCTACGCAATTAATTCTAGAACTATAATGAACTACAATGAAATTTTAATCTGAAACCGAAGGCAGTTAAAAAGTCAGAATATTGAAAACTTTGTCACAACGTGGTTTCGTATTCAAACACTTGTTATACTTGCTTCTCTCACTACTAGAATAGAAATGGAAATCAAAAGATGTCATAATATTTTCCCCTTCTCCATAAAAATTTCCTGATTGGAGAATTGACAATAACTTCTGCAATAACAAATGAGCCGCAAGCCGCCTGAAGAACAACACGTCAAATAAGCCGCCGAGCCCTCAATAAAACGTCCATGTGGCTACGTTCAAAGAGAAATAACGAAAAATTAGACGCTATATAAAATTTCTTAAAAATTATGTCCACAGCATGTGATTGAATGATATATCGAATCGAATTGATGTAAACCTTTTATGTGCTTTGAATATAATTCACTAATATTTCTCTATTTTTCGCGAATTGGCAAGTTCAATAGTTATTAGGGCACCATTTGGAGCTTTTCGTTTGTCTCGGGGGTCCCCTTAGTGCCGGGGCCCCCCCGCACTGCGAGGTCTGCGGGGCCCTCAGCAACGCCACTGCCTAAGATAGACAGTTGCAGTTGTATTAAACCACCGCCATCTTAAAATTGAAGGAGGTTATGTTATTTCCATGTCCTGTGGATATAACGTTCAGGTTCAAATTCAAAATATACACCTAGAAATTTGGGGGAAAAGACCAATCCCAAACTGGATATCACAAAAAAAATGGAATTGATGATTGCGGCTGACAGAAGGGCAATAAAGGAGCTTTGCATTAGATTAATATCATTAGATTTAGAAATCAAAATTTAAAAAAAATTGAATAAACATAATCTTTGAATAAGCATTTATTTTCACCAATTACATCAGCTCAATATAGCAAAATGACCTGTTATGATTGAATTTTTAACATGTTTCCCATTAACTGCATTAACAATAATTTGTTGATTATCACCTAATTCCATTTCAAAATTATGGATAGGAAACATGTCATTTATATCAATTGCGCAACACTGCCGTTTCAACTATAATGAGCCGTATGGTGTCTAATTGTAGTCTCATTCCAAATTTCGAAATTGGAACTCTACGTTTCCATACTCCGTATTCTCATTCCAAAATGTTCCTAGTTCTGATTGGTTCATGAATCCGAACTAGTTGTCTAAAAATTTTCCATTTTTATTATTCAAATATTAAACTATATTCTTATGCATTATCTCTTGTTGTGAAAGTTGATTTTGAAATAAAACACAACATAAATAACATGTGACTAACCTCAAATGGGTTGAGAGTTTGGAAACGAGAGGTTAGGAATTTATCTCGGAATTTATTTATATATTCAGGGCTAAAGGATACTTTAGCAGCTAAAGTCGCGAGATTGGGTCTTTAAATATAAAGTGGCTTTAAGAACCTGAAATGTGTTATGAAACCGAAATGTTGAACTTAAAGGAGCTTTAAAATTAAAGGGAATTTTCTTAATTAAAGGAAATGCTCCTGCATTACTAATTTGACAGGATTTTATGAGTGAACAATAAAACATTGAACTGCTGAAACACCTGTTTGAATTCGAGTGTCTGAGTCTTGGAACGGAAAATCATCAGAAGAGAATGAAAAAAACGTGTCCGAGTAGAGCATTTCGAAAGAGACAGAGGCAAATCACTACGTCAATCAGTACATGATGCCTTGGCGTCGCTACGGAGGGGCTAATGGGGGTAATTACCCTCTCCCCTCTAGTAAAATACTGAGTTTCAAACAAAAGTCATAGAATCATCACAAATATTATTATGACAATATAATAGGTTTATCCTGAATTTTTTCAACGTCCCCCCCCCCGGAAAAACAAATAAACAAATTCTAGGTAGTTATTACATTTTAATTACACAATCTCAAAGGAACTCCAAATTCTATATTCAAGCTCACAAGTTCATTACTTGAAGGGAACAGTTCTTGTCGAAGCATTTCACTCAGAGTGTCCGTTTGAAGAAGTAAACTGAGCTTTTGTAAAGCCTGAAATGAAATGGAATCATTACAAACTCATAAATATAGGGACAAAAAATGTACGTTCTACATCGTTTTTTACCATACACTATATCAATTCCGAAAAACTTGATTTTTTCAAATGGAAACCTTGTAGACATTGGGGGAGTGTTCCGGTCTCATTGGGCGCGTAGTCTAATAGGAATTATTTCAACTAACGTTTCGATGATGATAATTCTCTCGAAAATTTTGGAAATGCAAAGCAGCAAACGAATACGTCGTAATTCACTCAGTGCCATTGGTGACGCTCTTTTAGGGCAAATCAAAACCAGAACTTCTTTCAACCTATTTGAGAATACCGAGTGCATTTGAAATTACCTTCTTTTCCTGATATTATTCCGCTTCTAGAGTTATTAAGTGTCGAATAAATTGATCTTACCAGTATATATTAGGTGGGGAAAAAATAGGTGTCAGTAAAATAGCGCATTTGGTGGCCGATTGTTTATCATTTATGCTCGTTCGAAAGCTTATGCTATAGACTAAACAAGTGCAAAGTTTGTTTGATGTAAATTTTTGACTGTTGTGTTCTAATTAGCCAAAATGTTGGTCGAAAAATAAAAAATTAGATCCGTCATTTGGTTTCACTGGAAGTGTGACCTGAGTACTCCAAAAGCCACTGATGCCATCAATCAAGGTTAAGGAGAATATACTGTCAGTGCTTGGACTGTTGGATTTTGGTTTAAACACTTCAACGTAGGAGACGAGTCGTGTGAAGTTTCACTTCTCGAAGTGTGAGAAAGCATCTTCGTACGCTAGGATACCGCAAACATCTCGATAGATGGGTGTCACATGAATTTTCTCATTCAAATATGGATGAGCGAGTTGAAATTATCACATCACTGCTGGGAGGAGAGGAAAATCAACCCTTTTTTGGATCAGATGATGACATGTGATAAAAATGGGTCTACTGTGGACACTCCCCACCCCGCTAATCAAGTTGGTGTTTGCCCGGTCAAAAGCCAAAAGCTGTGCCAAAACGATCGCTGATCAACAAAAAGGTTCTTTTGTCAGTTTGGTGGGATATACACGGCAACATTTTTACGACTTTCTACCCAGTGGGCGGTGTATGCTTTCATTATAAGGAAGGTCGTAACGCGCGGCCACACACCGCAAATTTGACCAGAGAAAAAATTAAGGAACTTGACTGGGAGACCGTAGATCACCCTACTTCCTCCCCCGACCTCGCTCCTGCAGATTTCCACCTGTTCCTGTCTCTTCAGAAACACTCAAATAAGGCTAAACCTATGTCTCCTGAAGAAGCTAAAAAATGAGGTGGTTGTCTTTTTTGACTCTGAAATGATTTCTTCAAAAGAGGTATTCTAAAATTAAAACAGAGATATGGTCAGATGTGACTTCTAACGATGGAGATTACCTTTGATGAGCTCAACTTTGTTCCTTATTTGTACACGATCTACTTTTAATGATTAAATTTCAGGCAAGAACTTTGTTCTCCACAATTCAACATTCAAATGTTTTGGAGTAAACTGTAAAATTGATATTTTTATAATAGTCTAAGATCCCAGGGCTCCCAGATGTTACTTATTTTTGAAGTAACGAATTTCACAGTATAGATAGTCTTATATGTGTTTAATAGTGTGTGCATACTAGCTAGCTTGTCTAGGCGGCCCGTTCACAGGTAGAAGGTAGAAAAGATAGACAAAAACATACCGAACTTTTCTTAAATTCGAAGAACTGATTTTTATATATGTCACGCAGAATATTATGAAAAATAAATATTTCATATTGCCAGACAGTTTCCGTGGGCCGTTATTCCTTCCAGACGCTTCAAATTTCAATAAAAAAAATGACAGGTTAGAAACATTGTTGCGAAATGGCCAGATTCAGCACTTTTGTTAAATTCGAAGCACTGATTTTTATATATGTAACGCAAAATATTATAAATAAATAAATATTCCATATTGCCAAACCGTTTCCGTGGGCCTTAATTCCTCCCAGACGCTTTAAATTTCAATAAAAAAAATCACAGTTAGAAACATTGTTGCGAAATGGCCAGATTCAGCACTTTTGTTAAATTCGAAGCACTGATTCTTATATATGTAACGCAAAATATTATAAAAATAAATATTTCATATTGCCAGACCGTTTTCGTGAGCCGTAATTCCCCCCAGACGCTCTGAATTTCATAGAAAAAGAAAAACTGTTTTACAGTCGAAGTCTTCAGGGGATCATTTTGATACTTTTTGTGGAAAGCCAGACCAATCCCAAGGGCCAAACATTCTGCCAGACACAATCAAAATTTTGTAAGGTCCCTAGAAACTATTAATTTTTTTGCCTACAAAGTGTATGTTTCCAACATCAAATTATGGTAATGACAATTTATTATTACAGTTATAACAGAAATCAAAAAATATAATCTTTTTCATCTTAATCTTAATATTCATTGTCAGTTTCACTCGATGGTTAACTCGTACCTGGCGTTTTACAATATTTTTATTGATAGAGGTTTCTTAACTATGGGTTCTTCGAATTTCCTCAAGTTGGTAGAACCTGCCTTGTGGGCCGAAATTCCTCGCATACACTTCATAGGCAAAAAATTCATAGTTTCTAGGAAACTAATAAAAATTCTGATTGTGTACTGGCAGAATATTTGGCCCTTGGGGTTGGTCTGGCTTTCCACAAAAGGAATTAAAATAATTCCCCAAGGATTATATTCAAAATTGAAGACTTCAAATGTAAGAAAAGTTCATTTTTTTAATGAAATTTGATGGGAGGAATTACGGCCCACGGAAACAGTCTGGCAATATAAAATATTCATTTTTTATAATATTCTGCGTGTTATATATGAGAATCAGTGCTTCGAATTTGACAAAAGTGCTGAATCTGGCCATTTCGCAACAATGTTTCTAACTGTGATTTTTTTTTAATTTAAAGCGTCTGGGAGGAATAACGACCCACGGAAACGGTCTGACAATATGAAATTTTTATTTTTATAATATTTTGCGTTACATGTATATAAAAATCAGTGCTTCTAATTTAACAAAAGCCCTGAATCTGGTCATTTCGAAACAATGTTTCTAACTGTAAGTTTTTTTAAATTTAAAGCGTCTGGGAGGAATTACGACCCACAGAAATAGTCTGGCAATATGAAATTTTCATTTTTCATAATATTCTACTTGATATATATGAGAATCAGTGTTTCGAATTTAACAAAAGTGCTGAATCTGCCCGTTTCGCAACAATATTTCTAACTGTGATTTTTTTATTGAAATTTAAAGCGTCTGGGAGGAATTACGGCCCACGGAAACGGTTTGGCAATATGAAATATTTAATTTTCATTATATTCTGCGTGACATATATGAAAATCAGTGCTTCGAATTCAACAAAAGTGCTGAATCTGGCCATTCCGCAACAATTTTTCTAACTGTGATTTTTTTTTATTGAAACTTAAAGCGTCTGGGCGGAATCACGGCCCACGGAATCGGTCTGGCAATATAAAATATTCATTTTTTATAATATTCTGCGCTACATATATAAAAATCAGTGCTTCGAATTCAACAAAAGTGCTGAATCTGGCCATTTCGCAACAATGTTTCTAACTGTGATTTTTTTTATTGAAATTTAAAGCGTCTGGGAGGAATTACGGCCCACGGAAACGGTCTGGCAATATGAAATATTTATTTTTCATAATATTCTGCGCGACATATAAAAAAATCAGTTCTTCGAATTTAAGAAAAGTTCGGTATGTTTTTGTCCACTTTTTCTACCTGCTACCTGCGAACTGGCCGCCTAGCCAAGCTAGCGAGTATGCACACACTATTTAACACATATAAGACTGTCTATACTTTAAAATTCTTTACTTCAAAAATAAGTAAGGTCTGGGGGCCCTGGGATCTCACTCCATAAGTAGGTCAGTATGTCGACGTAGGTGTCACTTGTCTATGGTAATCATTGACATCTTCATGTTCAATTTGTGACGTTCCCTGAATAGCATAATTAAAAGGGTATTCAGTTATCTTATTATTGGATTACGGTGAATTTTTTTTTCTTGATAGGTAAAAGTGTAAGAATAGCTTGAAGCTAAACTTTCTCCTAAGAAAATAAGCTCTATTCAGGTTCACACAATTAGTGTTCTAGGACTGTCAGGAGTTTGCGCAGTAAATTTGTTCGCGATAGTTAGCGTTCGGGTTTTTTGGGGATTGTTTCAGGACTGACTTGTTTTGCGTTAGGGTTTTTACGAATAATCCTGGGATAGTCCGAGAACAGTCCGAAAGCTGTCCCCACTCTTGGGCAGGTACTGTTTTAGAATTATTCTGAGTGCATCATGCTTTTCAGGGCTTTACGTGATGGTTGTTGGCCGTACTTGTGATGCCATCGATTATCTTCAACGAAGATATCGTTGACAAGATATATTTCTCGTGCTGAAAACTGAAATGCTTTTATTTTCTCTTTCTCATATTTGGATCGTTTGATGCATTCGGGTTTTTCAAAACTTGAACCAGTCCTAGAACGGTCCTAGGTATCGAAACGAGAGCGCATCTGTTCGGCGCAGTTTTAGAACGATCCTAGGACTGTCCTGAAAATTGTAACCCGAATAAAGCTGTTTTTATTATTGTCATCATAATTGGCATTTGTTACTCCTGGGCCATAAGGTCTCAAAATGTCGCAAACCAGCTTATCTGCACTGCAGTATCTACTGTAAATCATTACTAGAGTGACTAGAGCGCTCGATATAACCAAGTAACAATTTCTGAGTGAGATTCCCACAACTCTGGAACCGCATTCCCTTGGAACCTCTCTTGGAGATAACTTTCACATCATTCAAAATGAACCTCAAAAAAGTTCTTGACATACAAAAACTTCACTTTCAATCAAAAAAAATTCTTTAAGTACCAGATATCTTTTTCCTTTTCTCTTCCCATTCGTTTTTACATATCTCTAGGGGGGGTTAGGTACTCACTTAGATTATATGTTTTCAAATTATTTCACAATCTCTCAATTTAATATAATGCTATTTGGTATTTTTCTAATTATAATTGAGGTTTGACAGAAAGACATCATCGTGAGATATGCCCACCATTATACATACCGTATTACGATCATTGCGAAACATCAGCAGCAATAAAGAATTCCGATACTAATAATAATATTGTGGATTCACTGTAAGAACTTCATATTGTTAGATTATTAATGAATAACTAAAAAACAGTGAAAGATAAGCGGTAGCATTTTGTTTATTGTATATTCTAGAAGAAAAACAAACTCTCCTTGAAAGGAAGTTGGGGCAAAATCTCTCGAAAATCGGCATGTTATTATTATTATCATCATCATTATTAATATTATTAATAATGATATTATTATTATTAGTATTACACTTTTGTGGATCATTACCACTGATCAACAGCTCAGTCGTTTGTTAACACACATTTCTACATGTGCCGAGGATTGCAGTTTTCTGTGCCGTAAGTATAGCCTTCTCAACTTCCTTTATTCCAGTTAGTTCCTTCTTTAGGTTTTCTTCCACTAATCCATTGGCTGAAATTGTCAGTGGATGTACGGAGATATTTTGAAGTTGGTAGATTGTCTTTAGCTCGTGTGCAAGGTCTATATACTTAGTAAGTTGGTTCGTCCTGACTTCTCGTATGTTGTGGTCACTTGGCATTGTTATATCTACAATCAGCGCCACCTTACTCAGTTTTTGAATTATGAGGTATCGGGTCTATTATGTTATTATTATTATTATTAATATTTTTTTTCACAATTCATTTGGAGGTGATGAGCAAGTAGATAGAATCACTGCTTTTTGCATGAGGCTGATTACTTTCAGGTATTTCCTGACTCCTATCATTTTCAGAGCCCTAGGCAATTCTTTATCTATGAGGCCGTTAGCAGATACAATTACTGGTACAATATTCATCGTAACCTGTTCTTTCGAGCATTTAGGCCGTCGTCGTCGATTAGTTCTCGACGTTTCGCCAGTTCGAGTGTCTGGTATCTTCAGGAGTTATATTTCAGGAGATGTTCTCACTGGACTGAACTGCCTCACTCGGCCTAAATGCTCGAAAGAACAGGTTACATTGAACGATGGCCGCGAAAGCCTCAACCAATTCACAATATTCACCCTTGCGAGACTATGGACTTTTTTAATTTCATCTGCCAAATCCAAATTATCATTATTATTATTATTATTTTTATTATTGTTATTACTTTCACAGGAATTTCCTGGTTTGGCATTACTAAATCAGGATATTCATCAACGACTCAATCATATGTGAGTACCCTTCGGACAGTTCTACATGTTCCTAATATTGCGGCTTTCTAGGCGGTGAGTATCAAATTTTTTGTTTCCATTCATTCCTATCTCCTCATTATTATTATTATTATTTTTTTTTTTCACTCAGAAAAGTGGTAATATCATACTGAAGCGGGAAGCAATCGCATCAACGCTTCGGTCGTGGTTCAATACCTGACGAACGATCGAGCACATCGAGAGGACGCCCGATTTCTGCATTGTTGCTATTATCCTCTCAGGGCAGAGTAGCTGCAACGCGTGAGGATGGTGTATTCTGAATTTTGTGTGACCTTCCTGTCAATGGCCTCTAAATCCATTCGCGACCATTTCAAAATACCAAAGGTACTCGCCAGCACCGGTGCAACCCAATGATTTATAGCGGTTATTTTATTTTTCGCATAAAGTTCAAGTATTCAAGATGATCTTCAGTCGTTTGAGGAAGGTTGTCTCTGTAGTTTTCTTCATAGTGGTGGAATTGATTTTGTAAATCTCCAATATTTTTATCAGTCAAGAGTGCGGAACCTAATCAAAAGCCTTTCTGTAGTCGATCCACGCGATCGAGTTGTTTCTTTTGTTTTTGTATGACAGTCTTCCAATCGTATCAATTATCAACCATTCCTTACTTCCTCTGGACCCTTTTGGGCCACAATTCTGCTAACAAGCCATTATGTTGTGGGTTTCAAGATGGTCGGTTATGGCTCTTTCGATAAGAGATGTAAATATCTTATAAATAGTTGGAAGACATGTAATGGGTCTTAAGTTCTCAGGTTTATTGACAAATTGGTTCTTGGGTATCATATATGTGATTCCCTCTGTGAAAAATTCTAGAATAGTCCCTGGTTCCCGGATTGCCTGCTCAAATTGGTTGGCTAATGTCTCGTGGACATTGGTGAGATGTTTCCACCAGTAGGCATGCAATGTATCAACACCTGGAGCTCTCCAGTTTCCTAACGGAGCAACCACTTGTCTCACCAGATCTTCCGTTATATGTATTGTGTTCATTTCCGGCAACGTCTTTACTCTGTTTACCTCATTCCCCATATTCCATGCCAAAAATTGAACATTTCATCAGGATCCACCAATTCTTCATAATCATTCTGATACCGATTATTCAAGGATCTGTAGAAAATCTTTTGGTTGGAGGAAAATAGTTTTTTTGTGTCCGCCTTCTCTCATTTTCATTATAACGTCTCAAACGACATCCTAATGCAGCTACTTTTTGTTTCAGGCTATCCATAAAAACTGTCAATCCGGTTCTACTGCGATCACGAAGCCCGCTATTTGAGACGATTGAACTTATTGCTCGTCTAGTTCGTATCGACGGCCTTTCAGTATTCAGGTAAGTATGTAACACTCCTATAGTTTTTCTTGTTTATTTAATGTTTTCTTCTAGTCGTCTTTTCCAGGGTGGTATTTCCTGCTTACCGGCAGAATGGCTCCGTTCTTCAACTTCAAGTCCAGTATATGTACACACGGTTGCAGCAGCGCAGTAAACGAGGTGGTATGTATGCTGAAGTGACCAACTCTCAGGTAGGTATCGGTTCAATATTCTGTTGATTGCTGCTACTGTTTGCTTCGTTCTGATGTTATATTTTATTTTTGGTATTTCTGGTGGCAACTGGAACTCAACACCACAGTACTTCAACATATACTCCTGGAACAAGTTCCGAAATTCTTCATGCATTAGGTCCGGATCCTGATTTGGTAATAATGAATTTCTTGTTCGTCTTTGCCCTTGGGATAACCGACCGGAAACTCTAAGGGATGATTCTTGTCTCCGATCGTGGTCCTGAAGTTCGTTACTTATTTCGGACTTTAGGTACTCAAGATCTGCACTGGAGAAAACTTTCCGTCTGAAGACAGAACGCAACTGGTCCGCAAGTTGCTGAGAGCTTCTAGGAAAATCTGGTCTTGAACGAGTCTATTCCTCGTGTAGTCGAACTCTGTATCCCGTTTTGTCTCGTTCTACATCGGTTGCCTTATAGTAAGCGCGCAGTAGATCTTTGTTGTCATCCCTGGTCCAGCGCTTACGTCTCGTCCGGGGGTGCGACCTAGGGACGGGATCACTTGCGTGATCCAAGTCTTCTATCCCTTCATATTGGATGTCCTGATTTCCGGGGTTACATTTCGCATTGAGGCGCCACTCGCTTCGCTTCTCTCTGCTAGGAGCTGTACAGTCCCGCGAACAGGTGCAGTTACACCACCTGCCGCTTCCGAGGCTTGTCTTCTGGTTATAGGAACCCTTAAACTTATCTTCCGTGGACAGGAGGTTGACCTCTCCGAGGAGTGATGCTAGGGTCCGCGGGGTTGCAATCCCGAAGCTCTTGAGAACTCCCTAGCGTGACTCGGAACGTCGGGTCGTCACTCCCCAGTGATAAAATACCACTCCGTGCGTTATTATTATTATTATTATTACAAAGTGCTAGAGTTGAGGATAAAACCTATATACTCATAAAATGAACTACAAAAACATCAAATCAAGTACGTAGAAGATCAAGCAAATCCAGCACATCTCCATTCATCGTATCTCTTCTTGAAAGAATAGAGAGGGTGAGTCAACCACATGAGCAGGGAGCCGGTTCCAAACACTGAACAAGCGGTTTGGCAGAAAATGTTCACGACACGCACTGCGGAAACACTCCCGAGACAATTTCAATCTGTGGTGGTCTGATTATCCCAAAAGGGATGCGGGTGATCTTTGCAGGCCTTTTAGAAGTTGAGCATCACGAACAAGATGCGGACACCACACTGTACCGGCGAACTCCAGGATCAGCCGCAAATAGGTTTTGTACAGGATAGATATCGTATGGTGATCCGCATGTTGAAATGTTTTCTGTATAATATACGTCATTCTCTTTGCTTTATTCACTATTTACTGCACATTAGCTGACCATGATAGATCACTGGTGACAACCACTCCCAAATCAGTGTGCGATGTACAAGCCTGTATTACCGTGCCATCATCAACAGAATACTGCAACCTACGATTATTCATCTCCAAATGTAACACACAACATTTGGAGATGAATCAGCTATTCCGAACACCAGCGCGATATGGAGATTAAATCCTGCTGGTTCATGTCACCTTCAGTGGTTGCAAAGTTGAAAAATTTGAGGTCATCTGCATATGATACAATGGTAGACGATATAACCCCAGGGAGATCACTAATGTAGGCGAGGTGAAGAATCGGACCCAAGACAGAGCTCTGTGGGACCCCACTGACAACATCTCTAGGTTGGGATCTCGTGTTGCCAATTTTGACGGAGAATGTCCGGTGGGTGGGAAATGCGGTAATCCAGGACAGCAACCCACCTCGGACGCCCAAGTGCTCCAATTTGAGAAGTAATCTTCTGATGGGGACTCGGTCGAATGCACGTGAGAAGTCGAGATAAACGTCTACAGGGATTTTGTTATCAAGTGCTTTGATCCATATGTTGACGGAAAACAACAAATTCGAAATGATGGATCTTCCCGAAACAAAGCGGTGCCGCGAAGCAGGTATGATGTTATGATCTTTCAGAATATTAACCAGAGGAGCAGAGATTATTCTCTCTAACACCTTGGAGATTGCCAAGGTAAGACTTATCGGTCTGTAATTTTGTGGACTCTGCTTATCGCCTTTTTTATGCACTGGCGTCACAAAAGCATCACGCCATATGACAGGGAGAGAGCCAGTTTCGAGTGATTTGGGAAATATTCGGGACAGCGGCTCGCACAATGGTAAAGCTGTCCGGTCCCGGGGAAGAAGTATGTCCAATGAATTTAGGCATCCTCAAACAACTTCTGGAGTGATGTCTACGGTATGAAAAAAACGGCGTTTCGACAGGTGTGCAATTCAGGAAGTTGAGCGGTATATTCACTTGTAAAAGCGGAACTAATAGGCCAAGCAAATTAGCTTCAAAAAATGGTGTGCCTGGAAATAATTGGTGGAGTTCAGGAAACTATTTCAATCATTCTTTTAGGTCTCTAATAAGAGTAGTTTGAGCTTTGCCCCAATTTACCAGTGGAGCGTATGTCGTCATGTTCGAAAAACCTCGAAATTTTTGGACTATTTTAGGTTTTCCTCGAATAGCTCCTAAACTAAGCACTTTATCGAAAACTTTGTAATTTACGAAATTGTTAAGCATCAAATTCTGCTTCTGGAAAATATTACGACATTTTATTTAAACAAGTAGTTTTATGAAAATCATACCTCGAAATATGGCAAATTTTCACACTTTTTGAAAAAACATAGTTTTTCACGATAAAACGTAAATACCATGAAACTACGGAACTTAAGAACGAAATGTCATTGGATGAGAGTTATTATCATATCGTGATAAAAACGTAACCCCACCCCTCCAAACCGGAATATTAAATCGCGCAGTAGCTCATTCTGCTGAGGATGCTGATCATTTCATCGTAGTTAGTGCTGTTGTATATGCAGTCTCATGAGTGTGTGGATGATGTTGGGGAGGACACTGATCTTCTTGTAATTTTGATTGTTCCAGCCACTATGTGTACCAATATTTTTTTACTAGGGGCTGGCATAGCCAAGCAAGACGATGTTGTCTTTTCCCCTTGCAGTTTTCACCTGTTTCGAAAAACAACATATTATTCCTTCATACTTTTAATGGCTGCGACAATGCGTCATCATTTTTCGTTTAAAGAAAAATGAAATTCCTAAGGACGTTTAAAATAAACACAAACCTGCTGAAGGCTACAGAATTGTTTATAGCAAATTTAATGCTTCTGCCGATAAGGTCGACGAGGCAGGGAAGAAATGCATGGTAGCCCTTCATAAAAATGATTTCAAGCAATTAAATGTATTGTGGTACGAGATGTTTGAAAAATTGTTAACCAAAACCTTAATTAATCTTGCCTCCTTTCAACTGAAGTAGCACCTCGACAACACTCGCTAGGGACGTATTTACAGGTAATAAAAATATGTAATATATTGTTCTTAGTAACGAGTTGTATTCTTAGTTATTAGTTCTACGTTTGTTGTTATAATTGATTATTTGTTTTTCAACGTCTTAAAGAATTTCAGTTGTCCTTTAGTAAACTACTGAAAATTATCTTGTTTTTCGAAACAGTGAAGATCTTGTAGTGCAAGGGAGGATAGACAATTTATCGTCTTGCCAGGCTTTAGTAAAAAAAATTTTGGTGCACATAGGAGCTGGAGCATTCAAAATTAAAAGGAGGTCAGTGTCCTCCCCAACAATAACCACACACTCATGGGACTGCTGAGCAACTTCAACACCACTAGCTACGATTTAATGATCAAAATCCTCAGTAGGATGATCTACTGCGCGATTTTACATTGTGGATGGGAAGGGCGGGCTACGTTTTTATCAAAATTTGATGGTCTTCAAGTCTCATTCTATAACATTACGTTCTGAAGCTCGTATTTCCAAAGATATACGTTTTATAATGAAAAAATGTGTTTTTTCAAAAAGAGTAAAAATTTGCCATATTTCGACGTATGATTTCTACAGAAATACTTGTTCAAAATATAATATCGTTATACTTTTAAGAAGCAGAATTGAATTCTGAACACTTTTGAATACAACAATGTTAATGATTAAAAGCTTAGTTTAGGAGGTATTCGAGAAAAGACCCAAAATAGTCCGAAAATTTCGAGGTTTTTCGAACGTCACGACATACGCTCCACTGGGAAATTGGGGCAAAACTCAAACTTCTCTTATTAGAGGCCTAAATAAATGATTAAAACTGTTTCCAGAACTCCATCATATATTTCCAGGCAAAAAACTAATTTGATTGGGCTATAAAGCAGTCAGCGAGTATTTCAGCAGAGGAAGTGTGGTCTTGGGCAGTAGTGTTATCAGAAGGGTTCTTCTTTAGGGGAATTTAAGTCCTCCCGTTCAGAGATTGTTTAGTGAACCTGAAGAATGCTTTCTTGTTCTTGTTCGAGGCAAGTCCACTCAGATATTTCTTTCGGGCATCAGCAATATATTTAGAGGTGAAATTGGAATATGAACGATGCAGAGTGAAATCTATTTCTGTTCCGGTTCTACGATATCTCTGCCACTAACTCTTTTTTAATTTTATCATACGAATCAACTGGTCCTCAATCCAAGGCGTTCCAGTCTTTACCTCTGTGAGAAATGAATTAGAATCTATCGCCTCCCGTACAACACTCGTAAACACACCCCATATCTCCTCCAGAGTCCCGCCCCCAAATAAGGAACTCCAATCAACATGCAGAAGTTGCTGGTTAGTCTTATCGTAATTAATTATCTTATGTAGTTTTTTTTCAAAAGGAATGTGGTTACGCAATGAAAATTCCAATTTTGAGATCAAAAGGAGGTTGTCGGACTTACCCAAAGGGGGACAATACTCTAAATTAGAAAACAGGTCACTATTGTTGGTGATGATCAAATCGGGAGTGGACGAATTCTGGCCAACTCTGAATCGTGTATACTCAGATACCAACTGTAGCAGATTGGTAATATTGAATAAATCACCAAATATGTAGGAGGGAGAATTTACTGAGGGAAGATGCAGCATGTGCCATCTCTTAATGTCGCTACAATTGAAGTCACCAGCAATTAATACATTCTCTTCAGCTCCAGAAATCAGTCTGAGGTAGTCACACAGAGTCGCATCAGAAGGACACGGTCGGGGTTGATAGGTACATCCCACAGTTAAAGAAAATCCAGATGCTTCGATCTTAAGAAAAACATTGTCTATACCAGGTGTATCAAGAGAACTAGGGTATACAGAAAAATCATGAAAAACGTCATCATGTGTGTGGATATGCACACACCTGCATATCCAGGCGTAGTAATACTGTCACAGCGAAACAAAATATAGTGTGGTATATGAAATACATTATCTGGGACTCCTGGGTGCAGCCAGCTTTCAGTTATCAGTAAAAGTGTTGGTTTGGAGTCCTGGACGTGAAGAAGAACTTCATTAAACTTTGGGGAGAGCGATGCGAGATTTGTATATTAAAAAAACCATTTTACGAGTGAACAAATTGATTTTTTGGAGGAGCAGAACAAATACGTATATTATTGTTAGGTTGGTATGGCCAGATGCCTGTTTCTGCCTTAACTCTGCGCTTAAATCATTCAGTTTCCTGGCTTGCATTGGTGTCTTGTCATCAGCGATGGTTATTTTATTGTATTTGCGGGAACTTTGCAAAATTTTCTTATTGCGGAGCACATTCAGGGCAGTGTTGGGATTGTCAAATTCTACTTTCAATCTTCTGCTTGTTTGCGGTGAAATCTGGTACAAACGATGAACCTTGCTAATTGAACCAACAGCGGAGCTATCAACCTCATCTATCAGGTCCCGAACAGTAGTCATGTCCTCACTCGCCGAGTCGCCATCCGGAACGTTCCACAGAAGAATGTTATGAGATCTTACGAAGCGAAGCAAAATCCCATCAGGATTGAGTTCATTAGAAGGAACCGAACCCACCGCGGCCTTCACAGAATCGGCAACCACCTCAATGCTTTCCACCCTGCTCACCATCTCGGTGATGTTGGAAGAAAGAGTGTTACTTTTCCCTTTTATAGTTATAATCATGCAAATTTCGTATGAGGGAGAAAATAAGGAAAGATTTATCCATTGTAAATAACTTTGTGTCCATCCATTTTTCAATAAAAAACATGAAATTGTAAATTTGGGAGGGTGGGTGTTAAGGTTTTGAAAAAGGGACAACAAAAATATTCTTGAAATTAAATTTATATTCCTTCATCCATAACTAAAATAAATGTGTATAGGTATTATTCCGCAACCTGATAAATTTTAAGATTCAGTAGACAGTAAATCTGTTTGCTCGCAATGTTCAATCAAAATTTTTTGTTAAGGACACCAAAAAATGTAAAAATTTGTAAATTGAAAAATTTCGTTTCGTCAGAAAGGTAAAGTGATAATTGTAATATGGGTTGCATGTTTCACAATTCAAAAACAACAAACAAACAAAATCAAAAGAAGCTTCATAGGGAATTAAGCAATTTCAATGAATAGGAATAATATTTTTCCTCATATTTCAAAGCGATGGAAAGCTTTTAAGGAAAAGCCCGAAAGCTTTTGTTCACCTGAAAAACTCCCTTTTGACAAGGAACCATCAAAATTTCATGCCATCAATTTACATTCTCTGATGAAATTAGAAAATAACTTGAGTGACTAACAGTACTATTACCCTGCGTTTAAATATCCCTGTTGTTCAGATATCATATATCAATAGGTATAACGACATATTATACTCACTTTGAAGCAAGGAACTGGAATCATTCCTTGCACGTAAGTGTTTTGGTCTTCGAATATTTTTTGTAGAGGCATCTTCAAGGTAATTGGATAAATACCAACAACCATAAAAAGCTGATACAATCTCTTTTCAAACTCTGTTTCGGAATTCAAGAATACTTTTGCAACTGAAGTATTGGTTTTGTGGATTTTATTCCAAATTTCCAATATGTAACCATGCGAGATTCCTTCAACGAAAATATATACTTCTACGCCGTTATCGATCAGAAATCCCGTGATAACATCATCACTGTCTTGAATCATTCCTTTTAGTCTATTCTGGAAAATTCAAATTAAATTATTTTGTCCTCAATTCAATGTTTTTAGCTGCTATACAAATCTTCTATGGGACTACTCGGAAAACCAGTTCTAGAGAGAGAACTGTCATTTATTGCCATACAAGATACAACAAAAGCCATCGACCTACGGTCCTTCAGCTACCAGTTCTAATACTCGTATTTCTAAAACATGTTATGATATGAGAGAGCCTTCCGGGCTTATTGGCCGAAGTCTATTATGAATTACTAGCTGACCCGGCAGACTTCGTACTGCCTCAATTGGGTTTTTATAAATTTTTCAATTACAGCTCTGGGGAGGCAGTAACTTTCGAGAAAAAAAATAAATGAAACTCGTAAATATACTCCATTTACCTCGGATACGGCTCTGATATAGACATTGAGAGGGTCTTCCGGTCTATTAGGAATTATTTCACCTAATGTTTCGCCCACAACTGCGGTAGGCATCCTCAGAGGATTCTTGGTCTGAGGTTGTAACTCGACCGCTGAATTTCCGAAAGTGATGCTGGATTCGATCCGTTGGCCCAACTCATACCCTGATCATTGGCGGGAGAAGGTAGTGGGTTTACGCGCGCGATGTTGATTGGTCCATCGCTCCCACTTCGTATTGGCTTGATTTTGGTCTTTTACAACACCGGCAACCATGCGCTATGTACCAAAGGAGTTTCTTCCCTTCGGTTCATATTGTTCTTATGTTTATATATCTCAATGGCTTCCATGTTCATCCTAGGATAGAAACTTTTGATGTTCGAAATAGCCTCTGCCTTTGAGAAAACAATATTGTGTCCATCTGTCAGAGCATGTTCCGCTAGTGCGGATTTTTCTGTCTGATTGAGTCGACAGCATCGTTCATGCTCCTCAATTCTCGTATTGATACTTCGCTTCGTTGTATCAATGTAGACTGTTCCGCAGTCATAAGGTATCCTGTAAATACCGGGTTGAGAGGGTGGGTCGACTTTGTCTGGTAGTTCTGATCATTTGGCCAAGTTTTTGAGTTGGCTTATAGACAGTCTCTATATTGTGCCTCTTTAGTATTCTAATACTACTCGGAATAATAAAGAGGCACAATATAGAGACTGTCAATAGTTTCTATCCTAGGATGAACATGGAAGCCATTGAGATATATAAACATAAGAACAATATGAACAGAAGGGAAGAAACTCCTTTGGTACATAGCGCATGGTTGCCGGTGTTGGAAAAGACTAAAATCAAGCCAATACGAAGTGGGAGCGATGGACCAATCAACATCGCGCGAGTTAACCCACTACCTTCTCCCGCCAATGCTCAGGGTATAAGTTGGGCCAACGGATCGAATCCAGCATCACTTTCGGAAATTCAGCGGTCGAGTTACAACCTCAGACCAAGAATCCTCTGAAGATGCCTACCGCAGTTGTGGGCGAAACGTTAGGTGAAATAATACCTAATAGACCACGGCCAATAAGCCCGGAAGACTTTCTTAATGTCAATATATCCGGGCGTGAAAGCCTGAAACTATTTATGGCTCTGATATAGTCTTATAAAGTTTAGTTTTATAGGGTTAGGTTATGTTAGGTTAGGTTAGGTGCATTTTCCCTACCAAAAGTTGAAAAAAAATGTAAAAATTTTTTTTTAAAATTGGATAAAAAAGAAAAGATCAATTCCCATTCAGGTTAGGTTGAGTAAGGTTAGGTTAGGTTCATTTTCCCTATAGCCCAAGAAAAGAAAATGCAGATAGACGAAGAATGCAAATGCGCCATAGTAGCAGAAGGAGGGTTGAAAAAAGGGAAAAACGGAAGAGACAAAGGATTTTGCTGGCTAGATATTGAAGGAATAAGAGTGATAAGCTGCTATCTATCCCCTAATGAAGACAGCGAAAAAGTCCTCATGAAATGGCTTGAAGACATCGAAAAAACTATCAAAGACGGAAAAGCCACCGTGATAGCTGGAGACTTCAACGCCAAATCAGAACGATGGGGGTAGACCACACCGACAAGAGAGGAACAAAAGTAATGGAATGGATAGAAAGACTCGGTCTGATCATACACAACGTGGGCAACGAGCCAACCTTCATCAGAGGTACACAGAAAAGCAGAATCGACATAACATTATCAACTGAAGACCTGGCAGACAAAATTGAGAAATGGAGAGTATGCGGCCAGGAACTTCTATCAGACCATGCTGCCATAAGATACACTATTCGAACCAAAGGAGCCAAGAAGTTAACAGAAAACCGGGAGACATGGAAAATGGACGAAGCCATGATAAACGCCTTAAAAATGAAACTCAAAGACATCCCGAAGATGAAGATCAGCGAACCAGAACTAAGTGCAGCCAGCTTCACAGAATTGGTAAGTGAAAAATGTAACGAACTTGTTTCCAGGAACAAAAAGGGCAATATAAGAAAACCAGCATACTGGTGGAACAGCGAAATCAAGGAATTATGCAGAATATGCAACGTCGAAAAGAGAATAAACGCGAAACAAGGCACAAACGACAACGAATATAAAGAGGCAAAAAGAAACCTGAAGAAGGCGATTAGAAGGAGCAAACAAGAAAAATGGAAAGAGCTCATCGAAGATCTCGATAACGACATATGGGGTCAGGGATATAAGATATTGATAAAAAAGCTGGGACTTCAAACGAAAGAAACCCTGGACGAAGAAACCGAGAACAAAATAGTAAATGCACTCTTCCCAACCAAAGATGCCATAGGCACAGAAATTAGAATCTCAGATACCGAACCAGAGCCATTCAGCAAGGAGGAACTACAGATAGCAATAAAAAGAATGAAGAATAAGAAAGCGCCAGGACCAGATGGGATAACGGTCGAAATACTGAAAGCAGTTATGGAAGACCACGGGGAAAAAGTACTGGAAATGTACAACGGAATATGGAAGAGGGCAGAGTTCCCCGATATCTGGAAAGAGGCAGAACTACTACTCATAAGAAAGCCAGGAAAAACGAACATGGAAGCAGGAAGCTTCAGACCCATCTGCCTGCTGAACACAGCTGGTAAACTATACGAACAGCTGATCCTAGGGCGCCTACACACAGAGATAGTGTAATGAAGCTAATGGCGAACAAACCGTCACAATAGATGAAAGAAATTGCCTCTCAGATCACCAGCACGGATTTAGACAACGAAGGTCGACAATAACAGCCATAGAAGAAGTGGTCAAATTTGTGAGATATGCAAGAGACGGAAATAACAAAACCCAAGATAGAGTTCTGATCACAGCATTCGACATTAAGAATGCCTTTAATACAGCAGGCTGGAAGGAAATACTAGAAGAAATGAAGAACATGGGGTTAACAGAACATATGCAGAAAGTAATAGAAAGTTACTTCCAGGAGAGAACCCTCAAAACGACATATGAGAAGAAGAAGCTAACATGCGGAGTTCCACAAGGCTCTGTTTTAGGCCCAACGCTCTGGAACATCCAGTACAACGGAGTTCTTGAGCTGACACAGGAAGAGAGAAGTATAAAAATGGTAGCATATGCAGATGATTTACTCTTGATTGTTACAGGAAAAACAGAAGAAGAAGTATGGAAGAAAACAGAAGAAACGGCCACAAAAATCGCAAGATGGCTTAGAAGTAGAGGACTGGAACTTGCACCCAACAAGACAGAAGTGCTAACAGCCACAGGCAGAAGACCGCGGCATCGTACCACAATCAAAATCGAAGGGGTCGAGATAGAAATACAAGAGCAAATAAAGTATCTAGGAGTGATCCTAGACAAATATCTTAACTTCATGAATCACATTGACTACGCGGTGGAACGAACAAGATCAACAATAAACAGCCTAAGAATACTCATGCCCAGAGTAGACGGCCCCTCAACCAAGAAAAGGAGAGTTCTGGCAGCTGCAGCCATGTCAAAACTGCTATACGGAGCAGAGATCTGGGCAGGAAGCATGGCAAAATTTAAGACAGCCAGAGAAAAGCTTAGGAGTGCGCAGAGAGGGATAGTAGTCAGCTCAATAAGAGCATACAGAAACATATCGGGGATGGCAGCACTCATCATCGCAGGAATGATCCCCGCAGACCTACTAGCCGAAGAAAGGATGGAGATCTACCGATATGAAATGGGCAAAAAAGAAGCCAGAGAAAGAACAAAGAGAAAATGGATGGAAGAGATAAGAAGTCACAAGGGAGCAAAATGGACGAAAGAGCTCATTAAAAATCCCCTAATATGGATGGACCAAAAACACGGCAACCTGGAATACGAGACGGTCCAATTTCTCAGTGGAAACGGCTGCTTTGGCACGTACAGAAAAGAAATCGGAAAGAGCGTAAAAGCCAAATGCTGGAACTGCGACGCATTAGACAAACCAGACCACATCCTGTGGTGTATAAAATGGAAAGAGTCAAGGGAAAAACTAGCAGAAGAAACAGAAGGCAACCCGAACTTCCAATACAACAAACATAATATAGTGGACAAGATGCTAGAGAACGAAGAAAAATGGAACAAGATAACGGAATGGATTGTCACAGTGATGAAAGATAAAGCCCAAGAAGAGAGAGAAAGAGAGAAAAACGGTACACTCGACTAAAAGACAGGAAAACAGCAGCCTGAACCAGAAGAACCACGCACCAAGTAAGCTGCCAAGGGCTTCTGAAAGGTAACATACATTTTTCCAGAACCACACATGAATGAGCATCTTCTTTGAAACTTCTAAATCATCAGTTGAGTACAGACCACTTAGAAATCAAAGCCTCCAATAAGCTTCCATATCTTATACCCACCAAGATAAAAGCCTCAGGGCATGACCACCTATCTCCTCTAAGGATCTCCCGAAGACTTTTCAAGAACCTCCCACCCAGAAAAGCATCACAATTCCGGTCTATACCTACAAACATCTATCTGAACCCGCATCCAGTCTTCCCTCTAGCACCTTAGAGGCGAAAGACTAACATCGCTACCTTCCGTAAGCCTTAATTCAATTCACTTCTATATCCGAAGGTATTGGAGCCGCTCCCTTGACATATCAATTAAATTCCATTTTGTTATAGCTCAAACTCATTTCCCATTTATGTACTCACACCAGCTTTCATAACACTCGAATCCAACACCAGATCAACTATTAACGAATTCAGTCCGGATAATTGAAGCTCCCTTTGTCACCCACAATATTCCGAATGTCCAAACACTAAGACCCTGGTCCTAGCAACCTCAAATTAATAGGGAGCTAGAGAAATTCCGGAGCCCGAGCTAGTAATCAAAAGACTCCGAGATATGAGATGTACCTCCGACATCTGAACCGAATATTCAACCTACGTACTCAATACCCCTCGACCTCACATACGAAGCAACAGGGTAAAATCTGACAGCCCTCTACCAGATGCCCCCCCCCTCGGTGCAGTTTATGCATCCTCTACATCACTCGAATCCAACACCAGATCAGGTATGAAGGATTCAGCCCGGACAACTGAAGCCCCCTCTTTACCCACAATTTTCTCCCGTAATTTCCAAACACTGAGGCCCTGGTCCTAACAACCTCAAATTAATAGGGCGCTAGAGAAATTCCGGAGCCCGAGCTACTGAGCAAAAGACCCCGAGATATGAGATGTACCTCCGGCATCTGAATCAAATATTCGATCTACGTACTCAATATCCCTCGACTTCACATACGAAGCAACAGGGTGGAATCTGACAGCCCTTTACGAGGTACTCCCCCTCGGTACACTTTATGCATCTTCCGTATTCAATCCGCTGCGCACAAGTCTGTGCCCCGTCACATAGCAGCTGGCACACTTAGCTTCAGCTCATCTCTCCTCCAAATGAAATACCATTAGCCCCACAGTCACTCCACCCTCTTTTAGTACCTCTTCTAGCAACGTAGAGGTAGGTGATCACTGTCGCTATCTTCCGCAAGAATCAACGGGCCCCACCACTCTCAAACTTCTCCGTAAGTCTTTTCATTTCTCTTCATGTCTAGTCTCTCAGGAACTACGTCCTCCAGACAGTCTCCCACCCACGAAAACGGTCAGCCCAAGGAACGGGCACTCTACCGACACCACACTCCCATGAACTCTTACAAGAAGCCTGAGAGAAAAAAATAATAATCGCCCACAAACGCGACAAATCACCACCCAAAACCCCCCTTTTACTCCCACACATTCCAGGGCACGATTCTCAGAGGCCTTAGGCTAGGAGTCGCTGAAAGGTTCTCAGAGATCGAGCTAGCAAGCAAAAGACTACAAGTGACAAGGCAAGGAGAGAGCGGCGTGGTTTTCCACGGTCCTATTGGCCCCCCAAGTCTACAGACATGGGGTAGACCCAAAGTGCACCAAGAACACCACATGCAAGGGCGCTAACAATGGCACCCCATGCAGAGGGCTAGGTCTCTATTGGAAACCTTGAATCTTCGGATGGGACGACCCAATGAGTACTATTAGCACTCTGCTAACACCGACCTCCCTTGCCTCTATTCTCGAACAAGTCAGGGGCGTAGTTCTCCTCCCGAACTCGTGGAATGAGGGACGAGAACATACCCAAGACCTCCCTGAGGATCTACCCACGGACCTTAGTTCCGTAACCAGAGGTGTGGGAAAAACACGGAACTTGGACAGCCCTAGCGACTCGGTTCCTCCTTACTACGATAACCGAGCGCCGAGGACTTCCCGCCTAACGCAAGCTCTGACCCCTAATCCAAACCTCCCCAGGGCAGGAGTGAGCCGAACATAAGCTGGAATCACATAGCCTGTGGGACAGCGACCGCAACAAGTTGCACAGATTGAATCGGTGTCCTTGGGGTTCCTGACGAGCGACTGAGGGAGGTTTTTTTAGTTGGTTTGAGTCCAACACTTGCTGGCACCATCAAGATCTGGCCGGTGCCAATAGCAGCCGGGCTGGGGTCGCTATCTCCCTGTCATGCGCTAGTGATACTGGATGAGCGGGTCGAACGTGGGTGGGGTGCCTGCGCCGGGGTGATGTCCTCCTGTGATCCATCCGAGATTATAGGGGGGCGTCATGCTGCCGCAGGTTTCCCCCCAATGCGGGAGGCTCACGTGTCCGGGGTCCTGTGTGTATGGCGGAGAAATGGTGGCCTAATAGTATCCAGGCTCATTTAGTCTGGGTATTAAGAGCTTTTTTCCTTCCTCTCCAGGCCACAAAAAAAAAAAAAAAAAGGTTCATTTTCCCTACCCCAAGATCACAAAAAAATGAAAAAAAAAAGGTACTTTATAATTACTCTCAATTGATAAATAAAAAAAATTTCAATATTATAAAAAACTATTATGGTATAATACTTCGAAAGTGGACAAAAAATTTTCCTGTACAGGGTGATTCACTTATCTTCTTCTTCTTTCAATGCATATCCATTAATGGACGTTCGCGACCACATTTTTTATGGTTTCTCTATCTCTAGCTGTATGGATCAATGTCTGAATATCTTGTATACCCGTCCACTGCCTCACGTTCCGCAACCATGATATCCTCTTCCGTCCTAGTCCTCTTTTACCTTCAATCTTGCCCTCGACTATCAGCTGAAGGAATTGATATTTATGGCCTCGAATTATATGGCCAAGGTATGCAATTTTTCGTTTTTTCTTATCTTGGTAACCCCAATTTTCTCGTAAACGTCCGAATATTTTTTCATTCTGTGAATGGCATTTTGAACGAGTCGATGTTGACTTGAGATGCTCATAAAAATCTGCGCGGCGCTATCAAAAATTTTTTCTCCAGGAACATACCTTTTTTATCATGTTATTCGGAAGATAATTCCATTCTGAATTTTTTTTTCGAATAAAATTTTTTTCCTTTCTTACCGTCACCGATCTGCAGCGTGTTTCATGTTATATCTATTCCATTTTTTTTTCTGTATTGTGGTAGAATGCCTTCATTTGGAGACATAAATATGATTTTGTGCCTTGAATTCGAGAATGTTAGTTTTCTAAACAATCTGACTTTTCAAGTCAGATTGAATATGCAAGGTGGGGCTCCATGTCACAACGCTGCCATTTTGAAGAGATATTTAGATCAAGAATTCTAAATTAAATGGACCCTTATATTTTGACCAGAGTAACTTATAAGGAAATAGGGAAATGATAAATCTTATGTATGGATCATAATGGCTAGATGACCTAGATATAATTTTGTTTCGTAAAATGAAGGAGGCTTTGTAACAAACTATTATATATTATTTATTAAATATTATATCTCAAAACAATAAACAATTTTTTTAATAACAAAGAAAACATTTCGAATCATGTGTTCTATATACCGGCCATTATGTTGTTACTCTGGTCAAAATATAAGGGTCTACTTGGGCACATGTGTTTTTTATCTTTATTTTCAAATGGTCCAAGTTATTATAATCAGTTTGGTATAACATATATTACTCAGAAAGTAATCCATGAGCGTTAGGTCTGGCGAAATGTGATGGGACCATTGGTTCCTATCCATGTATTTTCGAATTCTTGATCTAAAAAGAAGACAATACGTCGTTATAAATGGCTTTTCCTCGTCGTTGATCAATATCACCTCAGGCGTACCGCAGGGCTTTCACTTGGGTCCACTACTGTTTGCAATGTATATCGATGGTATATCGAGTTGTTTTTTGCACACAGAATACGACTTGTACGCTGATGATCTCAGAATTAGTAAAACAGTCGAGAATATGCACGATTTTCTGTTGTTTCAGGAAAATCGTCTGTCCTTTGTCTGTGAGAGGCGATATCTCAAATTGAATATAAATAAGTGCAAGCATATAACTTTCACTAAGAACTTGGTTCCTTTCTGTTCTCCTCTATCTATAGGAGGGCGTGTTATTCCAAGGGCAAGTCAAGTAAAAGATCTGGGTATAATTCTTGATGAAAAGCTATGTTTTGAGGCTCATATCGATACAATTGTCACAAAGGCTTTTAGAATGCTCGGTCTAGGGAATTTCAGAATTGTAAAACTGTAAAGATTCTATATTGTGCCTTGGTACGAAGCTGTTTGGAGTACGCGACACCAGTTTGGACACCATACTATTATAAATATATTAATAGATTAGAAAGAGTACAAAAAAAGTTCGTCAGAGCGTTATTTTGTAGATATGAGCGGAGGTCGATTGAGGATGAGTTTCACTACGCTTCCGGCTTGCATCGTCACGGTATCTTGTCCTTAGAGCATAGGAGGATGGTTTTTGATGGAGTTTTCCTAAATAAGATAGTAAATAATCATTTCAGCACAAACATAATCAAATTTTTGAAATTTTATATCCCATATTATCAGGGACGGGAGAAGCATCTCTTTTGTGTTCCGAAGGCAAGAACCACCTTTTATTACCACTCAATTTTTTTAAGATTGATGCGATATTACAACTAGCACATTGGTCATATTGATATCTTTTTTGTATCGATGAGCGAATTCAGAGGGAAATTGTTTGATATTTTACAGGGTAGAGAACATGTTTCTTAGTTTACATTTATTCACTAATTCAACTTGTATATAGGCCAAATTGTATAATATTCATTGTCAGAATTCATTGTATGTGAATCCCCTTAATTGGGCTTTGCCTGTGTGGGTTCCCATTACTTAAATAAATAAATAAAAAATAAATAAATATCTCTTCACAATGGCAGCGGTGTGACATCGAGCCCCATCTTGCTGTAGCCACATATTCAATCTGATTTGAAGAGGCAGATTGTTTAGAAAATTAGCCTCCTCGAATTCTAGGCACAAAATCATATTTATGTTTCCAGATGAAGGCATACTGCCACATTACAGAAAAAAATAAATGGAATAGAATTAACATAAAACACGCTGCAGATTGGGGTTACCAAGATAAGTGAATCAGCCTGTACCATTAGTCCAGTCAATGAGGGTGGGAATTAGGCACTATCTCCGAATTCTATCAAGATGCTACTCCTACCCGATCCCGACTTATGCTTGTTATTTTTAAGTTGAGAAAACGACCCCTTTATCCAAAATTGGAAGAAACTTGTTCTTACGTAAATCAAAGAAATTTTTGGGCCTCAGTAGAGTTTCATGAAGTTTAATGAAGGTTTTCATATACTTCAGGGCCGTATAAACCACCCCCTCTCAGCATAAAATGTGTAAAAGTAGGTCTTTATTCATATAATTAATTAATTTCAATGAATTTTAAAACAGTATTTTGGATCAATGTTAGTATTAGTTATTTTTATTTTTCAACCCCTTAAAGCAACCTCTATCTGTTCAAAATATCAAATGAAAATATCATTTAAACATTTCATTTATTCATCACTTTATTCTCGTAAATTAATACTTTTTGTGTCAAAAAATTGATCTGATTATGAGTGGCTGTCGCCACTGTCAATTATTTCTTCATCTTTGCCAAAGATTGGACAACTGCTTTAGCAGTTAACACTGTAGCGTTACAAAGAAGACTCAGTTTTCTGCAGGTGCATGACGCATTGCATCCTTTTCTGCAGACTATTCAAACCACAATCAACTGAGAACTTCATGACCTAGCCAAATTTGAAGTTGATTTTAGGCAAGCATTTATTTCATCGGCAGCTAGTAGAAGATCCGAACCTACATCGACCTTCACCGACCTGATAATAGAATAAAACCTATTTCATAATAAACTTCAGATGTTGGATAATATATAAAAAATAGGTTCCAAAAAAAATCCTGGACAGAGTTTTTTTAATTTTTTTTTCAAAAATGATTTTTCATTACATTTTGCAACATCATGATAATAGGGAAAATTCATACTGGACTTGTAGTATGAAACATGTAGAATCTGCAGACATAGGGTTGCCTGTTATTTACCTGGACGAACTACTGGTTGCCTGGTTTAAACAGGTATGTCGAAATGAGATAATTTCACCGGTTTGATAATAGAAAAAAAATATATATCAGCCTAAGCGCTGTTTTATTGTGAACACATTGATATAGGGCTGCCTGCAAAAAAATTGGACCTAATAGGGGTTTCCGAGGTTTGAAAGTTGCATTGTTGACGCGCCAGGTAATAATAAAGGACCGAACATCGCAGTCGTATCTGAATTTAAGACGGTGCGAATGCTCGGTACGTTGCGTATACCTACTATGGAGAGAAGAGGTATCCCTACTACCCTCCATAGACCATATTGAAAACAGTACGGCATTATCAATGCTACCACCTTTCATTTGGGAAATCTAGTTAAGATCAATTAAAAATCTACCAAAAGTCTACCGGATTTTGAATGAAATCTACCAAGAATTTATCGAATTTTTTTTATGTATTCACCTTATCCGATACTGTATAGAGCTATTGAGAGATGGTTAAAGTGATCTCAACATGATATGAACTGCTCCACATGAGTAAGGGATATTGACTCAAATTGCAAAAAAATATATTTTAAATAAGATTTTGTGATGAAAATTCATATTAATATGTTTTCAAGTAGGAAATTAAATTTAATTTCAGCCTGCGGGTCTGTAGCGTATTCAGGGTGGTTAAGAAAAATCGAGTAAAATAACGAAATTATATCAATAAAATGTATGGCCTCCACGGGCATCAATAACAGCTTGACATCTTCTTTGCATACTGCACACGAGGTTGTTGAAAATTTCTTGAGGAATTTGGTTCCATAAACGGGGCAGAAGCTCTCTCAGATCATTTAAGGTAGATGATTATCTTATCTTCTTTGGCTTATGAGCCTATGCATGTTCTATGCAATTCAAATCTGATGGGTGCGAAGGTATTGCTCCTCCCGCGCATTCTCAACTATGGCTGCACGGTGGTGCGGTCAACGACTAAGAAGCAATCGAACCAATTTGATTGCATTAATTGCATCGATTTCGCTTTGAAGTTGGGACCCATGTAATAGTCTACCTGCTTATCATGCATTCACAGGTTGTGATTACACTGCAGCATTTTATAATAAAGGTAAGGTCAAACCATTTAAAATATTCTCGAAAAATTAAACGTATCAAAGTATTTTTGCGTCATAAAATGATGAAGATGATATTTTGAACCATGAAAAACTGAATGCTGTTGAAGAGTTCACATCACAAATGTATGGCATAAAGCACTGTCGATCAGAGAACGATGCGAGAATTCGTATTTTCATGAATAAGTACGGCGCAAAAGAAGACGGCGAAAAATTTTTAAACAAAATTAAAAGTTTTGACTCCAACTCTATACCGCCATGCTGGATTTTCCTACAACAAAAAGTGTTACGAACAATATATGTAAATTCCATGTGGCTTAATGCAACAGAATCGGTATGTGCAAAGTTTAACTTTATAAATTACGATTGGTATTTGGATAGTAATTCGAAACTAAGTGGTTTTATAGGAGATCAAAATCCTTTGAAAATACGAGATATAATTGAAATGGAAAATAATGAGGATAAACTCGATGAGACCGATAAATTTGAGAGTGTCAATTCAAGTTCAGATGATTCAGATATGGAATAGAAGATATTGATTGTTTTTTTTTTTCATCGATATTATTTTTTGTTCTTTTGCTGTTCTGTAATGAAATTTAATAATATAAGACAAGATCTTTTGACAACTTTCTTGTTATTGCATTACCCGAATTTTCGGCAG
Organism: Hippodamia convergens; assembly: GCA_038502775.1. NCBI lineage: Eukaryota > Metazoa > Arthropoda > Insecta > Coleoptera > Coccinellidae > Hippodamia > Hippodamia convergens. The sequence continues at coordinate 37,612,506 of CM076609.1, forward strand.
TCCACATTATACCCATAAGTTAATATTATGTTACGATATTGAATACATTGGACTGTTATGTATTCAATTTTGTTTGAAATTCCAATGTCAGTTGCTCCAGAATATCGCCATATTGTTCACAATATAGCCTATGGAAGGTAGTAGGAGTAACTTTTTAAGTATACGTACCGAGCATTCGCACTGTCCTACATTCCGATGTTCGCTCCTTTATTATTACCTGGCGCGTCAACAATGCAACCTTCAAACCTCGGCCACCCCTATTAGGTCCCATTTTTTTGCAGGCAACCCTATATGATATAATTTTTTTTTCTATTATCACACCGGTGAAGTTATCTCATTTCGACATACCTGTTTAAACCAGGCAGTTCGTCCAGGTAAATCATTGGCAACGCTATGTCTGCAGATTCTACATGTTTCATACTACAAGTCCAGTATGAAATTTTCTTATTATCATGATGTTGCAAAATGTCATGAAAAATCATTTTTGAAAAAATAATTAAAAATACTCTGTCCAGGATTTTTTTAGGCAAACTATTTTTTACATCACTGTTTTTCAACCTGTGGGTCGCGACCCCCTAGGGGGTCGCGAAGCCTTTGTAAGGAGGTGGCGAGTGGTCGGGAGAACTGGGTACTTTGTTCATTAAAAAACATCAGTAAATTCTAAAAAGATAGATTTACAAAAGAAATGGTTATCAAAGAAATTCTGGTAATGTTATTCATACAAATTAATAAAAAACAAACATTTCGACTACTAGTTTATTTTAATGTATTTTGATGCTTGTTTTTGTTCACTGAGAAGTAATGAGACAATTTCTTCTTTCTTCACACTATCTGATAACATTTTCATTTCAAATATGGTGGAAAATCGGAATTCTGATACCGGGGTCTTCGATACCTGATTTCGCCCGGAAGGGCCTTATATAAGATATGAGGCCCAACTCTGAAATTTCAAATGCAAATCCATCTTTTTTATTGCAGATTCGGACGAAACGGAAAATTTTTCATCCGAATTGGTTAAAACCAAAATTTTTTGCTCCATATTTGGACCTTATACAGCACACTTTTTGTTCAAAAATTTAAGTTGGACCTCATATGTTGCATAAGGCCCCCATTCGGGCTCAAAATCTGATGGGCCCAATCGATTCTCCGCATAAAATTACTAAGTATTAGAATATGAATTTTCACCTCCTGGTCTGAATGAACGCCGCAGATTCTTAAACAAAAACGCTTCAAAGGGCCCAAATAACTATAGTTTTTTCCAATTCGGATGAAAAATTTTCCGTTAAATCTGAATCTGCAATAAAAGTGATGGGTTTTTAATGTCAAAGTTGGGCCCCATATAAGGCCTTATGGGCCCAAAATCTGATGGACCCATTCGATTCCTCGGACGAAATTACTAAAGACCCCGTCGTAAAAAAACCAAAAAAAAATCTTTCATAACAAACAGTTCATCTAATCTTGAGTTATGAATTGGTTACACCATTCAAAATGGCCGACTTGGTTTTATATATTAAGATTCAACCTAATGTTTGCCTACATCTGGTACATCTTGGTACAAGATTTTAACCCGACCACTGAGTTACTGACCGCTCTGTTTCAGGCTTCAATCCAGAGCCGTTATTAATATCTTCGCTAATGGAGGGAAGCCCGGAAGACTCTCGTAATGTGTTGTATTCGGTATTCGGTCGTGAAACCTTTGACCCATTCATAAAATATGTTAGTTGAACATAACAAATGTTCTATATACCAGATTTACCGTAAACGTCGGATACATTTTGCATAATGTGAAATCATTCAATTGATGTCTACATTCAACGACTCCGATGATTATTTAGGGGTTTCAATAAAAAAAATTTTGGTCCGACCGCAAAATACGATTAGTGAATAGGAGCTCCTATACATAGTATAGGAGAAATTAATAAAAACCCCAGTATCAGAATTTCGATCTTTCAGCTATGCCCGAAATAAATTCACCTTTTCCAGATTTTTGAATCACCCGATATGTCAATTGATGTAATCTCACTTCTAATTTGTTCAATGAAAGATGAGGACCACAATTAAATTTTTCTTGTAAAGCCATGAAGTTTTTCTTTTGCATCCTGCCCTCGAAGGCGTTTATTAAAGTTATTTGAATGCTGAAATAGGTCAGGAAGAAAAAGCTATTTTCGAATAGAACAGGTCAAAGATGAATTTCAAGTTAACTGACTTGGCTTCCTGTGGAAAAAAGTATTTTTTTTGTGTTTATACTAAAAGTTCAGCGTGAAGTTCCATAAGTCTTATTGAAAAGCACTTCACTTCTCCATGGTAAAGCAAATTTCGATGGAGTAAACCCATACTCGTATCTTCACAAATGGAAATGATTGGAAACAGTCGTGTCTCCAACGCTTTTTCTTGAATTTACAATATAAACATTTCAATATTCTTAACATACATGGAAAAAGGCAGGATTTGGGGGGTTGCGAAACTTCTTGCGATACTGTGGGGGTCGTGTCATGAAAAAGGTTGAAAAACACTGTTTTATATATTATCGAACATCTGAAGTTTATCACGAAATAGATTCTATTCTATTATCAGCACGGTGAAGGTCGATGTAGGTTCGGATCTTAGACTAAGCCGTCGATTTTGGAATTACCGTTCATTTTTGAAACATAGATGAATTCAAAATAGTAATCATCGAAATGAATACCATTTTCAATTCCCAGGCTCAGGGATCTTTTATATCATGAGGTTGGAGAAATGATATTAGATTTTGTCACTGAGATGAGAGATATCCGGTTTCGGCCTTGTTTGGCCTCATCAGTATCCCATACATCCCAGAGACAAAATCTTCATAAAAAACTTCGATATTTGAAGCAATTAGTTGTGGAGTACTGAGTGAAATATAACAAAGTACTGAAGTGGTGACATCCAATTGCGTCAAAATGAAGTTTCACATCTCCAATCCAATGCTAAAAAAGAAATCTGTACTTCCTCTTTCACTGAATGAGATTTTAGCAGTGGCTCTATGATGATTACTATTTTGAATTCATCTATGTTTCAAAAATGTTCCCGATGTGGCCTCCGTAAAGGCAAAGAATTTTTCTTTTTCTTATTACTGTTTATGTTATGGTTTTAGGCAACTCAAAATACACAGCAATTGTTTACATTTATAATAGAAGAATGGAGATTTGTTCAAAACATTCGTCATAAAATTTTCCGTAGTGTTCGGTGTAATAACACATGGACTCAGATGCGTAAATATTATTAGAAAATGTAGTTCACCGAATTAATATCAAATATAATACTTTCACGAAAACATGTATTTCGAGTCGTCGAACTGGTCAGACGTGTTAATCATTTGCTCTAGTATATTATTGAATTATCTTAAATAAAAGTGATTCATTTAAACCCAAAATGGTTAATAACAAACCTTATAATTTTCGTAATAAGGATGGCATCGAATCAGTTCCGATTTCGGAACAAACAATAATGGATGGGATAAAATCAATTCTTGAAGATCATTTCCAATCTGAGTTAACTGCGTTGACGAACGTTTTCACTACGGAAATTAAACGACTGAATGATAGAATCAATGATCTGGTCGATACGAATAGAGAACTGTCACGGATGATTTTGGATTTTCATGATCAAAGAGGCATAGTAAGTAGCAACAAACTCAAATCGAAGAACAAAATTTCATCTGAAAATCACAATAAAGATGACCTTGACACGACATGTTCTTCAAATTCGTCTGCGGTGTCAGATGGATCAACAGACACCGTTGTCAATAAATTGGAACATACGACTGACTCACAAAAAAGAGGGAATCGCCAAGATAAAATGCAGTCAAATATGGTACAGGATCGAAGTGCAAAGACCCCGAGGAAATTGAATAAACATTCTCGTGGGAGTATAATTGGAAGCGGTGTTTCAACAAACCTTGACAGTTTTTCGGCCGCTGACAGGAAAATTTGGATCTACGTTGGAAGATGTAAAAGCTCAACTACCGTGGAAGATGTAAAAAAGTATCTCGCTACGAAAATTCCAGAAGCGGACATTGATATTGAACAACTTATTTCAAAAGGATCGAACAACAGCTTTAAAATAGGAGCAAATGAAAATTTCAAAAATGTACTGTATAATCCTGATTTTTGGCCGTCAGGCATACTTGTGAAAAGGTTCGTATTTTTTCGTGAAAACTCTAGAATTAAGTCGTCAGTACTTTGAATCAAATAATGACTCACATTTTAATTCTGTTCATGCTAACGACGCTGTTGTGAATGTCAAGAATGTTTCCATACGTGAATGCAAGTTACTGAGTCTAAGCGCGGTTTCACACGGTCCGGGTGTATGTCCGTCCGGGTTTTCGCCCGTCAACCGGACAAGTAGAAATACGCAGTTTAGCATAGGTTCTTTCACACTTTCCGGACACGGGTGAATCGCCGTCCGGGCATACAAAACGCCCGGATGTTCCCGCTAGAATTCACGGAGCCCGGACGGGCAATCGCCCGGACCATGCCCTAGCGGACTACAGTGTGCCATGAGTGCGTTCACACGATCCGGATGTTTAGTCGTCTGATTGTTCTAGACTAGAAGAAATATATTCCGAAATCCTGATAACTCTAGTACAGGAGAAACCCGAAATCTCGGATAAAGGAGCGGAGGATTACAACAATCGAATTAAAAAAACTGAAGCGTAGAGAAATATTTGTGCCAAGTTGAGGGAAAATTTCGTATGAATTTGAGAGCGAAGGGTGAACCCAAATTTGCCTATTTCGTTGTTTTTGTCGCCGATGTTTTAATAAAGCGATCAAAATATGTTTGCTTCTACTGTCCATCGAAATCAGAGGCAAACAAAAGTTTTTCCTGAGAACTTAATATGTTTTCTCTCCCAGTCTCAAATTTTTACGCAGGTTGCCTTTCTTATATTATAAAAAAAATTTTTCTAATTGTTTCTTCTTTCAGAGACTGCTAGAGAAAACTCATATTAAGTTTTCAGGAAAATGCAGAGACCTCCCAGAAAATATTTCAATAGATATCTGCAAACTGAAGTACCTACTCGTACCTAGCACCTAGTAATCCGGATTTTCGCAGTTCCCGTGTGAAGAGAGCTTCCGGGTGCCGCCCGGACGGGCGATTACCCGGACGGACAAATACCCGGACCGTGTGAAACCGCGCTAAATTGTCAAAGTTTAACATGTGAGAAAGTTGATTTCATTTGTACGGAGTATCTTCATATTCTAAAGGATTTAAGTTTTCTCTGCTTTTCTGAAACATGGTTGAGGGACTCAAATGTAGACATAATTCACTTTCCAAACTTCCATCGAGCCGCTGCTTATAATAGAAAATTAAGCAGAGGCGCGGGAGTTGCTGTATGGTGTCATAACTCTATTTCCAGTGATGAGTTGCCACTAAGTAATTTTTGTACCGAGAAAAATTTCGAAATATGTGGTATCAGTTTTTATCACAAAATAAGAAGACTGTTATTTTGTCATGCTATAGAAATCCAACTTCTGATTTTTCCTTATTTTCTGAGAGTTTATACGCCGCATTGGAAAGCGTTTTTAAAAATGGAATCAATGTGTTTTTGTGTGGAGATTTCAACTTGGATCCAGTGAGAGATAAAAAGCTTTTTAATCGATTATTATGTATCGTGGAAAGTTTTGGTTTGAAAAATAAAATCGATCCTAATGAAAAAACCAGAAGTGAATATACACTAGATTATGTATTTTCTAATGAAAGTTCGACTTGCACTGTGTTAGACGTGCATTTTTCCGATCATAAAATGATTGTAGCAAACATGACATATGACCAGTTGTTAAATGATAATAGCGGCAGCATCAGAAGAGATTTTTCTTCTGGAAATATTGATGCCTTCATCGCTGACATAGTCTCCGAAAGTTGGGAGGATTTATATAAGCATAATGGTTTAGACGACGCTTTTAACAGTTTTTATGGTGTGTTCATGTTTTGTTTTTGTAAAAATTTTCCTTTGAGACGATTTCACAGAGCCGTTACCAAGTCTTGGGTGACAAGGTCCGTTAGGACTTCTAGTCAAAAACTTCACGACTTGTACTTACTGAGTAGGGATTTCCCTACTCTTCAGCAGAATTTTATTCAAGCTAGAAAGAATCATAGCCTCTTAATTGCGCAAGCTAAACGAGAATTTTATCAAAATAAAGTAAATAATTCTTCTAACAACGCAAGATGTGTGTGGCATATCGCCAATATGTACAATGGCAAAATTCGGAAACGCGAATATATTTCTTTGAATTCCGGCGGTGACATTATCGGTGGCCCCACAGAAGTAGCAAAAAAGTTCAATGAATACTTCATTGAGGCCCCCAAAGATATTGTGAATCAATTGCCCAGGGTGAACAACTACTCTGATAGTGTTAAAACGAACGAAAACTGCATGTTTCTTTTTCCGTATGTGCCAGCAGAACTTTTTAAATTAATTAATGGACGCCTGAAGTCGAAACAGTCAGCTGGGTACGACGGTGTTTCTGGTTTCCTCCTGAAGAAGTGTTTGCCACACTTGGTCAGTCCTCTAGTTTACTTGATCAACCTATCGTTCTCTACGGGTAATTTCCCAGATAGATTGAAACTGAGCCGAGTTGCGCCAATTCACAAGAAAGGTCCACGTGATGATGTTGCAAACTATAGACCAGTTGCATTGTGTCCTGCGTTCTCAAAGATATTCGAGTACTGCTATTTGGATAGGTTGCAAAAATTTCTTGATCGCAACAAAATAATAATCAGCAACCAATACGCATACCGGTCGGATCGCGGTACCAACGATGCCCTATTTGAATTTATCAACAACGTCGTCAAGCGTATAGAAAATGGAGAATGTCCGTTAGGCATTTTCAGTGATCAGACCAAAGCGTTTGATTGCATGCAGCACTCTGTATTCTTGCACAAAGCTGAAAGGATGGGAATACGTGGTGTACCTCTCAGTTGGCTGGAGAGCTTCTTGGGGGGTCGTAGACAGTTTGTGACGGTGCCGGGGCGGATAAACGGGGTGAGGGGCGATTTCTCGTCCGACATTTTACCTGTTGATATGGGAGTTCCACAGGGATCTATCCTTGGCCCGGTCCTGTACCTCATATATATGAACGATATTGGGGATAGGCTGAATTGTGATGTTACCATATATGCGGATGATGTTGCACTGGTAGTAGGAGGTAAAGAACAATGTATGGAGCCTGAATGTAATTCGAACTTATGTGAACTTCAAGAGTGGTTTAATAAGAACTCCATCATGTGTAATGTATCGAAAACTAACTTCGTCAGATTTTGCAACTATAATAACTCCTTTAATGACTCGCTTAATATATGTATGGGAGACACTCCTATCCATCAAGCGAGTTCAGTGAGGTTTCTTGGCCTAACGGTGGATGAACACTTGAATTGGCAGAGTCACTGTCTGGATTTGATCTCAAAAATCCATACATCCTCCTATCTTATGCGAATCTTGAGAGGTGTCCTCACGATTGAACACCTACGGACCATTTATTACGCACACGTAGACTCAAAGTTGAGATATGGACTTCATTTTTGGGGATCGTCGTCGGCGGCCCGGGATGTCTTTGTTGCTCAGAAAAGAGTGATAAGGAGTATGGTTGGGGTATCCAGTAAATGTTCCTGTACACCCATTTTCAAACAATTGAAAATCCTTACTTTACCATCGCTTTATATTTTGGTGATATCAATTTACGTCTTTAAAAATAAATCGCAATTTCAACTTAACAGATGACATCCAGATATTTTTTTTCCAACCAAGAACATTTGAAGCACAAGAATAAGACTCCATCATCATACGATATGCTAATATATGACCTAAACACTCTCATGAATTTCAAAAACGGTTGTCACCGACAGTTTTCCATATATTGAAGACTCTCATTATTTGGAACAGTGTTTACAGCGACATCTATCCGTCTGGAAGGAAGTCCGACCTCAAAAGATCGCTTGAAATTCGATAGATATGATCTGGTTTCTCAATAGATCTTCCGAAAAACCAATCTTGATCTATCAATTCTAGGGTGCTCGGGAAAAGGAATATAAGTCATTAAATGGCTAAAATGAGATATGTCCAGATACTTCACCCTAGTAATGAACTCCACCTTCTGGTAAAAAGAAAATGAGTCATTCGCAATATTACAAGAAAAATATAACAAAGTTGAAAATAGTAAATTATAACAGTCCCACAAAAAACCCAAAAAAAAAACAAATAAACACGAACTACCTAAAACCACCAATTTTGACTTGGCTTCTTAGTTTCAAAGAAAGTAGTTATATATTATTAGACTCACCTATACAATTTTTCAAAAGTCGCGTTGTAACGTGAATGATTTGAATTGACGTTAATGTAGAGTTTGCAACTTATGATACAAGTTTGTATCATGGGTTGCTATTTGAATATAACACATATGAAATGCATGTTGATCATGTTATAACAAGAAAGCAACGTTTGAAAGTGTTTGATGCATTTGTTGGAGAAGTCACGAAGTGGTTTTCATCATTTTGAACTGAATTTTTGTCTTTTATAGACATGCGATGTAAGTATGAAATACCTATTAGCAGTGAAGTCTCCTCTATTATTATTCGAAAATTATGAAAATTCAGAGTTCAAAAATGAGATTTCAGAACGAATTGAAAAAAAATACTTTCTTGTAGAATGGGGAAAAAAAGACCTTAGTGAACAAAAAATTGTAGAAATTGAAACTATGCTGAAACATTCGAAGTACAGCCAAAGAAAAATCGCCAATATTTGTAAAGTTTCACAATCATCTGTGAAGCGTATAAGCCAAAAATTGGCCGGTGGTAGGACTCTGACAACCCAAAAGAAAGGTCACTGTGGCAAAAAAAAGCTTGTAACTCCAAGATGTCAGAGAATGCTCAACAATATTGTGTTGGAAAATAGACGTCTATCCCATCTGGAAATAAAAAGAAAATTTGAAGAGACTGGATGCAATGTTTCCGAAATGACAGTTCGCCGAAATTTGTATGAGATGGGCTTCAAAGGAAGAAGACCTGTAAAAAAGCCAAAACTGACCCCAAAAATGGTAAAAGCTGGGCCAAATCATATAAGTATTTTACAGAGGAAGATTGGAATACAGTAAGCTACTTTCTTTCTGACATTTTTCTCATATTTCTCTGAAATTTTTTTTTTCATTTCTTCAAGGTTTGCTTCAGCGATGAATCGACCATTCAAATTCTTGATGGCAAGCCACAGTTTGTGAAAAGGAGAATTGGTGAGGAGTATCATCCAGATTGTACTCAGAAAACAGTAAAACATCCCACCTCAGATATGGTCAGTTATCAGTGCTAATGGCTTGGGCCGCCTTTATGTTGTGGAAGGGACCATGCGGCAAGACCAATACATTAAGGTATTGGAAAGCCGCCTTTTGCCCCAATTTAGAGATTGGTTCCCAAATGGTCAAGCAATATTTATGCAAGATTCTGCGCCATGCCATAAAGTGAAAAGGGTCATCAAATTTCTTGAGGACAAAAAAATTCCACTTCTACGATGGCCCGGAAATTCGCCCGACATGAATCCAATAGAAAATGTTTGGGAGTGCTTGAAAAGGGAATTGGGAAAAGAAAAAATAACAACAAGGGTTCAACTCATAGAAAGAATCATTCATCATCGGAACCACGATGACAATTTGAAAAAAATCGCAAAAAACTGCATTTCAAGCATGCAACGTAGTATCCTGTAGTAGCTGCTAAGGGAGGACCAACAAAGTATTAATTTTTTTTTTCGTATCATGAATTTTTATATTTTTTTTCTCAAACACATAACTTATACATTTTCCACTCGAAGCAATAAAATATTCTAACACAATACGTATTTTAGTCACGAAAATGAATGAAAAATTGGAAAAATCACGGTGAGCCTAATAAAGTGAACAGGGACTGTACCTATATCGGTTTCTTTTAAATCGTTGTTCGGGGGTCGGTAGACAAAAAATATATCGATGTCACCTCTATGTGTTTTGTTACTTACCCGTTCTTCTTTGATTTTTGTATTTCTGAGACTGCTGGTAATATCATGTTTTATTGCTTGCTTTACGAAGACGGATGAAGGTACATACCTTCTATTCTTCCATTTAAGTTCTAGACAAGTTTCTTTCACGAGTAATATTGGTATTAATTTCATTATTTTCTAGGAATTTGGTCATTTCTTGTTTTTTCGCCAATTTGAATTGGGCCTCCCAAAACGCAATATTCAGATTACTTCTGTTGTTTTTGTATACTATTATTAACGTCTAAATAGTTCTACTAATTTAGCTTGTTACTCACAGAAAGTAAGCTCAATTCTTCCTGGAAATGAGACCCGTTCTTTATCATTTTTCCAAGCTATTGCTCTGTTTTCGTTGAGTTTTCTGTTTTCGATTTTTTCTCGGTTGCGCTTAGCGGTTCAAGAATTTCAAATTCTTCTTTTGTTTTCCTCATAGCTCCGCCGGTTCAAATAAGACTTTCTCTTTTGGAATGAAGGCACCTAAAAATTTCTTTTCTTCCAAGTTATCCGGGTTATTCGGTTCTTGTTTGCACTAAATGAAACTTGATTAACTTTCACCTTCACAGTGCCTTTGATGATGGGTTTTTCTCACTTCGCCGTCATGTGTACTTCGCAGCATTTCATGTTCTTGAATGTAGCATAACCTTTTTTTCTGCGAATTCCCGAATGAATTGTCCCTCTTCTGAGTTACTAAACGTGGAATATTTTCTGTTTCAGAATTACAAAAGTACAAAAAATCCTGAATCAAAAGTGAATGTGTCTTCTACCCTCTATGTCCAAGAGTTTTCCCTTGCTTTGTTGGTATGTCCATTGTAAATATGTTGTATAGTTTGAATCCTAGTAATGATCCTTGTGATAACACTGCCGATATAATATGTCTCTGAAGATTCGTCATTGACCTTCACATAGGGTTGGTCGGAGCTGACTTTAGGATTTTCATCAGATTATCACTACGTCGGAAACTTTTTCGAACAATTCCGTCGAAAGAAATAATTATTTCATAATTTTTCTGAAACTTTCTTGGAATTTTCTCTTCCAATCTCTGCAATAAAATCAATTAGAAACGTTCTTCGAATAAAAGAGATGAGCCCCTGCGTAAACTTTTTAACGTTTCTGAATCTATATAAGACACCTTCATCATAGAAACAATTGTAATTAATTAACATGTTCAGAATCGTGAAAATGTTTGATTCATGAATTGTCAATGATCCATTTTCTCTCGATATTTTCTGGTGTCAGTTCTTTCTTCAACAATTCAACCTAAATACGATCCATTCTCACCGAACAATTGGCCAGATTATTATTTTCATCCAACAAAATACAACATGACTCCTCAATTTTCCTTTTAAAATGATCAGGTTCCGCCATCAGAATTTTTGTGGTATTATTCGAATCCATCATATGATCTATGGTATTGAAACACTTATGACCTGCAGTATCTCTGATTTGGTTTAGTAACGAGAGGGTTCTTTTAGGTCTCGATTACAGAGATTCAATTTGACAGAATGCCGACGTTTCAATTTATTTTAAATCTTCATCAGGGCTATTGCCAGTTGGTCTCTATTGTCTTCTCATAAAATAAAACTGAGGATGAAACAACAACATACATCATGCGGATTGAAACTTGTGTACTTGAATATAGCCCTGATGAAGATTTAAAATAAATCGAAACGTCGGCATTCTGTCAAATTGAATCTCTGTAATCGAGACCTAAAAGAACCCTCTCATTACTAAACCAAATTATCACAAAGGTCGTTACATTATTCCAAAGTATCTCTGATTTCATGATCTCATCTGTAAAAGACTTGCTATTCCAACTGTATTAGTTTTTCCACAAATACAGGGAATCGTGTCAACACAATTTCGACTTTTGTTTCCCAATCAAAATTTTGGGATGAAGGAGTCCATTATAGATTGCGAAACGTTATAAAGTTTGATCGTTCTAAGTTCCTGTTTCATTGTTCATTTGTTTGAAAGGTTTTGGCCCCTGAGAATCTAGTGCACGAGTTCAGTGAGGGGCCTTTCTTCTATTATTTATTTGGCGAGAAAATACTAAAGAAGCTTCAGAAAATGATAGGATGCTCGCATAATATATTCCAATTGATATCTGAAAGAATATTATTTCAACCCAAAATATGGATAACATTTCCTGCAAAAAATTTTATTCATTGTACGATTTTTGTATGGTAGGTCTAGCAATGCCCAGTATAGAGTTTGCATCATTTCTGGAGCAATTCTCATACATAGACTGTACTCCTCAAGATCCTCTACTTCTAATTATCTCAATATTTGCCATTACTAACCATCCTCCTTCTTTAAAATTTTTTTAATTCCTCCAAACCATCTATCGCCGCCCTTTACGAAGGAATGATTTGAGTTTATCGATCTCTAAACACCTTTGCTCACTTTCCTCAAGAATGTACCTAGCCATAATATTCCATCTAGGGTAAGGGCACCGGTTGTGGCCATCGTTCCAGTTGTGGCCACTCGAGATCATTTTCTTGAATAAAACGTAGTACATTCGAATTAGCCATTGAAATTTGCCTTCTTTGTCATCCTCCATTATTCCTGCACCAATTGGCAAGCTCATTTCTTAAAAGAGATAACGAAATTCGTTGCTTTTTCATTTAGTTCTTGACATGACGGGGTAGTAGGCGAATGCTTAGAAGTGCGATTAAGAAACACAGGGTGTGTTTCCAATGTTTTTTTTTTTTTAAACATATGCGTTACAAATAGTAAATGTTTTATATCATTCTTATATCATGTTCTTCTATATTTTTTATAAAGAATTGAAAATTTCTGATTCTAACTAAATAATATAGTGCTGGCCACAACTGGATCACAAAAAAGTACGATTCGCTACTTGTGGCCACTTAGTGGCCAGAAACGGAGCGTACAAACCCAGTTGTGGCCACTAGATAGTAAAAGATAGATAATACTGCATCGTATGTAACAAACAAAGATGAAAAACTTAACAATATCGTCCGATAAATGAATTGGAGTATCTGGAAGCGAATGAAAATGATAAGCTTCATGAAAAAGGCTTAATAATAAAACACAAAGTTGTTATATTGACGAAATGGATGAGACTGAAAACTAGAGAAATTTGAGAAAGACTAGAAAGAAGATATGTTGTAATATCATTGTAAGGATGGGGCTATGAATATAACGAGCTGGAGTCGAGCAAGTCTGCTAACATTTTTCCGAAATTAATCTTTATGATAAAATACTTTGTACCCTACAAGAAAAAAATATCAATGATCACCAATCCTAATTTGAATGTGATTAATCTCAATTTGAAGTTGAAAGGGTATAGTTCTGTGCAATCTCCAGAAGTGGATAACTGAAAATAGCATGAATCTCCAGACCTTCTGTGGTATTAGAAAGAAGATCATCACGAAAATTGAAGAACATAGGGCTGCTGATGATCGCGGACCATGTTTTGTTTGAAAAAAATTTTTTTTAGAAACCTAAATATTTCGATGAATTTTTTTATTTATAAGAAAGATTATAATTTTTTTTATTATTTGTATCTATATTTTCATAAAATTCTAATATATTTTTTGTTATTTATGAGAAGGTTTGTTGAATTTCGATGGAAGTGAGTATCAAACTGTACAAGTTTAACCAAAACCGTGACTGGCCACAAATGGAAAATTGTGTGGCCACAACTGGTGGAAAATGTGGCCACAACTGGATAAATTGCACTTGCTCTCCTTTTCATTTTTTAATTATTTTATTCGCCATAAAGACAATTTTTGCTTGGCAACCTACTAATCACAATATTCATACGGAGCGTTTTCATATTTTTAATTGTGAAGCTGTGCATGAATAGTGAAATGATCACAATGTGAAGTTGGAAAATGTCTTAAAGTGGCCACAACCGGTGCACTTACCCTACATCTTAGACAAAGGTTTAAAGTCTACATGAATGACGCGATTTTGTCAGTTCTCATTGGAATTTGTGAATAAAGGACGCGAATTTGGCACTTAGAATGGCTTGATGGATTGGCTTAATGAAATGGTATGTCAATTGTCACCGTGCAAATACTCCATAACTCTGCATGAAATCCTTTAACCGTATAAACGCATCTCATTAGTTTAAAAGCAGAAGTTAGAGTTTCATAAATAATTAATGCATACTTGTAGTGATTCATCTGAAACTTGTTGCTGTTTTGATAACCTTCGTTTTCTCAAATCAATCTTCACTTTGTCCTCAGAAAAATTTACTGGATCGACCAACACAGCGTTGATACCGATGAGATTCTGATTGTGCTGTAGAATTGATGCTAATAGATGTTGAGCTTGTGTCGTATCGTAAAATATGATAAAAAATCGCTTGAAGGATCTCTCGATATTCTGAAGGTGATGGTTGACCAGCTGAGGTGCAAGAAAAAAGAACTCCATATCGAGAGTAGTCAGTTCGGAAGCTAAGATCCCATCTAGTAGAGGACTGCTACTCTTTTCTCTATCGATATTTGCCAGATTAACTTCAACCACCGTAAGGATGTCAACTAATTTTATAGAACCATCTTCTTTGAGACCATGAATAAGGTTATCGGGGTGGTAACAAGACGCTTCTTGTCTGAAAGTCCATACATCCTTCAGGAGTGAGCTTATGTCATATGTTGCTATCGCCAAAAGTTCAGTTTTTGCAAACATTTCGTTCTTGCGTAGATAATGGAAAGCTTGTCTTGGATTCAATGGTCTGCTGAAATTCTCATCATCTATCAATGTACCAAACAGTGCAGGTTGTTCTCGCTTCTTCTCTTCTCTGATTCCGTTTATCTGCAGACAATTATCATAATTAATAGTAGTTTTGAATGGTGGACTAGTCCTGTTAGACCAGTTTCGAAGCTTTTCAAAACGGTAAAAGTGACAAAAAATAAAAGTAGGATCAGAGGCGGAAATGGAGGAGGCCAGGGGGCCCCCAGAGTTTGACGGTGCCCCCCCAGAACGAATACAAATTTATTTCAAAATCACGGAATTCAAAAATTTGTCTGAACCTAGAAGAATTCCCTAAGTTGTGCGCCCCACAAAAATTTCTATTTCCGCCTGTGAGTAGGATGGAACCAATTGAAAAACGAAGAGAATGTAAAAAAATAAAAGAAAAACTATATTATTTTATCTCTCTTTTTCATAATATATATATATATATTAGACTGATTCAAAAAACTCGACTTTTTTTGTTTCCACGAAACCCCCCCCTAATTATCTTCAGGGTATCGAAAAAAGACCTTTGTGAAAATATCAGCTCCAAATAATAACATTTAGAGGTCGCTCATCAATTATTTCTATTTTGCCTACTAATAGCAGGGGAAAAATTTCTTTTTTCAATAAAAAATTCCTAGAACACAAACCAATAGGCGGATTTCTTTGTGTGATACATTTTCGTGTAGGCAATCAGATACTCTACACATATGTCCCTTACGATATTTCGATAAAACGGCCGCTTCAAAAGTTATTCGATTCGATGCTAATATTGAGGTATTTTTGAAGAAAAAAATTGTTCGAAAAAATCGACTTTACTTGTTTTCACGCAACCCGCATTCTAATCATCTTCAGGGCATAGACAAAAGCCGTCTGTGAAAATATTAGCTTTGAATATTAATATTTAGAGGTCGCTCATCGATAGTTTCTATTTTCGCTGCTAATGGCAGGAAAAAACTTCTTTTTTCAATAAAAAATTTTTTGTTCACTGACCAATAGACGGATTCCACTGTATGATACATTTTGGTGTAGGGAACTAGATACTCTACGAAAATGTTCAAAACGATATCTCGATAAAACCACTTATTTGAATATTTTTTTCCAAAATACTTCAATATAAGTTATTAATATAGAGGTATTTTCGAAGAAAAAGTTCGAATAACTTTTGAACGAGCGGTTTTTTCGAAATATCGTATTAGACATTTTCGTGAAGCATCTAGTTCCCTACACAAAAATGTATCACTCAATGGAATCCGTCATTTGGTTCGTGAAGAAAAAATTTTTTATTGAAAAAAGAAATTTTTTTCCTGCTATCAACAGCGGAAATAGAAGCAATCGCTGAGCGACCTCTAAATATTAATATTCAAAGCTAATATCTTCACAGACGCCTTTTTTCGATACCCTGAAGATAATTAGAAATAGAGTTTCGTGAAAACAAACAGAATCGATTTTTTTGAATAATTTTTTTCTTCAAAAATACCTCAATATTAGCATCGAATCGAATAACTTTTGAAGGGGCCGTTTTACCGAAATATCGTAAGGGTCATTTTTGTAGAGTATCTGATTGTCTACACGAAAATGTATTACACAATGAAATCCGTCTATTGGTTTCTGCTCTAGGAATTTTTTATTGAAAAAAGAATTATTTTTCCTGCTATTAGTAGGGAAAATAGAAATAATTGATGAGCGACCTCTAAATATTATTATTTGAAGCTGATATTTTCATAGAGGTCTCTTTATTATACCCTGAAGATAATTAGGGGGGGTTTCGTGAAAACAAAAAATGTCGATTTTTTTGAAACAGTCTAATATATATATATATATATATATATATATATATATGGGAAAGAGTATGGTTGGCGCGTAGACCAGCGCTGGATGGACTCCAAGAGATTCTCATCAGATCTGGTCGACGGCCACCACACCTGCCCAGCATACTCCATAATTGGACGTACGTAGGTTTTGTAAAGGAATCCCCACGTTGAAACAGTGCTCCCTCCGAAAGCCCTCCTCAGTAAATAAATCATCTGCCTTGCTCTTCCGGTAACCGCTGCCACATGGTATGACCAGCTCAGGTCTGAGTCCACAGTGACGCCCAAATCGACGTGTCGCGTGACAGGCTCCAGCATATAGCCCTCGATCCAGTAGCGTAGCTTCGGGTTACTCTTGCCAATATGAAGGACGCAGCATTTGTTGATGTTCAGTGATAACATCCAGTCTTTACACCACCTGGAAAGGACATCGAGGTCTTGTTGGAGAATATCTCCCTGTTGAAGGGGCAGACCGAACAGTTTCGTGTCGTCAGCAAACGAGGAGATGGTGGACCGGATAAGCGGAGGAAGGTCGCAGATGAACAAGATGAACAGTATCGGTCCCAATACCGATCCTTGGGGGACACCTGAGGTGACCTTCTGCTCAGTTGAGGAATAAGCTGCGCCCACTCGCACACGGAACTTTCTATTGCAAAGAAAGCACTCTAGCCATCTTAAAAGCTTTCCTCTCACTCCCAGGTGCTCCAATTTGAAGAGAAGTCGTCTATGCGGAACACGATCGAATGCTCTTGAAAAATCCAGATACACTACATCAACTGGAGAACCAGAATCCAGTGCCCTGGTCCATTCAGCTACGCACGGGAGGAGATTCGTCGTCGTGGAACGTTGAGGGACGAATCCATGCTGGGACATTGGGATCAACCCATTGTTTGAACAAAAGCGCATTAGGTGATCGCTCACTATTCTCTCCAAAACTTTCGAGACAGATGAGAGGATACTTATGGGACGATAATTGAATGGATCAAGTTTGTCTCCTTTTTTGAAAATTGGAGTTATTGAAGCAGTCAGCCAGTCTGATGGAATCTGAGAAGAATTGATGGACCTCGTGAACAAAATATACAGAGGAACGGAAAAAGCTGCAGCACATTCTTTAAGTAAACGCGTGGTAATTCCATCGTTACCTGGAGAGGTATCAACCTTCAAGTCGCGTAGACTCCTCTCGATAGTTTGCTGGTCAACTATAATGTCTGCTATATCCTCCTCACTGCGGCTTACACTGGGTGGGGAAACAGCACCAATAGGCTCCACAGTGAAGTAAGAGGCAAATATCTCAGAGAAAACATCAGCCGATTCGCTCTGGCTGCTACGCATATCACCGGATTGGTTTCTCACAGTAGGAATACTGACTTTGGAATTAATTGAAGATCTGACATATTTGAACATTTTCTTCTTGTTCTTGGACGTCACCAGTTTTGTTTCATAAGACGCCTTCTTCAGCTGAATGGTTTTGTCAACAAAATTCGAAAAAGAACGATGATTTTCATAATTTTCAGCTGAATTGTGGCGGATCAATTTTCGCCACAATGATTTTTTTTTCCTCACGAGATGCATGATCTGTTCGTCTATCCACGGTTTCAGTGGGTTCTCACGAACCGTCCTAGTCCGCTCATTTGCCAGAACGGCCCCACGAACCTTCTCAAGAAATACTCTCCATACCGAATCAATGTTAGCGTCATCCAGAAGACTGGACCAGTCGAGAGAATTGAGATGGGTTGAAACTCCATTATAATTGACGAAGCGCAACGTTTTTAATTTCTTCTTGTCACACGGAAAGAAGAGTAGCTGTGTCTCAGTCGACAATACAAGGTGATCCGATCTTCCCAGAGGACTTTCGTACTCTATTTCAGATATAATATTTGCATCTGAAACTATAAAGAGATCAAGAAGCGAAGGAACATTTCCTGATCTGAATCTCGTTGGCTGGGACACCATCTATATATATAATAATAATAATAATAATAATAATAATAGGCCTTTATTGAATATTTCAGAAAAAAGATATTACAAAATCATCACTTACAACACTCACAGGGCGGAGTTCAGATGGGTGTGAGCCCTCTGTTCTTCCACTCAAACCCTGAGGAAAAATAGAATAAAAGAAAGAGAAGAAAACACATATTCATAATTCGAAAAGAAATAAAAAACAAAAAATACTGAGCTCAACAAACAAAATGAATCATATTATCAATGAATGTCCCGATATCAAGAAAGGAAACAATGATAATTACTAATAATAACTAAGCCCTGAAGACCCGGCCTACCGGCGCGCACACTGTTCACTGTATAATAGATCACGGACACGACACCTAAAAGCAGATACCGATAGAGTTCTGAAATCAAGGTATTGGTTATAAAGTTTATAGACATTGAACGTGAAAGATCTCTCATATAGAGCAAGTCTATGGGAAGGGGCAGAAATAAGACCACGATTCCTAAGATTCAGACTGTGTACATCAGATCGAAACCTTATTTTTCTATGGAGATATGAAGGAGTTCCGGTCAACAATACTCTGTGATAAAGAACCAATGCAGAAAGCTTGAACCTATTCACCATGTTGAGCCATTTAACCTCAGCAAGCTTATGACTTACTCTGTCAAATTTACGGATACCATAAATAAATCTGAGACAAGAATTTTGAATTTTCTGTACTCTCCCATGGTTTCCAGATCCAAACAAGCAGAATAAACCGGAGAACAATAGTTGAAGGAAGAGAGAACTAATGAATTGCAAAGTGTAGATTTTAACTTTTTAGGGAGGGACCGCCTGTGTGGATAAAGTAGACGCAAACTCATTATAGATTTTTGAACGCAAGATGCTATGTGAGATCTAAATCGAAAGTCCCTGTCTATCAAAAAACCCAAATTTCTTACACAATCCACTACCGGAATCAAGACACTTCCAATCTTCAACTCACCGTTCATACTCAAAGCACTGCAAACATTTTTACTACCAAAAAAAATTTCCTTTGATTTAGACGGATTTAATGTGAGTTGATGCGCTTCAGCCACCTCACTCATAATCTTGAGATCCTCGTTCACTCTTGCAATGCCCTGCTCCACTTGATCTTGGGAGAAACTATAATAAAGTTGCGTATCATCAGCATAAAAGTGAGCAAGACAGTACTTTAAAAATTTATTGATATAATGAGTGTAAAGTACAAAGAGCAACGGTCCCAAAATAGACCCTTGGGGCACACCCAACGAAACCTCCAATGGATCCGAAATCTCATCACCATACTTGACCTGCTGAGTCCTTCCCGAAAGATAGCTCTTGATAAAAGCCACAGCACACGATGAAAAACCCGTAAAGAGCAATATAGAAAAAAGGATGTCGTGTTTCAGGGTATCGAATGCCTTCGAGTAATCCTATAAAACGAGGACAGTTATTAATCCCCTATCCGAAGCAGTCAAAATATCATCGGTTACTTTAAGTAAGGCCGTTGCACAACTATGTCCGCGTCTAAAACCTGATTGCTCTTGTGGAATGATACCATATTTGTCCAAATGTTCCTGCATCTGCGTTGTTAGCACTTTCTCCAAGATTTTAGACATAGTTGGAAGAATTTTAACAGGACGAAGATCATCATAACCTTCCACCTTAGAAGATTTAGGTATAGGTAATATAATCGATTTTTTCCACAATTCCGGAAAGTAACTTTCAACTATGCAACAGTTAACAATGTGAACGACGAACTGCAATATAAACGGACAGCATAATCTCAAGAGTTGCGAACACACACCATCAATACCCTTCGATTCTGATCTTATTTCACAGATATATTTCGAAATGATCACTTCATCCACTAAATGGAACTCAAGACTCTCCTCAAACTCGCAGAAGAGGTTACTGTTATAAAATCTCTTCAACTCCTCAGATTTCTCCACATCAACTTGTCTCCGGCATCCGTTGAAGTAATTATTCATGTCATTGGTATTAGTTAGACTGATAGGAATTTCACTTTGTTTTTTCGTCCTGTTTATATCCAAATATTTTAGCTGTTTCCACACTTTCTTTGCATCCGCACCCGAAAAGACATGAGAGAAATATTTTTTCTTTTCGACTCGAATAAGCTCCGTCGTTGAATTTCGGAGTAACTTGTAAGCATTCCAATGATATTCAGATCTTGTTTTCCTGTACTTCCTCTTGGCGGCATCTCTTTTCTTCATCAGTTCCTTAATTTTAGGGTTCAACCAAGGTGCAGGTGATTTTGTAATGCGCCTATAGAGATATGGTGCGTGTTTATCGAAAAGATCGAGAATGACAGAGTTTAGGTGAAGTATTTTATCATCAATCATTCGTATCCTGAAGATATTTTGCAGATCAGAATTAACAAGATCATCCTGAAAATTTTCAAAGGAGAAGTGACTGAAGTCTCTGAAAGTAACAAATTTTTCAGTTCTTTTAGTTCTTAGTCCGCCGTTCAATACGAAAGTGGGCATATCGTGATCACTATAATGACAGTCCAGAACATCCACAGATTTGAACAACTCTGGACTATTAGTAAGAATATGATCTAACAGGGCTAGCCTTCTAGTCGGTTTCACAACCAACTGATGTAAACCAAAAGTGTGAAGCGAGTTCAAATAGGAAGATGAATTAGGTGAATCATATTCCAAAATATTCACATTCATATCCCCAACGATTATAAGATTCTCAGTTAATGGCAAAGAAGCCATCATAAGATTTTCCAGATCATCAACTAGAAAGTGCACACTCGATCTACCCTCGATTTTTGGAGGCTTATAAATCACACAAAAGAGGATTTCTTTACCTTCCCATGCCATTAAAATACATGTATTTTCTAAATTGAGATCAAAGTTGACGACACGATAACGTATATTGTCCTTTATATAGATACCTGTGCCACCCCCTCTAGTAGCCCTGTCATTGTGAACCAAATTGTATCCCTCAATTTCAAATGGAAATGTTTCCCCAGCACGAAGCCAGGTTTCCGTTACACCAACCAAATCGAAATCATGATTCAATACTGTATTTCTGAACTCTGAAGAATTAGCAAACAATGAACGAACATTTAAGTGCGCACCGGCAATCGGAACTCCAGAGCCTCCACTCATGAAACAAGAACAGTGAAAATATCTTAATGTATGAAATGTAAAAATAAATATATAAATAACTTAAGAAAAAATAAAAAGGAAACAATCAAAATAACAAAACAAAAAAATTCAAAAAAAAAACAGAAAGAAAGAGAGAAAAAAAAAATTTATAATAATAACTGAACCTTATTGGTTGGAACCAGTGCTTCCTCTTTGAAGGCCAGTTTCCAGTCTCCCTCCATCCACTATCGGCAAATCAACTTCAGACTTTATGCGCTTTATTACAGAACCCAATTTAGCATAAATTTTCCCATTCGACGTCCACACATCCCTACTTCCAATCCTCTCCATACTACGTCTTAGAAGAGAGTAGTTAGACTTTGTTAGATCCTCAGCTATGACCAGCTTAGTTCCCTTCAGCTTACTTTTATTTTTAAAGACTGTGTTACGAGACTGCAATGAGGAGAAGCGCACAATAATGGGTCTCCTCTTCATCAAATTAGATCCGACCCGATGGCAAAGGTCAATCTGTACATCATCCCGTTGGAGCTTCAGTTTTTCACAAAAGGTTTTCTTGACAATTGAAGGAATATATATATATATATATATATATATATATATATATATATATATATATATATATATATATATATATATGCACGGGGGGGCCCAGGGGTCCTTCGGGGAGTGACGCCCCCGCATACCTGAGTTGACCGGTGAAGAGGGTTAGCAGCCCCTTCACTGTGAAATATGATTGCTCTCGACAATTTAGACGAAGCCTCGGATACCGCCCCCGGTGTGGGGAGTGCACCTGGGGGAAGATCGACACAGTCCCTAGCAGAGACCAGCGGAGCAAGTGGCGCTACTCTGCGAAACGGAACCACAAGGCCTTGCAGATCTAACAGGACAGGAGAGGGGAACAGCTTGGATAAGTCAATACGTGCATCGACACAAGACAATCCCGCTATAACCCAGAGACCCAAAAGGCAACATTGGACGAGGGACATGAATATAAGTCTAATCAATGCTTATTTCGATGCCACAGAAGGAGAAACAAAAACAAAGAAGTACGCCGAAAAACTGGCTGAACTCTGGGCGAATTCACACCCAGAAAAACCGCTCACGGGAAAACATCTAGTAACACAGGTTAAAAATATAAAAAACCGGAAACTTCTGGCACCAGACGAAATTGAAATGATGAAGGTGAACTCAAGACGAAAGTCATCAGGCAGAATGATCGAGAACATAAGAAGGAGTATACAGCGAAAAAGCATAATAACGCAACCACCGACCGAAGAGAAACAAAACGTGAGGGAACAACAAATGCTAGAACCCGTACTCGAAGAGCCCATGACCGAAATAAGAGCGCTCTATGAACAAGTCACTATGGAATGGGAAGGAATTGAAATAGGGAAAAGACCCAAAATTTCCAGAATAGACCAAAACAAGAACACCAAAGAAACTGTACAAATCGTCAATAACGCCCTAGAACCAGCCTTCAAAAACGCGAAGAACTTTGAAGAGCTCTGCCACTCAGTCTACTGCGCCGCAGCAGTCACCAACATAATCCTGAAAACAGAACACAAGTAGAGCACCACCAACAAATACCACCATGGAAGGAAAGGATTGAGAAGAAGATAACCAATCTCAGGAGGGAAATAGGAGTACTACACGCATACTTGAACACCACAAATCCTAGTAAGAAAATCAAAAATAAAATAAAAAAGTTTATACGGAAACTGAAGATCAAAATAAAAGAACCACAATTCAAAGAAAAATTGAAAACACACACAGAAAATCTTAAACAAAAGATAGCGGCACTTGGAAGTAGACTGAGAAGGTATAACAAAAGGACTCAACGATATCGAGAAAATAACCTATTCACGAACAACCAGCGACAGTTCTTCAGGAAACTAGATGAAGACAAGACCCTGGAAACAACAAAAACCCCATCCCCAACCGACATGCACAAATATTGGTCAAACATCTGGTCAAACAAGGGAACACACAACACAAAGGCAACATGGTTAGCACACGAAAGGAAGGAACACGAAAATATACAAGAAATGGCAACGATAAACATAACAGAGGAAGATGTCAAGAACACGATAAAAAGGATGAAAAACTGGACCACGCCAGGCATGGACGGGATACATAACTTCTGGTGGAAGTCATTAGCCCACACACATCAAACTCTCACAAAACTGATACAAGATGCCTTAGAAAATCCCCATAATATCCCGGAATATTTCACGCACGGCAACACTCTTATGCTCCCTAAAAAAGGCGATCTGACGCAACCCGCAAACTACAGACCCATAACTTGTTTACCGTCAGCATACAAAATAATAACATCTACAATAGGTCACAAGATTCGAAACCACCTGAAAATTAATAACATCATGGCATGGGAGCAGGGAGGATGTAAAGAGAGCGGAAGAGGATGTAAAGAACTTCTGGTAATCGACAACAACCTAACAAAGCAGGCAAAGAAAAAGATGAAGAACATATCGATGGCCTGGATCGACTACCAGAAGGCATACGACTCGGTGCCGCACACTTGGTTGTTGGAAATCCTAGAAGTGTACAAGGTGGACAAAAAAATCATAAAACTAATCAAAAACCTAATGTCAAATTGGCGCACAACACTAACGGTCACCACCAAGAAGAACAAGTACAACACGCAAGAAATAAGGATCAAAAATGGCATCTTTCAGGGGGACGGACTAAGCCCGCTGCTATTTTGCCTCGCCCTGAACCCCCTTAGCAACATGCTGAACCGATCCGAATATGGCTACACAATAGAAGAACAAAAAAAAATAACACACTTGTTCTATATGGATGACCTGAAGTTATTCGCTAAGGGGAAAAAACAACTGGAAGGAGAACTCGAACTCGTAAGGATATTTCAGCACGGATATAGGGATGAAATTCGGGCTAGAGAAATGTGCGACGGTAGAGGTTAGGAGGGGAAAATTAATTGAGGGCGAGAACATCAGGATGGCAGACGGACGAGAGATGACGAACATGAAAACAGAAGATAGATACAGATATTTAGGTATACAGCAGACATACGAAATTAAACAACAAGAAAATAAGAAAGCGGCGGAAATAGAACTTATAAGAAGAACTAGGAAGATAATCCAATCACAATTATCCGCAAAAAACATGATAACAGCGATTAACATCTGGGCGATACCCACATTCACGTACACTGCTGCAATATATACTTAATTGGTCGAAAACTGATTTGCAGAACTTGGACAGAAGAGTACGAACAACACTCACACAACAGGGCATGCTACACCCAAATTCTGCGATAGAGCGGCTTTACTTACCACGGAAATTAGGAGGACGCGGACTCAGCAGCCTGGAACAAGCCTGCCTGAAAGAAGAGAAAAAATTAAAAGACTACTTTGAAAAGAACCACTCACCTGTACAGCAATGGATAGCAGCTCAGCGCACGATTGCCTCCACAACCAGGAACATCCAGGAAGAGGACCCCACTGAACAACTAAGAAATAAGTGGAAATCCAAAGCACTTCACGGGAGATTTTACAATAGTCTTCAACAACCAGAGGTAGACATAACAAACACAAACATCTATTTGAAGCAAGGCTATCTTTTCCCTCAAACGGAAGGAACACTCCTGGCCATCCAAGACCAGGTGGTTCCAACCAGAACTTACCTGAAACACATATTGCAACAACAGGTGGAAACAACAAAATGCAGGATGTGTGACAGCGCTGAGGAAACAATTCAACACCTATCGTCAGGATGCACAACAATAGCAGGCACAAAATATCTCACCCGCCACAACAACATGGGGAAAGTTGTGCATCAACTAATATGCCTACAAAAAGAATTAATCCCTAGTTTTACACCACACCATGTATACACACCACAAACAATACAAGAGAATGATCAATTCAAAGTATACTGGGATCTAACCATAATAACTGACCGAGGGGTTGAACATAACCGCCCCGACATGGTAATATTCGATAAAGCCAACAAAAAGGCAATTATCATAGACTTTGCTGTGCCACTGGACCAGAACCTTGCAAAATCATATGCTGAAAAAATAACAAAATATGAAATACTGGCACAGCAAATCAAAGACATGTGGAAGCTTAAAAAAGCAATAGTAATGCCCCTGATAATCTCAGCTAATGGTCTCGTCCACAAAAAAAACCACCCAACATCTACGTGAATTAGAGTTGCCACAAAACACGACTATGTGGATGCAGAAGGCGGTGATACTGGGCACCGTGAGCATAATAAGGAAGATGTTATATCCTTACTAAGAGCATCGCTGGGTTACCCTTGACGCCACGTCCGGGTAATCGCAGAAAACCCGCAAATATGTGTGAAATATAAAAAAAAAAAAAAAAAAAGAGTATGATTAGGCAAAGCCAACGAAGTGGTGAGCTTTCGAAAGACACCGATATCGGCAAGATCCAATTAGTTCCGCTGCTAGTGTATGTAATATTACACCTTCAGGACACTGAATAGCAAATCTCGATAACCGAAAGTCGAAGAGAAAAAATAATTGCAGATGTGAAAAGGACAAAACGAGAACAAAACGTAAATATCGCACTCACAAGGGTAAGAAAAATGTTTTTTTCGAAATCTCTTAAAGTTTAAGTGAGCAAAACAAATGGACTTGTGGTCAAAACGGCACAGGACAAGAACTTTCGAATGACCATATTGGAAAGATCCGTTCAAGGTGCCTTCTGAATTGCAATGCACACAGAGCAAAATAAACGTAGTGGTGAGCAAAACGGGGAAAAACGTAAAATTCCTTCGAAGTGAAGCCGCGCCGCTGTCGACGAACGTTGTCCTCTCAATTTATATTTCACGTACAGGGACGTGAACGAGTCATTCGGTACCCAGTCAGGATTATAAGAGAGATGACTCATCATAGTGAGTGATCAGGCGGTTGGATTTCATCATTTCTTCGAAGACAACTGGCACGGTGAATTTACTTTTCTGCGTGGTTCTAGTGGTACGGTTTCGACATATTCAGTTTTTCCTAAAACACAAGTGAGTAGATAAGGAACGCGGCTTCTACCACAATGGCGGATGCGCCTCAATGGTGATGGATGGTATACGGTGAACGCACTGATGTAGTCTTGTGGCGACATCTAGGGTCGGATCCCGGAGTGTAGTGTAAGATTAGCGTCAATCTTTGCCTTTCTTCGATCTTTCAGGCCCGGTTTTACAATCGAAGGTTAACTTTAGGTTAACGAAATTTTGCAGGTTAGGCGTTTTACAATTGCACGAAACGTGGTTAACTATCAGTTAACTTAACCTACACCGAAAGTGTGGGTAAACCTGAAGTTAATTCAAGAACCATAGAATTATTCAAAAATGTATATGTATATAACCTAAAAACGAATGTTGTTTCGTTTTTCTTTGATTCGAAAATTATTTTGGTTGATAATTACACTTCAGATTTTCTGTTAATATGGATTTAATGGGTTATGATATAAACGCTTATAGCAGTGATGAAGAGGATTATCGTAGACTACTGACTTATTAAACAATGTCGTAGACCTAAGGTGATCCGTCATAGACCAAATTATTTCGATATTTACGACGATGATGATTTTTTCAAACGACTCATATTATCGAAAAGATGCGTTTTGGATATTCTCAGCCAAATAGAACATTTGATAGCTCATCCAACTAGAAGGTAGTTAAAATGCAAAACTTTTGTAAGTACATTTTTATAAAAAAGATTTTATTTTTAGAAATGATTGTCTATCTGCAAGTCAGCAGCTTTTACTCACAAACTATTATGCTTCTGGATCATTCTTGTGATGTAATGGAGATTTTGCTGGTGTCAGCAAAGCAACTGCAAGTTTGGTTGTGAGACATGTAACTAGAGCTATCAATACTCTTAAGTATTGTCAGTTTTGATTCTTTAGTATCATAAAAAGAATGTTATGATACCCCGTTCTTTTTTTACCTCAGCTTAGGTTCTTTTTGTTTCAACATTTATTGTATTATTTTAGCTCTCTTTTTCATAAGAATGTAGGAGATAGTGGCTATGAAATTAAGCCTTATTTAATTACACCTTTAGCAAATCCAAGGACACCTTCTGAAAGCTTATTTAACGAATCACACATTCGTACAAGAAATGTCGTTGAGAGACAGTATGGTGTGTGGAGACGTCGCTTTCCAGCCCTTGCCATGGGAATGAGTGTCAAATTAGATACAGCTCAAGCTGTGATTGTGGCAACAGCCATTCTTCATAACATAGCATGTGACCAAAAAGAATTGATCCCTCCAGTCAATGATGAAGAAGAAGCTGCTGTAGAATTTACTACAAATGTTGATCTTTCAGAATTTCCCGATCAAAGGCATAATACAAGTACTTCTACTAGAGATACCTTCATAATCATGTATTTCGAAAGATTGAATAAGAGAAATAATTGAACTCATGTATGCATAAACAAAACTGTGGAAACATTTATTAAACTGAAATAAAAAACTTTAAATATATTCTTGTATAAATCAATCATCGATTTTAATATTCTGCAAGGCACATTTCTTATCCATCAATGCCAATTTTCGACGTAAGATATTCATTCTAGATACTCCTCTTGAAAATAAAATAAATAAATAGCTGCATTTAAGGCAATTGAGCTAAGTCCTTCAGACTTACAAAATAAATTATGTGAAATAAAAATGAAATTTTGAATTTAGAGGCTTACTTTGCTTTGTCCGTAATTTTTTCGAAATTGGCCGCCTCAGATCTTTTGATGAATATGACGTCTTATAAATTCGTTAATGCGTCCGACCTACTATTTAGATCAAAAGAACCATTTTTTTCTACCAACTTAATAAAATTTAAACTCAAACCAAAGTTACGAAACCTCCATCGGTAAAATTATTGTAAAACGCCAGTTAACCATCGAGTGCCGGTAACTTAACCATAAAGGTTAACTTTCGACTGTAAAACCGGCCCTCATATCCATTCGCGCACGCGCACAGCATCAAGGATTTCGAGAACAACGACTGATTTTTGACGGCCTTCAAGAAATTCCTCTTGGAACGGATTACGACCTCGACTAAATTCACCACCATCGATAAACATTGGTCCTTGATGAAGCTTCATCGCCAACATTCATTTAAGGTAATCGGTAATCGATGCACTGTGGCTGAATCGAAAGTAAAAAATAATAAAATGAAAAAGTTCACTATTCAATTCCACTTCTCTGTCGAGATTAATTTTCTAAACAAGTTCTAAACAACACAAATAGCGCTCGTATGTAAAAAAGTTCTGAATACGCATACCCTCGAAAATTCATTCATTCATTCAATTATCATTCCCAATCTGTGTGACAGAAGCCCCCTGTCAAGATGCAGAAAGGGACTTAGGCTCAGCAATTATGTTATGTGCCCAATATCAAGTGTATTGTAAAAACTATGCTCTTTAAAATGTTCTTGTCGTGCCCTGTGTCCTGGGGGCAACAGGAGTTTTGGATATAACCAATCACAGGATCACGTGTTCAACACATAAACCACAATTAATCTAGACGATCACTATAACTTTTACAATTTTAACGAAAAGAATGCAAATTTTAAACGAATATTAACCTATATTTAAGAGAAGTTGCGGTGTAGAAGTAAGTTTTTGAGTTCCAAACCAGGACGTGGGGAAATGTAGTCATCCCACCGTGACAACCATTTTGGAACTGATACCCTCGAACTTCACGATAGAGTCAGTTGCCAGATTGCAACACTAAGGTTGTCCAATCACAAATTATAAAAGACAACCTCTCGTACTTTCGATCTGAAGAACTCACATTTGAAAAAACTCGCGAACAGTGAGTATAGAAGTAGGCGCAGGAGGAAGTCCCCAAGTTTGTCTCTCCCTCTCCCTCTAATCAGTTGCCATCATACTCTGGTCGAGAGAGCAACGGGCATTCGTCGTTACTTCACCAAGAATTGAATGAACGCGATTTTGTTGCCCATCAAAACGCATGTGAAGTGCTGCATATCAAGCAGCACCTGACAACCTGATACAAGATGAAGTCGTTTTTTCTGTGACGAGACTCACTTTCACAGTTCATTTAGAAAATATCTGAATGCGCCAGATATTAAAATACTAAATTATGATGATTAAGAAACACGTAGTATAGCTTAGTGATTAGAGCAGGGTACCGTGTTCGATTCCAAGCTAGAGGTGAAATTTTCTAGTCAATAATTTTCTGGGCCGACAAAATAGAAATTTCATTTCAGTAAGCATGATTTCAGCGCCATCTAAACTCTCGTCCCTAACAACAGAAAGTCGTAGTAGGTTTTTAACACCTTTACTTCATAGAGGTTACACTGAATGGAGGAAGTGAACTATATAGAAAAATTTACTTACATGAACTCTGACTCGTTCGCTTCTTATAAATTCTAAATATTGGTATCTGGGCACATCTTTGGTAAAATGAGCATGGCTTTCGTTGAAATTAATGGTACTGCTAATAGCTTTCGGAATTGAATCATGTTGTGCCAGAAATGGAATATCATAAGAAATAAAGATTTCTTTGTACCTTCAAGAAAAAAGAATATGAGAATAATAGAACTATCGACAACTATGAAAAAATAAACCTTGAGGCTCTATTGCCTTGATTAATTTCAAGGACTTATTTTAATAAAATTAGAATTTTCTATTTTATAATGTTCAAACGCGGAATCAAGGCCATCTATTCAAAACCACCAATTTAGATCATGTTCGAGCCTTGATAAAAGAACAACACAATATATAGGAATTGATGACAAATTCAATTTTTAATCTTATTCTAACATTCTCTTTTCGTCAAGGGAAAAATTTCGAGAAATACAAGAAAGGTATACCTATATATTTCATAAGAAGTTTTTTTTTTATTTACAATTCTACATAACTGAACGTTTGCGGTACAAGGCAATCAGGGAAATCAGCCTCTCCTTGAACCATTTCATGATTTTTTCGATATTCGCAAACTGGCAAATCCAAAGGTATGTGAACGTAATTGTTGGTTCACATCAGTTGGCATCGTCGTGCCATTTGGCATGGCATTCATTGAAAACTAAACCCGGGCAGTTTTGATCTCAATCGTCCGTTCAGTTATAGATGTCATTCATTCCATAGTATGAAAGAAAATTTATAATGTGTTGCGAAAGGGATAACGAAAATTTTCATAAGTTTTTTATTTTTGTGGAATTAAATATCCAAAAAATTAAAACGCAGGTCCCTGACAAATTAGTGCAAAAGTTTGACGCAGGATCCTTTCTTCTATTATTGAAGAAAAAAGTCTTGATATTATTAATAATTATCTCTTATTTCATGCGCTCTACACTATCTTTTTGAGCAATCATTGACTAATAAAGTATATACGCCTCCATTCTCACCCGTATTTTCTCAACAAATCCTCTGGCAGACCGTCCAGCTTCTTTATCCTAACGATGAAGGGGTTGAGCGAGATTTTCTGCTCCCTGGTCATCAAATTATTGACAGTTACAAAAACATAACCCAAACTCAGAAAGTTATTAACGTCTTTCAGTTTATACACTGTAACTGCGGGGTCTGTAAAGAAAACTTCACCAGGTATGACAAAGTAAGGTTCCCTCTTTTTTTCTTCTACTTTCTTTGATTTTTGTTTTCCATCAGCTTTAATTTCTATAGATGGCTCCAAAGGTAATGTAAAATCTTTACATTGGATATTTTTCCCTTTTCTCACTGATGATATTGTATCGTATACCATATGACAGTGAGTTTTACCTGCAAAAAGAATAAATTTATGAACAAAAATTCGACGGAAAATTCACAATTTCAAATTTCTGTTTTGAAAAAGAATTTTATCACAAATGAAAAAGATAAATAAATGATTTGGTTATTTTTACAAAAGCGGAACGGAGTTGCTTTTAAGATTATCTCAAGTCTAAGGTGTAATTTTAAGTGAAACTAATATGCGTCAGCGTCACTAGTTTCATACGAGAAGGATTTCGAAATTATTTCCCTCTTAAGAGATAACTTCTCTATAATTTTCTGGGTAGCCTTGGTTGAAGTCTTTAATTTTTATACATGATAATGTATAATTTTCCGGGGATTGTAAATTAATTCGGAAATTATTGTTTTGTTCCTTATCACGAAGATTTTTACAACAATTGTGGAGCAGAACAATGATACACTTGTAGATGAATAATTCGAGTTACTCAAGAATGATTTTATTTCCTTCACTGTACGTAGAATAGGTTGATTTTCGACACCTTTCAATTTGGAAGGATTTGCAGATATTCTGTCAGGAATTACTACCACAGCACTCACAAAGATCACTGATGACATCAGTGGAGCAATGGATAAGAAAATGCTCACAGCTTTGGTACTGTTAGATTTTATCAAGGCCTTTGATACCATTGACTTCGATATACTTCTGGCCAGGTTGAGCTTGTTGGGATTTTCCGAGCACTCCAGAAGCTTCTTCGACTCTTACCTCAGGGGGCGTGAAATCTCGGAGAGCCTGGGTGACCGTTGCTCTGGGTTGGTGGAGTCTCTACATGTCTTCTTTGACAGATAATTTAAGGAATAGGTTTCATCTTTTTGCGGATAATCTACAGACTTACATCCATACAACCATTGAGGATTTTCCCCGGAGTTTGCAAACCTTAAACGATGACCTTTCTAGAATTACTCTTGCCGCTTCATGTATGGTTCTTAATATTAATACCACAAAAACTCAATCAATTGTCATAGGGATCAGAAGAAGCTTAAATTCAGTTGATAGGCTCGAACATTAGGTCATCCTCAAGGGCGTGAAGATTCCCTATTCGTCAAGTGTCAGAAATCTTGATTACGGATGAGACGCTCTCTTGGGATACTCAGATTGCCACCTTGAGTAAAAAATTTTTTATTGCTTACATCAACTCCGTCTACTGAAGAATTTTTTTGCCATTTCAAACTAGAAAAAACCTTCATTTTTCATTATTGCTCCCTATACTTATATATTATGCCGATGTTGCTTATATGGGTTTAACAATGAATCAGTTGAACAAGCTCGAGCGCTTGCAATATGCGGGTATTAAAGTCATTTATAATTTGAAGTAGTTCGATCACGTTAGTCAGTTCAAGCAAGACCTGAATTTATTTTCATACTCCGCTCTTGGGATATAAGGTACTAGGATCGCGGGAACCTACGTATCTGCATTGTAATTTACGGCTTCTTGGAGATAGTGTTCGTCAAACTAGGGCACTTGGCAATCTCACTTTGCGAATACCTGCGCATCTTACAAATTTTTCCCACAATAGCTTTTCAGTGAGGTTTCCACAGTTCTGGAATCGTGTTCCAACAGAAATAGTTCAAAGCATAGCCTTAAGAACTTTTCAGCAGGAGCGAATCTCATTATGTAATTCATTTCATAGAATTAACATTATATACTACTAGGTATATGAGTTATGAAATACATATTGCTAGACGTATTGTGTTAAAGTTGGCAGGAAGACATCGCTTCGCGATATGCTCGCCTATTGCACATTTTTGATAACCGTTATATAAATTTTATGCAATAAAGGGTTCTAATAATAATTATTATTATTAAGTGTAATGAATATTTGACATTTTTTATTAAAAAATTCGCATTCATCGGCTTCAATATTCTCATTGTATCTTATTTTTTAGAAAATTTGCAGTTTTCTGAGAGTTCGTAATTTTCTTCTCTTCCTACAATCTGATTTGTTATTTTTCATCATTCGTTATAATCATTTTCATATTATGTTCTAATGAAATATACCCAGGCATCATTCAGTGGTGCACCCCCTGAAAAAGTAACATCAAATCAAATTTCCATTAATATAAATAAAATAATAAAATATAAAAACTTTCTAAATATGTGGTAAGCAAATACCTTTCAAGCATAAATCGAACGCAAAAAACCGTCTAGCTATAGTAGTTTTCGAGATCTCGATCAAACGAGAAATACGAAGTGAACGAGAATACGAAGTGAATACATATGTAATTTTCGTTTGTTCCAAAAATGGGTTTAAAAGAGTTTCGTTTTCATTGACGACCCCACGGATTTCTATCAATATGACATATTTATTTATCGATGGTTTATGACATCTAGATGTAGGAGGGTTCGAGGCTTCGAGGTCGAGGGATGGAAATTTTAGTGCTACAGATGCATAATAGCACACACTTACCGCTTCTGCACTTCTTGTCTAATAATTGTTATTGTATAAATGTTCGGCAAGTTGAAGGGCACAGATTTCAGTTTCTTCTCGTACTTACTACAGTACCTACCCTACATCGCAATTAGATTCAAATGCGCAAACGAATAAAATTAGTGTGTTTTGAATCTTGATTGTTCTTCAGTGTTTGTATACATTTATCACAAAGACGTGCTGGCTCATGATTGATTGTATTTCTCCTGAAAAATTCACAGAATTGGTGAGGTTCATTGTAAGACGCTTTTCAGAAACTGTGGTAAGAATAACTCTAATTTTATTCAATGTTGCAGTAGTACTAGCAGTATGATCACTCGTACTACACAGTTATTTGAAAATAAGGCTATGGTCAGCATCTCCTTGAATTCTGAGACACGTAATGTTGATGTTGGACTATATGTGGCCATCACAGGTTTCAGTGACGCGAAAAAAATTAATTTGTCAAAAAATTCCTGGGAGCCTCCTGAAAATTTCTCATATCCGTTCAGCACTCACAGAAAAAATAACAAGGACATTAAATGTTATTTGTCAAAAGAAACATTGTGAACAGTTTCGATGGCCTACCTATTCATGTCAATTGCAGGGCCTATTTTGCAAATTTTGTTTTTCATTTGCAAATCAAGGCGGTGTCTTCAAACGAAGAAATTGGTTAAACCTCCTTCACAGAAATATTTTAAGCTTCTTGTCAAAGATGGAGATTTATTTGAACATAATTGCCACAGCTATCATAAGGAGG
This sequence comes from Hippodamia convergens, assembly GCA_038502775.1. NCBI lineage: Eukaryota > Metazoa > Arthropoda > Insecta > Coleoptera > Coccinellidae > Hippodamia > Hippodamia convergens. The sequence continues at coordinate 37,647,050 of CM076609.1, forward strand.
CAGCAGAGCAAGTGCAGTTGTTTCTGAAAAAAATCAATAATCCCCAACAATCAATTGAAAATTTATTCGATAAAAAAATAAAACAACAAGTTATTGTATCGGAACGGCAAAACATTGCTTTCTGATCTCATCGCGATGATGGTTTCCCTAGTTTAATGAACTTCAAAGAAGAAAATGAAAAAACACAACCCGCAGAAGATTCTGTCGTAAATCGCGGTAATTTTAAAGCTATTTTGGAATACCGGGCCAAAGGAGATCCAATTTGAAAAATTCATCTAATGACTGCAACTGCAAGATCCACTATTCAAAAAAAAAATATTCAAAATTAACTCATTACGACTATTTGGGAAGAAATCACCGGTATCATAACAGGAAAAATTGGAAAAGCAAGATGTTACAGAATAATATCTGATTGAAACAACGGTACATCGACGCGATTAACAAAAGTTCGCCAATATCTACACCGTACACCGTGATCGCGGCGATGACTGAAATATATTGTGTGGCAGATCCAACATTGGTGAAACTAAACGCCCTCTAAAAGTCAGAATCAAAGAGCACCAAAGACTAGCTCAACTAGGAGAAACAGAGAAATCTAGGCTAGCCCAACATGCTTGGAACGAGGACCACAACGTCAAATGGGACGAAGCTTCCATAATATCAAAGGAAAAAAGATGGAGAAGAAGGACATTGAAAGAAGCAGCTTTCATGGCGATTACTCCCAACCAAATCAGCGCGCCTTCTCTGGAAATGAAGAATATCTGGGTACCCATACTGAGATCTGAATTGAGGAGGACGAACGCGGCCCAAGGAAGCAATTAGTCCTGACATGAACCAGTCCTGACGAAGCCTAACCTATTGTGCAAACCAACTACGCAAGAGATAACAGTACAGTTGATTTATGACTTCTTCTTCTTCTTCTTGAAGTGAGACTGAGTCTTGTCAATTCTGTCATCAGCCTTCTTGTGACATTGATGTTCATTATTTATTCATGACATTTATGTCCAAGTGTCAAAACAACTCGAATTAAGTGAGCTTTCCCTACTTCGGTAGACTGGTAGTCTGAGTGGGTTGAGTTTCGGAAGTACCACCTCTGACAGCTCGCGTTTGAATCCCCACAACACAATTGGATAGTATGGAGCGCACAAGGCCAGACGGAACAAGTTTGGCAAAGACCGGTCCTTCTCAGGTCCAACAACACCCTGATGACGGCAAGCGAATGCTTACCGAAACGTCGGTAAATACCAACAACATAGATAATGGAAATAGCCCTAATAATGTCCCGACAATTTTTGATAACTGGAACAAATTTCCATAAGTTTTTCTCCTCTATAGAAATGAATATGTTCCACAGGTCTCCAACTTATCAATATATTTTGAACAAAAGATTCAATCAGATAATAACTGAAAAAATCATATACTAATATACTCACTTAATACTCTGGGGAATTCAGGTAAATATTAGGCAACCCTATGTCTGCTGATTCTAAGTGTTTTATACTATGTATAAGTCGAGTATAAAATTTTCTAATTATCATGATGTTGCAAAATTTAATCAAAAATCATTTTTCAAAAAATATTTAAAAATATTCTGTCCAGTCTCATTTCAGGCAACCTTCTTTTAAAATGTTCCTTACATGGGAAATTCATTATAAAATAGTTTTTATTCTATTATCAGCTTGATGAAGGTTGTTGTAGGTTCGGATCTAAGACTTTTAGAGAACCATTAAAAGTAACGCCAGTATGGGGCCCACAGACTTCGTGCATTTTCATCCGTTCGAATCGCCGATTCGTATCGCCGATGCGAATCGCCGTTCCAAATATCAAGCGCTGACAGGTATTACCGACGACAGTTTTCGCCACACACCACAGTTTTCGATAACTTTGGCACGACGATTCGAATCGGCGATTCGAACGGATGAAAATGCACGAAGTCTGTGGGCCCCATAAGACTCAAATTTTTTTCCAATGCCTTTCATTTGAAGATGAGTCTTCATCAATGAAATGGTCGGAGTGAATGTATGCATCCTACGCAGGTTTTGTATTTTCCAAATTTAATTGATACATCCACAAATGTACGCCTATATAGGGTTACGAATATTTTCATTGTCTTCTCCAGATCTGTATTACGACAATCAAATGATCTGAAATTCTCAGTTGCTTACGACGGAGTCAGTTGCAAGGTACATTAAATGAATTTTGCCACGTCTTGTTGTTTTGGCGCTCTATCCCGTTGGATGTTGGACGGACTATAGCATTATCACTAGACGTTCTATTAGAAGGAAATACTGCCATTGACATAAGTGAAATAATGCGTAGCCCAAGCTACGCCTATGGTAAATTATTGTTTGTTGATATTTACTTACCGATGCGGGATTTCCCGCAGCCTTTACTGGTGCTTTTATACATATCACACAGTAATTAACACTATAAATATCACTTAGTTAACACAAAATGCTGAATCGCCCGAGTTTTATTCAAGAATCAGAAGTAAACAAAGGCGACCATAATGAAATACAATAAAATTCTCCACGTCACATGATAGGAATCCACCAATCATTGTGTTGATTCGTATCCAATTGGAAGCTGCGGGATAATTGTTTTTATTTTAAGGAAATAATCAACATATTGCTATCTCATTTCGAGCACGTTTTCTCTCTCACTATGCTCTATCTTGTTGTGGAATATCTTTGCTTTTAACCCACTGAAGAAAGCAGAACCATTTTCTGAAGATTTAACTCTCAAAAGATGCACATACTTAAGACCATATAGTCATTTGTAACGTTACAACACTTCAAATTTTAAAGTTGAGTTTTGTAGGGAGTTTCGTAGGAAATCATACGAACTCCTTTTTTAAAAAGGAGTTTTCTGTTCATAATCTCTAATTTTCCTCAAAATGATTATGTAAGCCACTTGATATTTTCTGCTAGATTGCACTGTTTCTTTTATGTACTGCGTTGTCTGTACATACCTGCCTACTTTGAAATAAAGGATATTGTAATTGTCAATCATATTACTCTTTAAATTCTGCATTATTCTGATGTATCATTCGCATTTTTTTCCTATACTGCTGTCCTACTGTCACATGTGAATAATATGAAAAACCAAAATCTTTCCCAAACATTATTTTAAAGAAACGGTTGATTAATTAAGATCGTTGAACTTCATCTGCTCATGCCAGTTGGTTATAGTGCCACATCGGAATTCTTAATTTTTTTGCTTCTTCAATACAATAAGCACAAATGGAATTATCTAAACATAGAGCTTGAGGAAAGATATAAGAACCAAAGTTGTCATTGAATTTAACTACCTCGAAAAGACGGTTGTTGTGTGGTTTAAACCCTGAACGAAATAATTTTAAGTAGTATTATTCTGAACGGGGTCGTTGTGGCTAGGATCAGCCTTCCGGGAACTTCGACCACAAAGATTTTATTCTTATTGTAAAGAGATAATTTTAGTAAACCACGTTTCTCTGGAGCCGTACCTGCACCACGCTGAGTAAACATTAAGGTCTAACGCACACGAACGATTGTCGGTGAACGACTATTTTGTAGGAGGTTAACGCACACGGACGACGGACGACAGTCTACGAATAAAATCGGTGGTCAACGCACACAAACGATTTTCTGTCGGTGATTGCAGCGAGAGATGGATAGGAATACGTTGAGATGTGTTGCGGTTTATTTGAGATACTGAAGAAAGAAAAGGAGAAATGGGATATTTTTGGTGCATCCAGTAATTTCTCAGCGTATAGGTATTGAAAAGTCAATTTTATACTTTATACCCATTTTGAAACTCTTAAGGAACGTACAGGCTGGGCAAAATTGGTGATACTTGAACTACAACTTTCCAACCGTGAGAGATGAAGGAAAATGAATGACACGTTACGGTGTTCTTTTTTAGAGAAACTGATAATGCCATCAACTGCATTCTTCTATCTTCTTTTTTTTTCGAGTTATATGCCAAAATTGAAATTTGGGTGATTTCAACACTGGCCATTTTCTCCGTTTCTGTCTGTGCTAGGTTGTTAAAATGAAAACACTTTTTTCATAGCAATACAGTAGCGTATTTTGTTTTTTCCCAAGAGGTTTCCTTGCTGAGCTATAACATAAAGTTGTGTTTTTTCTCATGGAAACGATAGTTTGAGATGACTCAAAAAGAATCGCCTTTTTTTCCCGTTTCAAAATATATCATACATCATACATCGACCCATGATTCATTCAGATATCGTGAAAAATATAGTTTGTATGTGAAATTTTATTTATTGAGTATTAAGTAAGCTGAATCACAGAAAAATTATGCAAAATATTGTTAGTATTTGATTTCACATCCTCTCTTTCCTAATTTGTTTTTGCTTCATTTTTGACCTATCTTTACGCTTAATGTCTAGAGGTAATTCTGTTTTCAGATTATTATTTTTGAATATAATAATACAGGAAACTCATTAGCATTTCTGGAAATATGCATTTTCAAATAAGTATATCCTATCTAAAACATATGATTCCCCAGTAACCAAGTATGTTTTAGCGAGGATGTATAACCGTGTTAAAAAATTGACAGTGAGGATGAGTGGGGGTAACCGCACTATTACCAAAAGTATAACCGGACTTATAACACGGTAACTCGCAGAAATTGGACTCTGTAGGTACGACTAAAAGTAGTTCGTGTGCGTTGGTGCATTCACATACGAGTTCTGCATTTCGACCGACAAAATTGTAGCTCACCGATTGTCGGTCGTGTGCGTTAGACCTTAAAGTGACGTTCCTAAGGTGGTGCAAGAATTCAATACTGAAACATATACAGAATCTAGGAAACGAAGATATCAGCTAATGCGGTGACATATAAAAGACAAGTATATATTCATTTATATGTGGCACATACACCGCATAGACATAATGTCAATATCAATATAAGTCTAAGAGCACATACCTGTGAACTTTAACCAAGAAGTTATGTTTTCTGATGTTGCGCATTTGTTTGATATTTGCACAAACTCCGTAGTATCATCTTCTCTTTCTAAAATGAAAAAAAAATTCTTCAGTTGTGAATGTTTTTATTATAGTGAGTGTTTCAAATATTCAGTTAATGATACTTCCAGCTGTGAATAAATGTTAATAAAAATTGTTTTAAGGACATGACTTTTCATTTTCATGAAAACATTGATTTTATTGACCGCCTCAGCATTGTTTACTGTGCTGTTGATACAATTTTGTAGTTTTCTAATGAATATTTTTTTCGGAAATGATTAATCTAACTTCGAAATTAGAAAGATTAGAAAGAGAGGCTGTGAGAAATATTTTAATTAGATAAGGGGACACTGTTCTTTCATGGAAATTAAGCTCATCGGAGTGAAAACAATTTTATAGACTACTGCCGCTAATTACATCAGTAAACTGCCATTTCAATGATGATCTCAAAATGGTATTATAAATATCTATATCAGCACCTCAGAGGTAAAGTGGGTTGTTACATTTTTTCAGGCACGAACTATCTACAATATTGGATTTACATTAGTAAATTCTAGCTAGTGGAACACATTTTTGACTCCCTAGGTATACCAGGTCGCCAAATAATGGCAGTACACATTTTTTGAAACAATAATCGAACTGAAAAATGTCTCTTTTGTCTAATTTTGATATTGTGACTCAACACTCTTTACCTCTGGGGTGCTGATATTTTTACCATCCCAAAAATAAGATATTGATTTATTTATCAAAAATTCATATTTCTAATAGGATCTACTTGGTCCATTAAAAAAAATTACGATTTAGCATGAAAGTTCAATACGTAACATGAGACAATAGTTACATAATGAGCTATGCCAACCCTAGAAACAGCCCGCTGAAGTTTTCCCGAGCATTAGATCTCGTTCAAACTTTCGAAAAGATACAGAAATTCAGTTAAATTAATCTTTCGAACAGAGTTGCAATTAGCCAAAGTATAAAATTTTTTTGATTTCGCTGATATAGTTTTTTTAAATGATAAATTACACGAAACGCGTATTTCATTAGATTTTACGAAGGTTACTTTTATTTTCCAAAATGACCAAATATATTTCTTTTGGCCTCAGGAATGTTCTGTCAAAATATATGTAGGTACAAGTCAAAGACTTGACCAGTATGAAGGGTTTGGCGAAAATACAATTTGTACCTAACTATATTTCTTTCAATGTGTGAATATTGTTGTAGGTGAGTTGAAACGAATAGGCGTAGTCTAGGATTATGGAACTCAAGAGAGAATTTATGGGGGGCGCGGGGTAATGAGGGTAATTAAAAACTGAATATCTCGAAAGTAGTAAAAAGCAAATTAGAGCTGAATGAACAGGTTATGCGACATTTGCATCGGTCTAGCTAAAGAAAATTCTCCGTGAGCGTAGAGCAAAAAAATAAAAATTCGAAAAATTTTCAAAATTTTTTCTTCGTGCTTTATCCGATGATTGCATGGCCACCGATACACTGAAAAATTGTTAACCAATAATTTCAGAAACTGAAGTCTTCAAGCTTCAGAAGTTGGTTTTTTATTTTCTCGCTTTCACTGAGATACAGACTGTTGGAAAAAAGAATTGAAAATTTTTCTGTTCATTTAATTGTTTCGCGAAGTGTATTAGCAATGAAAATTTCCTAAATACAGGAAGTCTCTAGTTATTCCTTCTCAATGGTTACTACAACCACCCCCCACCCCCCTACGAAGAAAAGCTATATCCGCCCTTGATGGAACTTATACATCAACATACATTACACAGATAGAGCGTACCATTATTGTTTTCAGGTTTATTTGGATCAGCTTCGAAATATTCTGTAAATTTTCCTGTTCTAGCCTCATTTTGTAAACAGTATAGACATGAAAATTTGGATCTGCAAGAAATATTCGTGCTATGAAAGTTTCAGAATGATATACCCCACTTTTACATAATATCCTTTTTCGTTGTTATAACATTAAAAGTGATCACATGGCAATGTAGATTCACCAACTCATCTTCTGATATTTCTTTCAGAAAATGGTGAATTGCTATCGGTATCCAAAGAAGTTTTCCAGATTCCAATGTTTTGTAGTAACGAGAGGCATCGAGTGTTTGTATCTGAAAAATAAGTACTCATCAATTTTGTATCTACGATTTTCCTTTTATCACAACACAATGCTGAGTGTATTGAAAAGTCAGTGACATTAACAACAGGTGGTGAAACTGATCGAAATCAGATGCCATCAGAACGTGGGTATAGAAAATATTCAAGATAGTGGATATATCAGGGTCGAATTCAATTCAATAAAATGTTGAGTACGGAATTGAATAAATCTTCGGTTATATCAAGCAGATTATTTTCACAAAAATGCCTATTTCAGTATATTAAAGACCATCTAGATGTTATTTACCTACACACATCGTCAAAAGTCTTGGCCCCCAATATCAACTGTCAAATTGATGAATGTCACATGACAATTTTTTGTGTGTGGAATCTATCTTATTACTCAAATGAAAGCAAAAAACTAGCAAAAAATGTTTCTTTTTCGGGAGAATACAGATGTATTCGAACTAAATCATTTTCAGCGAATACCGAGATTTGTAATATTGAGAATATTCCGTGGAATACATAAAGAAGCTATGTCGACACAGAACATACCAACCTTTGGGTATATTCTGTGTATGTTGAATTACCAGCTCGAGCAACGTTTGAACGGTTTAAATTATAGAGGGTAGGTCATCTCTACCCTCCACAGTTTGAATATTCCACGTTCTTAAGTAAGGCTCATAGTGGATAGCAAAGATTATATACCAGTCAAATTAGAAGAATGGTTTTCGAGGGAAAAAATATAGAGCTTGGAGTTCCAAAGGGTTCCGTCTTTTTTGCTATCCATAAATGATTTGCCCTGTCATCTGGCTTGTCTTTTGTCAATACTTTTCGATGATGACACATCAGTTGTTGTTTCGGCGGGGAGCTCCAGTAGGCTTGTGAAAGCTTGATGGGAGAGTTCTTCAGATGGTGTCGTATTAATACTCTAATGGTAAATGTCGGAAAGACCGTTTGTCTACATTTCGGCCTGAAAAACCTTGCGCCCGATTCTCTAAGACTGAATTTTTTGGATAATGTGATTACTTCAACTTATTGTACTAAATTTCTTGGAGTTCATGTTGACAGAAATTTTAGTTGGTCATCCCATGTTGACATTGTGTGCAAAAAAAACCAATAGCTCATTCTCTGCAATTAATAGGTTTAAAGATGAAACAAAATAAGTGTTGACAGCATTCACATCAATACTGTTCATCCCGAATTCGTAGATTTGAAGGGTAGTATATTGGATGTTATTTGGACGACATGTCAATTATTATCAACGAAAAGAGATGGCAAAGTGTACATAGTATGGCTAAGATGAATTTAAAAAAAATGGGTCCTCTCGATAAGAATTTGTTGAATTTGAATGAAAGAAAGAGAGAATGATGGATTTTTCCCCACAGTATCGAACCAACCAGTCAAAAGCAAGTTCCAATTACAAACATACATGTGCTTGTATGAAGTTTTCAGGGTGCGATTGCACCAACCTTACCAATTCAATCATAAATATATTGAAGTAACGGTCGAGCACGGTCGAGCAACGGTCCTTCATGAATAGAAAAACCTATTTATTATTTACACTTCCCTCATAGTGTGTATTATGAGCTATTGTCTTCTAGCCTGGGGTACTTTCAATTACATTTTCAATCCATCAATTCCACAAATCCCAATATTGAAACTGATACTGAAACTAAATAGATTAGATCTAATTCGGCAAATATACGAGGAAACATAGGTTCTCGAGGTGAGACCGATTTTTATTTCGAAATGTTTCGGCTGGACACACATAGTGAAGTTATATTCAGAGATTCTGCAACAACAAGAAAAGTATACTACTTGGAAGTTGAAAAACCATTAATGCACAAGACTTTAGTGCAAAAATCAGCCTTCATCCTCAGACCAAAAAAAAAACCTACTGCGTACCTGCTAAAGGAAATTACCAATCATGAAAAATTCAGAGCTAAGTTGATGAAATAGCTCAAACGTGACGATAATGTGACATGTCACTTTTTTTTTCATTTCATTTGTCCTTAATATTATGTTATTATGCTACTTTAATGATATTTTCTCCTGAAGGAACTCATTGAATTGTAGTCATACTTTTTCAAGGATGAAGGTCTCCGGGATCTAATAGTGATGCATGCCAACACAGTAGAAAAAAGGGGCAGGACTTATGAAGAATTATATATTTTTTCTCCAACCATCAAAAACTGTTGACATTTTTGTACTAATATCAGGTACAAAAGCCATCAAATCCCTTACCGTACAAAAATTTGCTCGTTGCTTAGAAACACTTTTAATCCTAGGATTAAAAAAGCTACATTTAATCCTAGGAATAAAAGTAATTACATTTGAACTGTCTAATTGAAATTTGAAGAAAAAAACATTGTCTCTTACAAACTTAGTAAAACAAACAAATTGGGCAACTATATATAGGTATTTATTTGTTATTTTATAGGTATTTATTTGTTATTTATAGTGACATTGAATGTACAATTGGAACAATTATTGTCAAAATTCAAAGCACCACTGAATTACCACAAACAATTTTCGAACAATTCAAAAGATTTTCATTAATGTTAGAACTCAAAATATTCTCCGTAACTGTTGATGAAACATTCGAGGAAATATCTGAACAGGTACCTTCTTTGTCAGGTTGCTATATTTTTCTGGCAGTATTCTCTTTGTTGATACGTGATTCTTCAATATATCCTTCTGCTACCGTACTCGATTTCCAACCTCCATGCCTTTTGAGACAAGTGATGTCGCCGCCACCATCAATAAGAAGTGTAGCAAATGTTCTTCTCAGCGAATGTCCAGTATACTCCTTCCAATTTTATAACTTCAAAAATTTTGCAATTTCTTGCGGCACCGCACTAATTTTGTGAATACCAACAACCATTCTTTGACACTTCCCATTAACATACTCCAAAAATTACCGACGTTCCTGTATATTTGATGACCGTAGTGCAACATATTTTCAAAATAAATGCAAATAATTATCACCTATAATGGTAAACAAACGAGGTTTCTTGTTTTTTGTCTGTAAAATTTTTACGACCAGGACCGAGTCTATATCTTCAATGTCATCAGTTTTCAAATGAACTACTTCGTCACAACACATAGCACCTCGAATTCCTAATACAAGAACAACCTTTATCATCAAATAATATACATTATCAGGTGCCATATCCAGAAACCGATCCACTTCCTCCTTTGTAAAAACCCTAGACTTTTTAGGTATATATCCATCACTTTATCATTTTAACAATACTCGTGATTTTGAATATTTACTAATATCCACACCATTTTTGATATCCACTGTGGATCGCAACATTGAATTACTGTGACCAAAGAGAGGAAGGCTTGACGGTCTTCGTTAAATTTGAGAAATACACCATAAGAACACTCTCCGCATAGTTTTGGATCTTTTTTTTCTTTAAACCAATCCATGAATCGCTGATATGCAAGTTCATAAACTTGGCGAGATTTGGGTGGCAAAAAATTTAGATTTACTGCTACAGCACTTTCCAATATATCCACAGGTATATTTTCATCGTGTTCGGGATTCATTTTGAAAGCAGCGTAAAAACTACTGAAAACGGGTCAGCGCCGCTTGTAAGTTTCGATGTATTCTGAGAAAAAAATTTGCAGGAGTCTTCTCTTTTCCAGAATTGAACATAAAACCATAAAAGAAATTTATTTTTCGAAAATCTTTTCCATGAAAACAGTAATTAAGGGAAAAAAGTTTTCGAAAACTCGCTCCTTCGTCGCTCGTTCTCGAATTTCGCATACGTGTTGGAATTGCCTTCTGCAACGAGTATTAGACGATATTTTCTCTATTTCAGTGAAGTTTTGTAGAATACTCTCGAAATTCAAATATAAATTCAGATTAGTGACTTTTGTATTGTATCTTGGCAGTTGGTGTGACTTACGAAATTTGACAGATCACGGAATTTGAATTGATTTGATTTGAAAATTGAGAGGATCGGAGGTCAGTACTGACAACCACAAAATGAAAAATATAACTGAAAACAATGCTGTAATGAGTTTCATTACAGCAATACTTTTAGTACTGTAATGAACTCATAACGATACTGAAATAGAAAAAAAATAGTATATATCATACGGACTAAAAGTGCCTATATTTACTTACAATTTTGCATATATTACTGCAAATATTGCTCGTGAAAAAAATTTTCACTTTTAATCTTCAAAATATAATATACTATTTTTCAAACGTGAAATAACTCTTTGAGTGACAGGATGATCGAAAAGTTCTAATTCTCTGTTGCTGTGTCAAAGATGAACTACATTTCTCTCTTTCAGTATCGTAATGAGATCATTACAGTACTAAAAATAGTGCTGTAATGAACTCATTACAGCATTGTTTTCAGTTATAGTTTTCGTTTTGTGGTTGTCAATACTGACCTCCGATCCTATCATCGTGTGGGGGCAGAGTGGTGCTGCAGAGAAGATCCTCCTGAAACAAAAACAAGCCATAAAAGCCATATATATGGAATGAAAAAAACTTATAGCTGTACAAGGTGTTCAAAAGAGAGGGCATACTTACCACGGTTTCTGTCTTCATAGTCACATGTTTGAAATATATCCATCAACGTCAACACAAATTTCTCACAAACTCCCACTTCCACGGCTATGACACACGAGAGAAAGCGAACTTCACCCTTCCATATTCCAGGCTGAATAAAACGCAACAGGGCTTAAATTATACTCTACAATAAACTACCTGAGAGCCTGAAGAAGTTGAGTGCGGTTGAATTCCATAGAAAAGTTAAAGAACTCCTTTTAGAAAAGACAATTTACAACATAATGGAATTTTTGTATTGATTCCATTTTGGAAGTGTTTGTCGAACTTGTAAATGTGACCATTAAGTCTTATACTAATTTATTTTTTTTTGTTCATGTTGTAATGCAACATCTTTAGTGACAAACCGTGTATGTTTTGACGGTAAATTATTTGTCCACTTTTACTCTGTAAATTTGATTGACAAATAAATTATTATTATTATTATTATCAATTTTCAAATATAATCAATTCAAAGTCCGTAATCTGTAATTTCGTAAGTCACATGTCACACCAACTGCCAAGATAAATATGGAAAAGTCACTAGGATGAAATTTTATTTGAATTTCGAGAGTATTTCACAAAACTTGACTGAAATAGAGAAAATATCGTCTAATACTCGTGGCAGAAGGCAATTCCAACACTCATGCTTTCGAAATTTCGCATTGGTGTTGGAATAGGAGCCCATTCTGCAACTTGTTCTAGAATATACTATTCCGTATTCCATAAGGCAAAGTGACAACGCATAATACCCATAAGCATTTAGACATTCCGCACTCGCATTTGGCACCTTATGAGAATAGGAGCTATGCCATTGGTCAGACGTGCACGAATTTAGAAACCAATCACTTTTCGAGTGCAAAGTGTATAATATGTACAATAAGCGAGAATTCAGCTTTATTCATCACTAGCTGACCCGGCAGACTTCGTACTGCCTCAAAAAAAGCAACTTTAATATTATAATTAACTATTATGGTATAAAACCTTGAAAGTGGACATAAAATTGTCCTGTATATAAAGTATGTGTTGCGCCAAACGTTGTCGTCTGGAAACAGCTTTTGAATGTTGGCCAAGAACTGTTTAGAATCGTTTACTATCCCAGAAACTAAAGAGCGAAGGAGATCTGGTGGTGGAACTAATTGTGGCAATTGGCAATTAGAAGCTGGCTTGGCAAACATTGTTCCGCCTTAGAGATGAATAAAGTGGTTTTTTTTCAAAGGAAATGTATCAGGTGAAATACAAAAAAAATACAAAAAGTACAAAATATACAAAAAATTTAATTGCAATGAAATAGGTATGTACAGGGCGATTGTTTATATAATACTCAATAGCTATCTCAGTTAATATTAGTAGTACACAAAAGTTCAAATGGGAAAATTGCAGTATATTATACGGGCATTCAGAATTCAGTACTAAGAATTGCATTAAGGCACCGTTAACCTAAAAATTCTATGTGAATTGTTGTTTTTTAAATGGCACACCCTGTATTTTATTTTCCTAATCGGTAGAGCTCTTTCTTCTGATTTCAAATTATTATACATACTTTATTGAGGTTTTTTTCGACAGTTTCTGAAAATTATTGGTTTTTTTTGTCTAAATCTAAGGCAGCTGTAGAATGCCACTCGAGAATGCTGTGATTTATTTATATCGAAGTTCCATTGTATGGTCTCCTGATAGTCCCTTCTTAACATCATTGGACACTTTTTTATAGGGATATTTGAAATATAAAATGCCAGACCGCAAAATATTGAAGAAATTAAATTCAGAATAGAAGAAGAAATTGAGAACCTCAATATATTCCTTCCATAAATGTTGAGGATAATGTTCAAAAACTTTAAAAAAAGATATCGACTCTGTCTAGAAGTAAATAGGGGTCATTTGAATCCCTAATTGAACTTTCAGTTAATAAATAAATAATACAAATATCAGGTGTCATTATCCACGGTTCCTCTGATATGAAAAAATCGCATCGTTCTTGTGTGGCATTCCACAACTGCCTGTGATTTAGAAGGAAATATCTATATTTATAGAAAATTGCCAGAGATACTCTCAATAAGGTGTATTTGAAATCAGAAGAAAGTTCTCTACCACTGTTAACCGGAGCCACATCTAATGGCGTTATTCGCAAGAAAGAAAATTATTTCCTATATTTTTTTCTATTTCCTCAAATTTTTCAGGCTTTTATGGTATTTTATGTTAACCCCGCCGTAGAAGAATTCAACAAAAAAACTTTCGTAAAAAACAGTTCATCCAATCTTGAGTTATAAATGGTGTAACCAACAATATGGCCGACTGAGTGTTATATATTAAGATTTTATTCAGCAATTTCCTAGATCGACTAATTAAAAGTGGGATTTTTTTCAATTGATGAATGAATCGTTACTGTTTTTTTTTATTCAGCCATTTCAAATTGTGAATGTATTAAGCCTGCAAAACAAGTTCAGCCAGCATACCTGGATACATTGTGGGAAAATGTCCTAAATCAGCATATGCAGAGACATATTGATTTTCTGATGCAATATTTGCTATGATATTATTATTAATTATTGTCTTGAGGCCATACTCTGAATGATAATAATTAAATTTTGAAGCAATGAACTGAAAATGTGTATAAAGTCCAATATCAATGGAGGATAACGGTCAAAAGGAACATATATGCATTTATTATTCTTACAGCAACGTTTAGGCTAATATGTAGCCTTTATCAAGCTAAAATTGACAATATAATGACATTATACAGGCTAAAATTACAGTGTTTTCAAAAACAAATAGGTCTAATACAGTTTGACAGTTTTTGGAAAACAGGCTGACATATAAATGTTGTAGTAAAAACACTTACCCTCAGAATAGAAATTACATTAATGTAATGTAATTACATTTAATGTAGGATGAAACATGTAGAATCTGCAAATATAGGGTTGCCTGTTATTTACCTGGACGAACTACTGGTTGCCTGGTTTAAACAGGTAGGTCGAAATGAGATAATTTCACCGGTGTGATAATAGAAAAAAAATTATATCAGCATAAGCGCTGTTTTATTGTGAACACGTTGATATAGGGTTGCCTGCAAAAAAATTGGACCTGATAGGGGTTGCCGAGGTTTGAAGGTTGCATTGTTGACGCGGCAGGTAATAATAAAGGACTGAACATCGCAGTCTTATCTGAATGTATGACAGTGCGAATGCTCGGTACTTTTTCTCAAAGAGTTACCCCTACTACATACGTACCTTCCATAGGCTAGATTGAGAACAATACGTCGATATTCTGGAGCAACTGACATTTGAATTTCAAACAAAATTGAATACATAACAGTCCAATGTATTCAATACCATAATATAATATTAACTTATGGGTATAATCTGGACTGCCGAAAATTCGGGTAATGCAATAACAAGAAAAATGTCAGAAGATCTTGTATTATATTCATAAATTTTATTACAAAACAGCAAAAAAACAAAAATAATATCAATGAAAAAAAAAAGGTTTAATATCTTCTATTTCATATCTGAATCATCTGAACTTGAATGGACACTCTCAAATTTATCGGTCTCATCGGGTTCATCCTCATTATTTTTCATTTTAATTATATCTCGTATTTTCAAAGGAGTTTGATCTCCTATAAACCCAGTTGGTTTCAAAAAACTATTCAAATGCCAACCGTAATTTATAGGGTTTAACTCTGCACATACAGATTCTGTTGCATTAAGCCACATGGAATTTACATATATTGTTCGTAAAACCTTTGTTGTAGTAAAATCCACCATGGCGGCATAGAGTTGGAGTCAAAACTTTTAATTTTGTTTGAAAATTGTTCGCTGTCTCTTTTTGCGCCGTACTTTTTCATGAAAATACGAATTCTCGCATCGTTTACCATCGACATACATTTGTGCTGTGAACTCTTCAACAGTATTCATTTTTTCATGGTTCAAAATATCATCTTCATCATTTAATGACTCAAATATACTTTGATACGTATCATTTTTCGAGAATACTTTAAATGGTTTGACCTTTCCTTTATTATAAAATGCTGCAGTGTAATCACAACCTGTGAATGCATGATAATCAAATAGACTTCTACATATTTTTGGGTCCCAACTTTGAAGCTAAATCGATGCAATTAATGCAATCAAATTGGTTCGATTGCTCCTTAGTCGTTGACCGCACCGTGCAGTCATAGTTCGGAATGCGCGCGAGGAGATTGGTATTCCAAATTTACCAATACCTTCGCGCCCATCACATTTGAATTGCATAGAACATACATGTGATATGAGCTAAAGAAGATAAGATAATCATTCAACTACCTTAAATGATCTGAGAGAGCTTCTGCCCCGTTTACGGAACCAAATTCCTCAAGCAATGTTCAACAACCTCGTGTGCAGTATGCAAAGAAGATGTTAAGCTGTTATTGATGCCCGTGGAGGCCAAACATTTTATTTATAGCCTTAAAATGCACCCTGTTTACGCTGAAGACCCACAGGCTGAAATTTAATTTAATTTCCAGCTTGAAATCATATCAATATGAATTTTCATCACAAAATCTCATTTAAAATATATTTTTTTGCAATTTGAGTCAATATTCCTTACTCATGTGGAGCAGTTCATATCATGTTGAGATCACTTTAATCATCTCTCAATAGCATTATACAGTATCGGATAAGGAAAATATATAAAAAAAACGATAAATTGTTGGTAGATTTCATTCAAAATCCGGTAAACTTTTGGTAGATTTCGAATTGATCTTAGGTAGATTTCCCAGATGAAAGGTGGTAACATTGATAATGCCCTACTGTTTTCAATATGGTCTATGGAGGGTAGTAATGATACCTCTTCTCTCCATAGTAAGTATACGTTCCGAGCATTCGCACAGGTTTACATTAAGATACGACTGCGATGTTCGGTCCTTTATTATTACCTGGCGCGACAACAATCCAACCTTCAAACCTCGGCAACCCCTATTAGGTCCAAGTTTTTTGCAGGCAACCCTATATCAACGTGTTCACAATAAAACAGCGCTTATGCTGATATAATTTTTTTTCTATTATCACACCGGTGAAATTATCTCATTTTGACATATCTGTTTAAACCAGTAGTTCGTCCAGGTAAATAAGAGGCAACCCTATGTTTGCAGATTCTACATGTTTCATACTACAAGTCCAGTATGCAATTTTCTTATTATCATGATGTTGCAAAATGTCATGAAAAATCATTTTTGAAAAAATAATTAAAAATACTCTGACCAGGATTTTTTTAGGCAACCTATTTTTCATATATTATCTAACATCTGAAGTTTATTATGAAATGGGTGCTATTCTATTATCAGCTCGGTGAAGGTCGAGGTAGGTTCGGATCTTCTACTATTAACACCATGAGGTTCTTTTTTTAAACATAGATGAATTCAAAATAGTAATCATCGAAATGAATACCATTTTCAATTCCTAGGCTCAGAGATCTTTCATCATCAGTTTGGAGAAATGATATTAGATTTTGTCACTGAGATGAGAGATATACCGGTTTCGGCCTTGTTTGGCCTCATCAGTATCCCATACATCTCAGGGACAAAATCTTCATAAAAAACTTCGATATTTGAAGCAATTAGTTGTGAAGTACTAAGTAAAATATTACAAAGTACTAAAGCAGTGACATCCAATTGCGTCAAAATGAAGTTTCACATCTCCAATCAAATGCCAAAAAAGAAATCTGTACTTCCTCTTTCACTGAATGAGAGATTTTAGCAGTGGCTCTATTCAGGGCCCGCTTGTAATATTTTACTCAGTACTTCACAACTAATTGCTACAATAATGAAAGATCTCTGAGTCTGGGAATTGAAAATGGTATTCATTTCGATGATTACTATTTTGAATTCATCTATGTCTCAAAAATGTTCTCGGTGTGGCCTCCGTAAAGGCAAAGAATTTTTCTTTTTCATGAGGTTCTTGTCAACGTGAGTGGTCTAATTTTCGCCGTCTTATCAGTCTAAACTTTTTATAAATATCCCACATACTGTATCCCAACAAAGGGATTCCCACTATTATTTCGAGGTCGACGAAAAAAAATTCATTTTTGATTAATATTGGCTGATTTGATGAAAAAATATAACAAGATTGTACTATTTTTGTACTAAAGAACATTCATCAATTGCATTGGGCACAAAAGATTCCGTAGACTTAACGAAGAGAAGGGGTTATTGGGGACTTAACCCCCGATATGGATTAGAATAAAATTAAATTCCTCCAGGAGGACTCTGGTCACGCCACAGTGTGGGGTAATTTTCAGTATTGATATTAAATCGTACAATAAGTCTGGCGAGGAGAGTCTTTCGAATTTCACATTCATTTGAAGAGAAACATGAGTAATACTGAAGAAAACAAAATCTTTCACAGATCCTTTACCTTTACCAATATAATTTTATTGAAATTTTTCAATTTTTTCAAGAGATTTGTCTGATTTTGCTTTTGAAACTATTTTTATTCTAGCAGAACATCACTCCGAATTTCAATGCGAACATTTTTTTTCTATTCTACCTTTGTTGTACTTATGTAGATTCACATGTGTGAATATTCTGAAATGCTGTGTTCAGTCAATATAGGCAAAAGCTACGACTTGGAAGGATAAACACGTATGAGGTTTAGCGCGGTGCTGCAGATACGTTTGTTTCAATGAACTCAGTCGCGCTAGAACAGAGAAGGTTCAGAGTCTACCAATGGCGTAGCGCTATTCGCGCAAAGTGCCAAATTCAGGTACGAAATGTCTAAATGCTACCCGTAACTAGGCAAATTTTCTATTGATCACTCAATTATAACGATCATGAATATAAATCTAACCTAAATGAGGATTTCCAGATTTTTATGATTTCCAAAGCATTTGGAAAAAAATATCTATTTCATTCTGAAGAGGACGAGAATTTCCATGGATCGCCTTCATTAAGTTCGGGGGGTAAACACAGAATAGCTATGAAAAGTGACACTTTTCCTCCTTATCAAATAATATACTATTTTTCAGATTCTCATAACTGCAATGACGTATGTATGTATATCTTCTTATTTTATGCTCAATCTCAAAACTCATTTGATAATGACAAAAATATCTCCGACATCGTCAGTAAGCTCATATAAACCTACGTATTTTCAAAATGTAGCATATTTTCGATCATGAAATTAACTAAAAATTTGAGGGGATTTCTGGGAACACTATGAATATGTGGAATATACAGGGTTATTCACGAATATGGCTCTATAGAATATTTTCAGGAAAGACACAAGATTCAGTATTGAAATTCTAAAGGTGAGCTTCAAGTGGGAAAACGACTTCTAGTATATTTTCTGAAGGTTCTAGGACTTCCGTTTTTCCGGAAGTGACATCAACTTTCGTTTTTTCAAATATTGCATAAATAGACTCTCCATTGAATTCTGAATCTTTTTGATTCCAAAAGTTCGAATTTTCCCGAGAAAAATCTCTTGAAATGAGAAAATGCGAAAAAAAATCTCAAAAGTGAACTCTGTTGAAATACAGACAAGGTCGACGTTTTTTCATTCAAAATTCTCATTTTTGAGAATCTCCGAGAAGAAATGCTGATGCTTCTTTTCCGATAGCGTGATTTTCAAAATATGATACAGGAGGTCACAGATACTTTTTCAAAGTTAGAAGTGACGAAATATCAAAAAATGATTTAATTCAAATTGGGACCCCATTTTTTGAAGAATTCTCGAAATGAATTGGTTGAGGCTTTCGCGGCCATCGTTCAATGTGACATGTTCTTTCGAGCATTTAGGCCGTCGTCGTAGATTAGTTCTCGACGTTTCGCCAGTTCGAGTGTCTGGCATCTTCAGGAGTTATATTTCGGAGATGTTCTCACTGGACTGAACTGCCTGAGTGTGACGGGGACGCAGATTGTACCTCCTTATATAACCTCGGTCGGGGGGCGTGGCTGCGCTTGACCGGTCCCGTCCCAATAACGAACGCGCGCTGGTGTCCGACCGGTTCACAACCGGTTCCCGATCTTCATTCACTTCATGAACCCGGTTATTAGTATAGGGAAGTGGTTTTGTGTTTTTGAGTACTGGCACCCAGGTTCTATTGATTTTCAAAGATTCCTCCGATTTATTGAAATTCGTTGGGTGTTTATGAATTTCGATTGCTTCCCTGTAGAGCCTGGGGTAGTATGCGGTAGTGGTGCACAACACTTGGGTTTTGTCGAATTCTATTGCATGATTCGTGTTGTTCAGTGTGTGCTCTGCGACGGCGGATTTCTCTGAATGACCCAGTCTACAATTGGCCTTGTGTTCCTTGATCCTCGTATTGATGGATCGCTTCGTTGTACCGATGTATACACTTCCACAGCTGCACGGAATTCGGTATACACCTGGTGTACTGAGTGTATCCCTTCTGTCCTTGGGGGAGTTGAGATGGTCCTTGATCTTCTTCGACGGTTTGAATATTGTCTTAATGTTATGTTTCCCCAGAATTCGTCCGATTCTATCTGTCACCCGTGGGATAAACGGCAAGAATGCTTTTGTTTCCGATTCTTGGCGACGTGATACATTGTCGTTGTTGTGTTCAGGCCTTTGTTTGATGTATCTATCGATGTCGTTTTTCGTGTAGCCGTTAGCCATGAGAGCGCGCTTCAAGTGTTCTAACTCGGTTGCTAGTTGTTCTGGCTCACAAATTCTTCTCGCTCTGTCGACTAGCGTTTTGATTATCCCTTTACGTTGGCATGGATGATGATTTGAGGTGTTGTGTAGATATCTGTCCGTGTGTGTAGGTTTTCGGTATACAGTGTGTCCTAGAGTAGTTTCCTTCCGTGTGACAAGTACATCAAGGAAAGCCAAATTTCTGTTTTGGTCTTCTGATTCCATTGTGAACTGTATACTTGGTTGCATGTTATTTATGTGTGTCAGAAATTCATTGAGCTTTTCTCTTCCATGACTCCATATGACGAATGTGTCATCTACATATCGAAACCATACTTTCGGTTTGAGAGGTGCGGTATTCAGAGTTTTCTCTTCTAATTTCTCCATGAAGTAGTTCGCTACCACTGGGGCCAGTGGATTACCCATTGATATTCCATCGGTTTGTTCGTATATTTCCTGGTTGAAGGTGAAATAGGATGATGTAAGGCATATTTTAAACAGCTCGCTGATGTCCCTTGGAAATTTCTGTTCTATTTCTACCAATGCTCCATTCAGTGGGACTTTTGTGAAGAGTGAAACCACATCGAAACTGACCAGAATATCATTGGTGTCGACTTCGATATTTTTGATCTTCTCTATGAAGTGAGCGGAGCCTCTTATGTACGTGGTTGTTTTTCCGACGTGTGGCTGTAGGATTGTGACAAGATGTTTTGCTAGGTTGTACGTTGGAGAACCTATTGTGCTGACAATTGGACGGAGAGGTATGTCTTTTTTGTGGATTTTAGGTAATCCATAAAATCTTGGAAGCGAGGCCTCGCTTCGGCACAATCTTTTCTGTAGTGATTCCTCCAACGAAGATGCTTTTATCAGTTTGTTGACTTTTCTGATGGTTGCCTGTGTTGGATCTTTTTTGAGCTTTCTGTAAACTGGTGGTTCTAAGAGCTCACTGATCTTTTTGTTGTAGTCGCTCTTGTTCATGACTACCGTGGCGTTCCCTTTGTCGGCACCCAATATCAGTATGCTATCGTCCTTGTTGAGTTCTTTGATAGCAAGTGCCTCGTTAGTTGAGATGTTTGGCTTCGGTGGTTTTGCCTTTCTCAAGATTTGGGAACAATCCGTTCGTATTTCTTCGGCTACATGTTCGGGCAAACCCCTGATGGCCGACTCAAGATTTGCTATTATTTCTTCTTTTGGAATTACTCTTGGAGCTATGGCAAAGTTTCCTCCCTTAGAAAGTATTGACACCTCGTCTTTAGTGAGAGAGCGATCGGAAAGATTGATAACGGTTTTCCCTAGGTCGAGTGTGTGATTGTCTTTCGATGATTTACTCTGTTCTCTCAATTTTTGGTATTTGGTTTTCTGTTTTTCTGTACTGGTGAGATGTTCATTTTCCATTGATCTGTAGGAGATGGAATCGATTCTGTCCCAATCCGCTTTTGACATGGTGTTGCTCAATCTATAGAATATCGAGATCAGTTCCTGGTCTAATACTGCGAGTTTTCTTCTTGATGCGTGAATACGTTCCCTCAAGAGTGCTCGTTCAGTTCTCCTGTAAATTCTGTTGGCTTGTTGGGTTCCGAAGTTACGTTTAAATCTCAGGAAATTTGGTATGACGTCTTCATCCCGGCAACGTGACAAAAAGGCTAACGAAGATAAAA
>CM076609.1:37669071-37784425 GCA_038502775.1 Hippodamia convergens
GGTGTTTCCTTAACATGCGGCAAAAATTCAGGGGCTGTTCCTTGGACTATTCTAGAGAATATTTTTCCTTTGATGATTTTTGAAAAACCTCTTTGTTTCGAAGATACAGGGCAAACAAAATTTTAGATAATAACATTTTTATTATGAAAAATTACATGAAAATTTAACTTAACCTACAAAAAACTGTTGAAAATGACCACCTCCAGCCAGCATACAAGCATCCAATCTTCTCCTCATTGACTGCCGACCCTTTCAAAAACACCAGGATCATTTCTTATAAAGTTACACCCAGCAATATCCGATTTCGCAAGTCTTCCCACATTTTCTACTGGAGTGGTATAAACTAATGATTTATATGGCCCCATAGGAAATAATCTAAGGGGTTATTAGTCCGGGGGAACGAGCAGGCATAAATGAGGTCCACCTCTTCCAATCCAGCGATCTCTTTCATGTAATTTTTCATAATAAAATGTTATTATCTGAAATTTTGTTTGCCCTGTATCTTCGAAACAAAGAGGTTTTTCAAAAATCATCAAAGGACAAAATATTCTTAGAATAGTCCAAGGAACAGCCCCCTGAATTTTGCCGCATGTTAAGGAAACACCCTGTATATTATCGAACATCTGAAGTTTATCACGAAACAGATTCTATCTTCTATTCTATTATCAGCACGGTGGAAGGTCGATGTAGGTTCGGATCTTAGACGAAGCCGTCGATTTTGGAATTACCGTTCATTTTTGAAACATAGATGAATTCAAAATAGTAATCATCGAATGAATACCATTTTTCAATTCCCAGGCTCAGGGATCTTTTATATCATGAGGTTGAGAAATGATATAAGATTTTGTCACTCAGATGAGAGCTATACCGGTTTCGGCCTTGTTTGGCCTCATCAGTATCCCATACATCCCAGAGACAAAAATCTTCATAAAAACTTCGATATTTGAAGCAATTAGTTGTGGAGTACTGAGTGAAATATTACAAAGTACTGAAGTGGTGACATTCAATTGCGTCAAAATGAAGTTTCACATCTCCAATCCAATGCTAAAAAAGAAATCTGTACTTCCTCTTTCTCTGAATGAGATTTTAGCAGTGGCTCTATGATGATTACTATTTTGAATTCATCTATGTTTCAAAAATGTTCTCGATGTGGCCTCCGTAAAGGCATTTTCTCTTCTTATTACTGTTTATGTTATGGTTTTAGCAACTCAAAATACACAGCAATTGTTTACATTCATAATAGAAGAATGGAGATTTGTTCAAAACATTCGTCATAAAATTTTCCGTAGTGTTCGGTGTAAAAACACATGGATTCAGACAAATTTTTTCATAGTTTTAATGTATTTATGTTAACCCCGTCGTGGAAAAAACCAAAAAAAATCTTTCATAACAAACAGTTCATCTAATCTTGAGTTATGAATGGTGTAACCAACAAAATGGCCGACTGGTTTTATATATTAAGATTCAACCTAATGTTTGCCTACATCTGGTACATCTTGGTACAAGATTGTAACCCGACCACTGAGTTACTGACCGCTCTGTTTCAGGCTTCAATCCAGAGCCGTTATCAATATCTTCGCTAATGGAGGGAAGCCGGAAGACTCTCGTAATGTGTTGTATTCGGTATTCGGTCGTGAAATCTTTGACCCATTCATAAAATATGTTAGTTGAACATAACAAATGTTCTATATACCAGATTTACCGTAAACGTTGGATACATTTTGCATAATGTGAAATCATTAAATTGATGGCTACATTCAACGACTCCGATGATTATTTGAGGGTTTCAATAAAAAAAATTTTGGTCCGACCGCAAAATACGATTAGTGAATAGGAGCTCCTATACATAGTATAGGAGGATTTCTGTCCCTTATACTTTGTTCTATTTGAAGTCTCGGAATGATACTCGTAGTATAGAAAACTTCTGAACCCTGTTTGGTCCGATTTCTAGAATTGTCAGGGTTACTTTTTGTACTATTCACCTAGTAATGTAGTGTGGGGCTAATTGCATATAGGCTCGAAACAACGCATGCTCAGGGATTAAAAAATAAATTGTGGAATTTCATCTAGAGATGAAAACACTGTCGATGATGTGAAGGCAGATTATCGATAATTAACTTAAGATCAAATCGTAGCATGGCTCAGGTAAGAAAAAATGTTCAAATGTGCGAAAGAGAGAAATCAGGGGGATCATTTCTGTTATTAAATGTGCACACAAATCGTGTTTTTTTCAATTCTTTCTGCAGTTCCGATGGTATGAGTCCTGTGACCGAAATGACAATGGGTAGTATATAAACCTTTTCCATCTTCCACATTGACTTTATTTCTTCGGCAAGCTCTGTGTATTTCCTGACCTTTTCTGTATTTGTTTTTTGTAGGTTATATGATCCAGGGGGTGTGCGATATCAATTATTGTTGTGGTCTTATCAATCTTATTTATTATTACTATGTCCGGTCTATTATTCATGGTTGTTTTGTCTGTTTTAATTGCTCTGTCCCAATATACTTTGTATCCTTGGTTCTCGTTGACTGGTTCAGTTGTGTTATTGTTATTATTATTATTATTATCATTATTATTCTGAATAAGGGTCGTTGTGGCTAGGTTCAGCCTTCCGGCCTTCGACCGCAAGAATCTTTTGTTCTTTACCCAACTCGTTTATTTAAATCTCAAGGAGTCCGTCAATAGCATTGAAAATCCAACGACATCCTTAAGAGCTTAGATGTTACCTAATGAGAATCCAGAACCCACTTCCCCATGTGAATGGTTCACAGTTCCGCCAGCTAGAGATTACACAAATATTAGTCTAGTGATCATATATGAGGACCGGAAATCTTTTACTACATGTTTCCATAGAAGTACTTTTAACCATTCTGTTTTACTAATGATATTTTGTTCTTGCTTTCAGTTCTACAGTGTACTTTAAGTTTTATAGGCTCTTTTGTCACTCTTTTATACGTTATTTGTTCATTTGTGTCTTAATTTTCCATTGAGAGTTTGCTGCCTGTCTTCTTCTCTTTCATTGCATTTGTTATCTCCACAGTTTCATCCTGCGCCTCTTATGGTTATTCTAGTTAATATGAACTCTACTTGGGTTTGTTGGTGGTTAACAGAAGATTAGCTTTCCGTCGACCAAGGGATGTTATTGAAAAAACAACACAAGATCAACACTCTCCAGCTTGGAATGAACGTGGGTAAGGCTTGATGCATGGAGAACAGACCTTAGTATCTAGTTTTTCTTACGGATAGTTCAGTTTTGGGGTTTTAATTGAAACCACTTAAATAACTCACAAAAAATCCATTTTGAAAAATTCAATAAAAACACAAAATTTACATGAACCAACTTTACATGCGTAGTCTCTAAATCAGATCAAATAAAAATTCGTTCACAAGAAAAGCATCCTAATTCGGTCAAATCCAAATGCAACAAAAATCGAAATAAATATTTAAATGACGGGCGAGGAGAGATTTCAGGACTATGGACTCAAATTTTCCTCAGATATTCAAACTGAAAAGGCCTTGACCTCTTTTTCCTGGTTTTCTTTCAAATTTTATTGGAATGCCACACACTTTCGCAAAGTAATTCAAGCACTTTTAGCGATTCGTTCTGAAAACAAAATAATTGAATTCACGAAATATGCCTTATTATCAGACACTACTAAAATGTGACACTACTTTTAAACCCTTTACTTTCCCGAGTAACCTAGAAGACCATTCCCGTTTCGCCTCACTAGATCTACTACCGCTTCGTAGTGCATTTCGTACTTTTCCGAAAACTGAAAGTCCTTTCCTGCCTTGTAACGGCAGTAATCGTTTTTAAGAAAAAGAATAAAACGGTAAACAAAAAAAAGGCAGTAACCGTATCTAGCACCATCTTTTAACCTGGAAAGAATTAATATCGGTTTTTGAAAAAGTCATGGATGCCAGATGACATTCAGATATTTTTTTTCCAACCAAGAACATTTGATACGATATGCTAATATATGACCTAAACACTCTCATGAATTTCAAAAACGGTTGTCACCGACAGTTTTCCATATATTGAAGACTCTCATTATTTGGAACAGTGTTTACAGCGACATCTATCCGTCTGGAAGGAAGACCGACCTCAAGAGATCGCTTGAAATTCGATAGATATGATTTGGTTCCTCAATAGATCTTCCGAAAAACCAATCTTGATCTATCAATTCTAGGGTGTTCGGGAATAATATAAGTCATTAAATGGCTAAAATGAGATATGTCCAGATACTTCACTCTAGTAATGAACTCCACCTTCTGGTAAAAAGAAAATGAGTCATTTGCAATATTACAAGAAGAATATAACAAAGTTGAAAATAGTATATGATAACAGTCCCACAAAAAACCCAAAAAAAACAAATAAACATGAACTACCTAAAACCACCAATTTTGACTTGGCTTCTTAGTTTCAAAGAAGGTAGTTATATAGGTACCTATATCGGTTTCTTTTAAATCGTTGTTCGGGGTCGGTAGACAAAAAATATATCGATGTCACCTCTATGTGTTTTGTTACTTACCCGTTCTTCTTTGATTTTTGTATTTCTGAGACTGCTGTTAATATCATGTTTTATTGCTTGCTTTACGAAGACGGATGAAGGTACATACCTTCTATTTTTCCATTTAAGTTTTAGACAAGTTTCTTTCACGAGTAATATTGGTATTAATTTCATTATTTTCTAGGAATTTGGTCATTTCTTGTTTTTTTCGCCAATTTGAATTGGGTCTTCCAAAACGCAATATTCAGATTACTTCTGTTGTTTTTGTATACTATTACTAACGTCTAATAGTTCTACTAATTTAGCTTGTTACTCACAGAAAGTAAGCTCAATTCCTGGAAATGAGACCCGTTCTTTATCATTTTTCCAAGCTATTGCTCTGTTTCTGTTGAGTTTTTCTGTTTTCGATTTATCTCTGTTGCGCTTAGCGGTTCAAGAATTTCAAATTCTTCTTTTGTTTTCCTCATAGCTCCACCGGTTCAAATAAGACGTTCTCTTTTGGAATGAGGGCTTCTAAAAATTTCTTTTCTTCCAAGTTATCCGGTTTTTCGGTTTCTTGTTTGCACGAAATGAAACTTGATTAACTTTCACCTTCACAGTGCCTCTGATGATGAGTTTTTCTCACTCCGCCGTCATGTGTACTTCGCAGCATTTCATGTTCTTGAATGTAGCATAACCTTTTTTTTCTGCGAATTCCCGAATGAATTGGCTCTCTTCTGAGTTACTAAACGTGGAATATTTTCTCTTTCAGAATTACAAAAGTAGAAAAAATCATGAATCAAAAGTGAATGTCTTCTACCCTCTATGTCCAAGAGTTTTCCCTTACTTTGTTGGTATGTCCCATTGTGAATATGTTGTATAGTTTGAATCCTAGTAATGATCCTTGTGATAACACTGCCGATATAATATGTCTCTGAAGATTCGGCATTGACCTTCACATAGGGTGGTCGGAGCTGATTTTAGGATTTTCATCAGATTATCACTACGTCGGAAACTTTTCCGAACAATTCCGTCGAAAGAAATAATTATTTTATCATTTTTCTGAAACTTTCTTGGAATTTTCTCTTCCAATCTCTGCAATAAAATCAATTAGAAACGTTTCCTCGAATAATAGAGATGAGCCCCTGCGTAAACTTTTAAACGTTTCTGAATCTTTATAAGACACCTTCATCATAGGAATAATTGTAATTAATTAACATGTTCAGAATCGTGAAAATGTTTGATTCATGAATTGTCAATGATCCATTTTCTCTCGATATTTTCTGGTGTCAGTTCTTTCTTCAACAATTCAACCTAAATACGATCCATTCTCACCGAACAATTGGCCAGATTATTATTTTCATCCAACAAAATACAACATGACTCCTCAATTTTCCTTTTAAAATGATCAGGATCCGCCATCAGAATTTTTGTGGTATTATTCGAATCCATCATGTGATCTATGGTATTGAAACACTTATGACCTGCAGTATCTCTGATTTCATGATCTCATCTGTAAAAGACTTGCTATTCCAACTGTATTTAGTTTTTCCACAAATACAGGGAATCCTGTCAACACAATTTCGACTTTTGGTTCCCAATCAAAATTTTGGGATGAAGGAGTCCATTATAGATTGCGAAACGTTATAAAGTTTGATCGTTCTAAGTTCCTGTTTCATTGTTCAATTGTTTGAAAGGTTTTGGCCCCTGAGAATCTAGTGCACGAGTTCAGTGAGGGGCCTTTCTTCTATTATTTATTTGGCGAGAAAATACTAAAGAAGCTTCAGAAAATGATAGGATGCTCGCATAATATATGCAAATTGATATCTGAAAGAATATTATTTCAACCCAAAATATGGATAACATTTCCTGCAAAAAATTTTATTCATTGTACGATTTTTGTATGGTAGGTCTAGCAATGCCAAGTATAGAGTTTGCATCATTTCTGGAGCAATTCTCATACATAGACTGTAGTCCTCAAGATCCTCTACTTCTAATTATCTCAATATTTGCCATTACTAACCATCCTCCTTCTTTAAAATTTTTTTCATTCCTCTAAACCAGGCATGGGCAACCTACGGCCCGCGGGCCATATGCGGCCCGCGATTAGATATCTCTTGGCCCGCCAATGAATTTTTTCCCACACGACGCAATCCCAAATTTGCTCTACAAAGATACCACATCAACAAATTTCCTAGTTTTCATTCGCTGCATGCGCAATGGCTGAAAATATAAAAGTTGCTCTTGGAAATGTGATGGAAACAGCTCTTGTTTTTTTCATAGCATTGGACGAAAGCACTGATATCATTGATATCAGTTAGCAATCTTTATTCGAGCAGTCGATCAAAATTTTCAACTAACCGAAGAATTACTTGCGCTTAGGCCAATGAAAGACAAAATACGAGGGGCAAAGTTATTTTCGAAGAAATCATTAGTGTTTAAGCTTTCAATTCCAAATATTCATTCTAATTTCTCAAATATAATCTAGGTAAAATTGAAAATTTCTTCAAGTATGGATTTATTTTTCATTAACTCAATACTTTTTGATTAGGTGGATTAGAATGACAGATTGCCGCATGAATTTCAATTCCAAATGTTGATATCCCTTTCCAAGTAGAAATGTCACTTCAGATCGAATTGATCGATCTTCAAGCTTCATTTCACAGGCACTTTTTTTTGATTCAGGGGTCTATTGCACCAAACTCCTTCGCAACTTTTCACTTTCCGAATGAATTACATTGTACGAAAAGCGTTCAGAATTGAATATTTTAAAAGTGAAAAGTTGTAAGGTAGTTTGAATGGTACTTTTGCAAATTTTCACTTCGCACTATTCACTTTCCGAACGAAAAACGTTTCACAAAACTCATTCGAAATTGGAAAGTGCAAACTGAAAAGTGGCAATAGTTTGGTGCAATCTGCAATAGGCCCCAGATATGATAGGGATTTCTAGTTTTTCAAATATAATCTAGGTAAAATTGAAAATTTCTTCAAGTATGGATTTATTATTCATTAACTCAATACTTTTTGATTAGAATGACGGATTGCCGAATAAATTTATCGATTTTTCTATGCATCTATTTTTAGCGCACCTTTGCAAAACTTTTATTCACAAAATCGAAGAATCGATGAACAATCAAGGATTATGGATTGGAATTTGGAAAATACATTACACACGTGAGCAACAACATCAGTAGTCTCACCAAATAACGATGCTTTTGTGGAGAAAACCCAACCCCAGGTGTCTCATTTGTTGAAAACTAGTGATTGATGGGTTATGGAGTTGTTTTTTTTTGGAATTATATAAGTTCAAGTTTTTTTTAATTATCCTATATAAGGAATGTTTTTGTTGACTGAATTTAATATTTTTTATGTTGGAAATATCTTTTTGGCCCGTCGTCTATGAAAATTTTTCTATTTGGCCCTCTGCTTAAAAAGGTTGCCCATCCCTGCTCTAAACCATCTATCGCCGCCCTTTACGAAGGAATGATTTGAGTTTATCGATCTCTAAACACCTTTGCTCACTTTCTTCAAGAATGTACCTAGTCATAATATTCCATCTACGTCTTAGACAAAGGTTTAAAGTCTACATGAATGACGCGATTTTGTCACTTCTCATTGGAATTTGTGAATCAAGGACGCGAATTTGGCACATGGAATGGCTTGATGGAATGGCTTAATGAAATGGTATGTCAATTGTCACCGTGCAAATACTCCATAACTCTGCATGAAATCCTTTAACCGTATAAACACATCTCATTAGTTTAAAAGCAGAAGTGAGAGTTTCATAAATAATTAATGCATACTTGTAGTGATTCATCTGAAACTTGTTGCTGTTTTGATAATCTTCGTTTTCTCAAATCAATCTTCACTTTTTCCTCAGAAAAATCTACTGGATCGACCAACACAGCGTTGATACCGATAAGATTCTGATTGTGCTGTAGAATTGATGCTAATAGATGTTGAGCTTGTGTCGTATCGTAAAATATGATAAAAAATCGCTTGAAGGATCTCTCGATATTCTGAAGGTGATGGTTGACCAGCTGAGGTGCAAGAAAAAAGAACTCCATATCAAGAGTAGTCCGTTCGGAAGCTAAGATCCCATCAAGTAGAGGACTGCTACTCTTTTCTCTATCGATATTTGCCAGATTAACTTCAACCACCGTTAGGATGTCAACTAATTTTATAGTACTATCTTCTTTGAGACCATGAATAAGGTTATCGGGGTGGTAACAAGACGCTTCTTGTCTGAAAGTCCATACATCTTTCAGGAGTGAGCTTATGTCATATGTTGCTATCGCCAAAAGTTCAGTTTTTGCAAACATTTCGTTCTTGCGTAGATAATGGAAAGCTTGTCTTGGATTCAATGGTCTGCTGAAATTCTCATCATCTATCAATGTACCAAACAGTGCAGGTTGTTCTCGCTTCTTCTCTTCTCTGATTCCGTTTATCTGCAGACAATTATCATAATTAATAGTAGTTTTGAATGGTGGACTAGTCCTGTTAGACCAGTTTCGAAGCTTTTCAAAACGGTAAAAGTGACAAAAAAATAACAGTAGGATCAGAGGCGGAAATGGAGGAGGCCAGGGGACCCCCAGAGTTTGACGGTGCCCCCCAGAACGAATAAAAATTTATTTCAAAATCACAGAATTCAAAAATTTGTCCGAACCTAGAAGAATTCCCTAGTCCTTAGTTTGGGACCTTCATCAGGATGCTACAAAAATCACGTCAATGGGCAAAATAAATAAAATTATATAAAAAATCTTACATAGGACAAGTTGTGAAATGAATGGCGAAAGGCAGCATACAATAGAAAACACTTCTCATTGAGATTGAAACATGAATAATTCAATTATCAATCTTAATGAGAAGTGTTTTCTATTGTATGCTGCCTTTTGCCATTCATTTCACAACTTGTCCTATGTAAGATTTTTTATATATTTGTATTAATTTTGCCCATTGGCGTGATTTTTGTAGCATCCTGATGAAGGTCCCAAACTAAGGACCGAAATATAGATGTTAAAAAACCAAATGTTGTATTGAATAAATTGAAGCCCTATGCCGAGTATAATTAGGCAAAGCCAACGAAGTGGTGAGCTTTCACAAGGGAAAAAAAATGTTTTTTTCGGAATCTCTCAAAGTTTAAGTGAGCAAAACAAATGGAATTGTGGTCAAAACGGCACAGGACAAGAACTTTCGAATGACCATATTGGAAAGATCCGTTCTAGGTGCCTTCTGAAGTGCAATGCACACAGAGCAAAATAAACGTAGTGGTGAGCAAAACGGGGAAAACGTAAAATTCCTTCGAAGTGAAGCCGCTGTCGACGAACGTTGTCCTCTCAATTTATATTTCACGTACGAGTCATTCGGTACCCAGTCAGGATTATAAGACAGATGACTCATCATAGTGAGTGATCAGGGGGTTGGATTTCATCATTTCTTCGAAGACAACTGGCACGGTGAATTTACTTTTCTGCGTGGTTCTAGTGGTACGGTTTCGACATATTCAGTTTTTCCTAAAACACAAGTGAGTAGATAAGGAACGCGGCTTCTTGCACAATGGCGGATGCGCCCCAATGGTGATGGATGGTATACGGTGAACGCACTGATGTAGTCTTGTGGCGACATCTAGGGTCGGATCCCGGAGTGTAGTGAAAAGGTACGGTTTCGCTTGTGCGTCGGACGCATGCAGCGACCGCCGAAAGTGGCTGCTGCGATTGTTGTAAGACTAAGACTGTTCATAGGGAATAGCGAAGAAGCGGTTCCGCTTGCGTTGACTGCATAGTCAACGCAGCAGTGGCTGCAGCATCCAAACGGATGTGTGTGAAGTTGGCCCAGCACTTTTGGATTTTCGAAATTTTTTTTGTTGTGCTGAATTGTGCTAAGTTTGTGCTGCTTTGTGCCGTTTAAATTTTTTCTTAATTCCATGTGGTTCTCGAGATATTTCAAAAACCGAAAAAATGGGCCAGCCCAGCACTTTTCGAAAAATTGAAATCTAATGACTGAAAAAAATTGTGCTATCCATATACTGAGTTGTGCCACTCGAATTTTTTCCGAAACTCCTCCTAGTTTCCTGAAAAATTGAAATTAAAAAAAAAGTTAGCCCAGCACTTTCGTTTTTTCTTTTCACGAATGAATGAAAAAATTCGTGCTACACTTGTGCTATCTTGTGCCGTAAATATTTTAACGAAAAATATTCAGATTTCCCGGAAAATTAGGAAAATCAAAAAAAGTCAGCCAGCACTTTGCTTTTTTTCCAACGAAAACAAGTTCAAAAGATTATGGTAACCGTCGCAAAATTGTGCCGTTTTCCTTTTCACGAATTTTTCGTTAATTAATCCAAAAATCCGAGAAATTTGAAAAAAGATTTTTCGGCAATTCAGTTTTTTTTCGACGAAAATTGATTTATATGATTGAGCGGCGATTGAGCCAACTTGTGCCGGTCAGATTCTCAGATAAAATTACAGTTTCTTTCTTGAATGGAGAAAATGAGAAAAATTAGTAGAATGTGGGAAAGTTTGTAAACCTCGCAACAGTGTGTGTGAAGTTGGACCAGCACTTTTGGATTTTCGGAAAAAATGTTTATGAACCGAATTGTACTAGATTTGTTCCGTTGAAATTTTTCTTTTATTGCATACGTTTCTCAAGATATTTCACAAATTGTGTTGTTCGAAACAGCCTGAAATTTTTCATAAAATTGATTTATGACAGTTGAAATAGATTTTGGTATTCATGTACTGTGTTGTTTACTGAGTTGTGCCGTTCGAATTTTCCCAAAAGTATGTTTCATTTGCAAGAAAATTGAAATTCAAGAAAATCGTATTTCAGCAATTATGATTTTTCTCCTCCCGAATTTGGAAAAAAATTGTGCTACATTCGTATTGACTGGTTCCGTGAAATTTTCAAAAAAACTTCAAATTTATTCTTGAAAAGGTGAAAATTGGATAAATCAGTATATTATGTAGGTAAATCCGACACATGGCAACAGTTGGTTAGAACTACGAAATTCGTACAAACAGTCACATCCCGATCAGTCCTCTGAATTTGCACTGTTGCCATATTTAATTGAAGGAGGTCATATACACGACAATTTCGTTGATGAATATATGCTCCCCAAAGATTCATTATAGTTTCCCGTGAAAATTGAATTCACTATTGTTACAATAAAGTCGAGGTTGGTATTGGTAAATTTAGTCGGGTTTAACTAAATTTGACCCCTGACACATTAGTACTCAAATTTTCACGCAGGGGCCTTTCTTCTATTATTTCAAAAAAAAATTTTATTGTTTTTTGTTTAAGAGACTGGGAGAGAAAACCCAAATGAAGTGTTCAGGAAAATTCAATAACGGTTATGCATTAACCATTCATCCTTCAGGAAAATTATGCAATCATCAATTCGATTTAGTTAAACCCGACTGAATTTACCAATACCAACTTCGACTTTATTGTTCCAATAGTGAATTCAATTTTCACGAGAATCTATAATTAAATCTCAGGGGAGCATATATTCATCAACAAAATTGTCGTGTATATGACCTCCTTCAATTAATTATGGTGCAAATTCAGACGACCGATCGGGATGCGACCATGGCCTTCTAAATCCCCTGGCCCGGCGCCTCAAGCGGCAACGCCGCAAAAGACGAAGTTCGGGAAGTATATTGCTTACGTAAGAGATACGATGATCGAACGTATTATTTCATTTCCTG
Source organism: Hippodamia convergens (assembly GCA_038502775.1). Taxonomy (NCBI): domain Eukaryota; kingdom Metazoa; phylum Arthropoda; class Insecta; order Coleoptera; family Coccinellidae; genus Hippodamia; species Hippodamia convergens. The sequence goes on from CM076609.1 coordinate 37,681,266, forward strand.
ATGTTGATAATTTCAGGTGAATATCGGAAAAAAAAGTCGAAGTATGCCCTACTCAGTCAATGAATTGAATATAAATGAAGAACAAAATTGAAATTAAAGCGAATTTATTGATGTTTTATTCAATTTATTGTCCAGCAAGAACCTCGGGAAGGTGTAGGGCCATCTCTCGCCATGTTACTTCAAATATAACTCTCAAAATAGAACGAACTCAAATAAAATTCTCTCTAAACATAACAAAAAAAAATTTGAATTCTCAAATAATAACGTAACATAAACATAATAACATTCGCTATAATACTCTCAAATGATCAATAATAATTTCCAGTTGCCTGAGTTGGTCGAAATTTTCATAATTCTTTTCTTATGTGATGAAAATGCTTCTAGTCAAGTAATCTCTCGAAAAATCTGATGCATTTTTATAACGAGAAATCAAATTAGTAACTGCTGAGAATGAAATCAGAAGGAATTATCAATTTCACTAGCGTTATTGCATTGCCTAATTTCCCATCTAGATAAATATATCAATTTTAGCCGAAGAATTTTCAAATGGGTCTTTCTAATCATTAATTAAATCGGAACCTAAAAAAGCTTCTGCTTCATTAGTATTCCTAGTAAAAATTACTTCTCTCCTACACTGAGGATCAGTCCTTTTTGATTTGGTTTCATAAGGTATGAGGATAAATTTGGAAATTTTTTTGGGATATCGCCTTCTTTCAATTTTGGAAATCTCAAATAAAGCAATTTAATGGTTCCATCTGCTTGCAAATGTTTATCGGACTTAATTGTATCGTCGGAATCAAAATGTTTCTCGCTGATGAAAGTATTATTCGTTGAAATGAAATTTCGCGGTTTGCCACTCATCCGTCATCCATAAAAGCTTTACGCTGTTCATATTTAGGAAAACCAAAACAACTAATATATCCCTCATTTTGGTAGACAGATAATAAGTTCAATATAAATACATTTCATTTTGACCATTTTTCAAAGCAGATGACCTCAAGTCAGAGTTGAATTTATAGGTTAGATATTACATAGATGGATAGACCAATTATTCTGTTGTTCCAAGGAAAATTCACTAACTTTAATATCACAAATACTTTTACTGTACACGGCACTCGAACAATCGCAAAGAGTGACTAAAATTAACTTTTTTTTTCACATAGATGACCAGAATAAACACTAAACTAAGCGGATGCTACAAAACCGCGGCACTTATTTACCACTGAAGACTGACGTTTCTTTGCATCGAGTGTCGAGCGGCTATTCCTCTGTGCAGCGTTGCCGCTCTTGGCAATGCCCGGGCCAGGGGATTTAGAAGGCCGTGATGCGACTGTGTACGAATTTCGTAGTTCTAACCGTCCGTTGCCATGCGTACAGATTTACCAACAATATACTGATTTATTAAATTTTCACCTTTTGAGAATAAATTTGAAGTTTTTACTGAAAATTTCACCGGCACCAGGCACTACGAATGTAGCACAATTTTCTTCACAAATTCGGGAGGAAAGAAATTATAATTTCTGAAATACGATTTTCTTTAATTTCAATTTTCTTGCAAATAAGAGATGCTTTTAGAAAAACTCGAAAGGCACAACTCAGTACACAACACAGTACATGAATACCAAAATCTATTTCAGCTGTCAAAAATCAATTTCATGGAAAATTCTAGGCTGTTTCGAACAACACATTTTGTGAAATATCTTGAGAACCGTATGTAATGAAAGAAGAATTTCAACGGCACAAATCTAGTACAATTAGGTTCATTAACATTTTTTCCGAAAATCCAAAAGTGCTGGGCCAACTTCACACGCACTGTTGCCAGGCTTACAAATTTTCCCTTATTCTACGTATTCTTCTCGTTTCCTCCATAAGGAAAAAATTGTGAATTTTCTCTGAGAATCTGACCGGCACAAGTTGGCACAATTGCGGCACAATCATATAAATCGATTTTCGTCAAAAAAAAACGAAAATGCCGAACTAACTTTTTTCTAATTTCTTGGATTTCAGGATTAATTAGAGGGAAATTCGTGAAAATAAGAATGGCACAATTTTTCCGACGGTTAGCACAATTTTTTGAACATGTTTTCGTTGGAGAAAAAACAAAGTGTTGGGCTGACTTTTTTTTGATTTTCCTAATTTTTCGGGAAACCTAAAGAATTTTCGTGAAAAAATTTACGGCACAAGATAGCACAAATGTAGCACAATTTTTTCCATTCATTCGTGAAAAGAAAAAACGAAAGTGCTGGGCTACCTTTTTTTTATAAATTTCGATTTTTCAGGAAACCAGAAAGAGTTTCAGAAAAATTCGAACGGCACAACTCAGTAGATGGATAGCACAATTTTTTTCAGTCATTAGATTTCAATTTTTCGAAAAGTGCTGGGCTGGCCCATTTTTTCGGTTTTTGAAATATCTCGAGAACTACATGGAATAAATAAAAAATTTAAACGGCACAAAGCAGCACAAACCTAGCACAATTCAGCACAACAACAAAAATTTCAAAAATCCAAAAATGCTGGGCCAACTTCACAGACATTCCAAACGGCCCATTGCTTGCGGTACCAGTCTGTGCGACGTCGCTGCAGCGTGAATTCGTTTATATAGAGGTTTAAATTGTTATTATTCATCGAAATTATAGAAAATGAGTGTTGAAAACTTTTCGACGGATGAAGAAATGTAACTAATTGAATTACTTTCCACAAATATACTCCCCGTCAATAAATTCCGGACAGACAAAATTTTTGTCAAATTTAACACCCTGTATCTTTTTCATGGTTTTCCGATGTTGTTGAAATTTTCACCACTTATAGTATTAGGTTTTGTTATATTAATCTGAAATTTACTTTGCGAAAATACCTGTAGTTCATCCGTTATACAGGGTGAAACAAAACCTTGTTTTAAATCCTTTATTTCTAAACACCCTGTGGTGAATTTGAGACGAAAAATTTGATATCATTCAGTTTTAATTTGAAGTGTGATCCTTTCTCAACTAAATGTTTTTTGATTTACGTCAGTATCTGCAAAAAAAAAAGATACACATTTTCAAAGAAACTGTTGCATTTTTTCAATTTTTATAACAATTCAAAACATTACAATACCTTATCGACTCGTAAACATAAACAAACATCTGAAAACTAATAGCGTGTATTTCCACCTCGCTTTCTCATCACTTTTATCATACGACGTGGCACACTTTCAATGCATTTACTAGTTGCTTCTGAGAGAAGCAACAATTTCTGTTAATGCAGAACAATGCTACACCTCACGTTGCACGGGTTGTAGCAGAATACTTTGAAGAGGCGAATATTCAACGATTCGCGTGGCCAGCCAGAAGGCCGGATTTAAATCCAATTGAACATGTATGAGATGTGCTAGGTAGACATGTTCGAAATCGGCAGCTCAACACCTTGCCCGACTCACGAACAGCCCAGAACGGGAAAATATTCCCCCAGAATCAATACGGAAATGCATTGAAAGTATGCCACGTCGTATGGTAGAAGTGATGAGAAAGCGAGGTGGAAATACACGCTTTTAATTTTCAGATGTTTGTTTATGTTTACTAGTCGATAAGGTATTGTAATGTTTTCAATTGTTATAAAAATTGAAATAATTTAACACTTTCTTTGAAAAAGTGTATCTTTTTTTTAACGCAGATACTGACGTAAGTCAAAAAACATTTTGTTAAGAAAGGGTAACACTTCAAATTAAAACTGAATGATATCAAATTTTCCGCCTCAAATTCACCACAGGTTGTTTAGAAATTAAGGGTACAAAACAAGGTTTTGTTTCACCCTATATAACGGATGAATCACACGTATTTTCGCAAAGTAAATTTAAGGTTAATATAACAAGACCCAATACTATACCTGGTGAAAATTTCAAGAAAATCGGAGAACCACGAAAAAAGATGTAGGGTGTTGAATTTGACAAAAATTTTGCCTGTCCGGAATTTATTGACGGGGAGTGTAGATGTTTGTATGATGCATTTTATGCAGTTTATGGAGAAAGATCGCGACAGAAATAGAAGGGAAAACAGGTAAAAGGAAAGTTTTTCTTCATCATTTGTAATTTGAGCTCTTGTGAATATAAAACAGTTTCATATAATTGAATATTAATTATTCCAAACCCTACGTTCCTGTAACTATTTTTTCTTGCCAGGCAATTTGACCCTCGGACTGCGAATCCATCTGCTCTGGCAAATCCTCCTTTTCTTCCTATTCTTATACATCAAATGCACAGCAGGCATTTTCTTATTTTTTCTTTTCATATATTTTGAAATAATTTCATTCTCCTCTTCTTCCAAAATATGAAGCGTAAGTACAATCCATCTTCGAATTCTCACTGTCGGCCGAGTAGTTTGACTGCAGACAAGGAAACCACTCCGACGTCACAGCGGACTCGAGCAGTAGCTGCTCGCATTCACTGCATGCGTCCGACGCACAAGCGAAACCGTACCTTAAGATTAGCGTCAATCTTTGCTTTTCTTCGATCTTTCAATATCCATTCGTGCACGTGCACAGCATCAAGGATTTCCAGAACAACGACTGATTTTTGACGGCCTTCACGAAATTCCTCTTGGAACGAATTACGACCTCGACTAAATTCACCACCATCGATAAACATTGGTCCTTGATGGAGCTTCATCGCCAACATTCATTTAAGGTAATCGGTAATCGATGCACTGTGGCTGAATCGAAAGTAAAAAGTAATGAAATGAAATAGTTCACTCTTCTATTCCACTTCTCTGTCGAGATTAATTTTCTAAACAAGTTCTAAACAACACAAATAGCGCTCGTATGTAAAAAAGTTCTGAATACGCATACCCTCGAAAATTCATTCATTCATTCAATTCTCATTCTCAATCTGTGTGACAGAAGTCCCCTGTCAAGATGCAGAAAGGGACTTAGGCTCAGCAATTATGCTATGTGCCCAATATCAAGTGTATTGTAAAAACTATGCTCTTTAAAATGTTCTTGTCGTGCCCTGTGTCCTGGGGCAACAGGAGTTTTGGATATAACCAATCACAGGATCACGTGTTCAACACAAAAACCACAATTAATCTAGACGATCACTATAACTTTTACAATTTTAACGAAAAGAATGCAATTTTTAAACGAATATTAACTTATATTTAAGAGAAGTTGCGGTGTAGAAGTAAGTTTTTGAGTTCCAAACCAGGACGTGGGGAAATGTAGTCATCCCACCGTGACAACCATTTTGGAACTGATACCCTCGAAAATGTCAAACTTCACGATAGAGTCAGCTGCTAGATTGCAACACTAAGGTTGTCCAATCACAAATTATAAAAGACAACCTCTCGTACTTTCGATCTGAAGAACTCACATTTGAAAAAACTCGCGAACAGTGAGTATAGATGTAGGCGCAGGAGGAAGTCCCCAAGTTTGTCTCTCCCTCTAATCAGTTGCCATCATACTCTGGTCGAGAGAGCAACGGGCATTCGTCGTTACTTCACCAAGAATTGAATGAACGCGATTTTGTTGCCCATCAAAACGCATGTGAAGTGCTGCATATCAAGCAGCACCTGACAACTTGATACAAGATGCAGTCGTTTTTTCTGTGACGAGACTCACTTTCACAGTCCATTTAGAAAATATCTGAATGCGCCAGATATTAAAATACTAAATTATGATGATTAAGAAAACACGTAGTATAGCTTAGTGATTAGAGCAGGGTACAGTGTTCGATTCCAAGCTAGAGGAGAAATTTTCTAGTCAATAATTTTCTGGACCGACAAAATAGAAATTTCATTTCAGTAAGCATGATTTCAGCGCCATCTAAACTCTCGTCCCTAACAACAGAAAGTCGTAGTAGGTTTTTAACACTACTGATATATGGACGTTTCCTATCTTTATTCATACTCGATAATCTTTGGTTGGCATCTTTGTGAAACTGGATTATTGGAGTACCTATATACCTAACTGAAAACATGTTTTCCAACAGCATTCGAATTTAGCTTGATTTTTGGGAAATCCCTCTCCCGTCTGATGAACTTCTGTTGTTCGTGACAACGGACACCTTTACTTCATAGAGGTTACACTGAATGGAGGAAGTGAACTATATAGAAAAATTTACTTACATGAACTCTGACTCGTTCGCTTCTTATAAATTCTAAATATTGGTATCTGGGCACATCTTTGGTAAAATGAGCATGGCTTTCGTTGAAATTAATGGTGCTGCTAATAGCTTTCGGAATTGAATCATGTTGTGCCAGAAATGGAATATCATAAGAGATAAAGATTTCTTTGTACCTTCAAGAAAAAAGAATATGAGAATAATAGAACTAGAATTGTTGGAATTGATGACAAATTCAATTTTTAATCTTATTCTAACATTCTCTTTTCGTCAAGGGAAAAATTTCGAGAAATACAAGAAAGGTGATATATATTTCATAAGAAGTTTTTTTTATTTACAATTCTACAAAACTGAACGTTTGCGGTACAAGCCAATCAGAGAAATCAGCCTCTCCTTGAACCATTTCATGATTTTTTCGATATTCGCAAACTGGCAAATCCAAAGGTATGTGAACGTAATTGTTGGTTCACATCAGTTGACATCGTCGTACCATTTGGCATGGCATTCATTGAAAACTAAACCCGGGCAGTTTTGATCCCAATCGTCCGTTCAGTTATAGATGTCATTTATTCCATAGTATGAAAGAAAATTTGTAATGTGTTGCGAAAGGGATAACGAAAATTTTCATGAGTTTGTTATTTTTGTGGAATTAAATATCCAAAAAATTAAAACGCAGGTCCCTGACAAATTAGTGCAAAAGTTTGACGCAGGATCCTTTTTTCTATTATTGAAGAAAAAAGTCTTGATATTATTCATAATTATCTCTTTTTTCATGCGCTCTACACTATCTTTTTGAGCAATCCATTCTCACCCATATTTTCTCAACAAATCCTCTGGCAGACCGTCCAGCTTCTTTATCCTAACGATGAAGGGGGTTGAGCGAGATTTTCTGCTCCCTGGTCATCAAATTATTGACAGTTACAAAAACATAACCCAAACTCAGAAAATTATTAACGTCTTTCAGTTTATACACTGTAACTGCGGGGTCTGTAAAGAAAACTTCACCAGGTATGACAAAGTAAGGTTCCCTCTTTTTTTCTTCTACTTTCTTTGATTTTTGTTTTCCATCAGCTTTAATTTCTATAGATGGCTCCAAAGGTAATGTAAAATCTTTACATTGGATGTTTTTCCCTTTTCTCACTGATGATATTGTATCGTATACCATATGACAGTGAGTTTTACCTGCAAAAAGAATAAATTTAGGAACAAAAATTCGACGGAAAATTCACAATTTCAAATTTCTGTTTTGAAGAAGAATTTTATCACAAATGAAAAAGATAAATAAATGATTTGGTTATTTTTACAAAAGCGGAACGGAGTTGCTTTTAAGATTATCTCAAGTCTTAGGTCTAATTTTAAGTGAAACTAATATGTGTCACAAGTGTCCTCAGATTCTAGAAGAACCCGCGAATCATCACCTTCTTCGCACAAGGCACTTTTCTACAAAATCAATGCAGCGAAAGGGATGCGTCAGCGTCACTAGTTTCATGCGAGAAGGATTTCGAAATTATTTCCCTCTTAAGAGATAACTTCTCTGTAATTTTCTGGGTAGCCTTGGTTGAAGTCTTTAATTTTTATACATGATAATGTATAATTTTCCGGAGATTGTAAATTGATTCGGAAATTATTGTTTTGTTCCTTATCACGAAGATTTTTACAACAATTGTGGAGCAGAACAATGTTACACTTGTAGATGAATAATTCGAGTTACTCAAGAATGATTTTATTTCCTTCACTGTACGTTCAATTTGGAATTTGGGTGGAGTCTCTACATGTCTTCTTTGACAGATAATTTAAGGAGTAGGTTTCATCTTTTTGCGGATGATCTACACGCACTTACATCCATACAACCATTGAGGATTTTCCCCGGAGTTTACAAACCTTAAACGATGACCTTTCTAGAATTACTCTTGCCGCTTCATGTATGGTTCTTAATATTAATACCACAAAAACTCAATCCATTGTCATATAGATCAGAAGAAGCTTAAATTCAGTTGATAGGCTCGAACATTAGGTCATCCTCAAGGGCGTGAAGATTCCCTATTCGTCAAGTGTCAGAAATCTTGATTATGGATGAGACGCTCTCTTGGAATACTCAGATTGCCACCTTGAGTAAAAAAATTTTTATTGCTTACATCAACTCCGTCTATTGAAGAATTTTTTTGCCATTTCAAACTAGAAAAAACCTTCATTTTTCATTATTGCTCCCTATACTTATATATTATGCCGATGTTGCTTATATGGGTTTAACAATGAATCAGTTGAACAAGCTCGAGCGCTTGCGATATGTGGGTATTAAAGTCATTTATAATTTGAAGTAGTTCGATCACGTTAGTCAGTTCAAGCAAGACCTGAATTTATTTTCATACTCCGCTCTTGGGATATAAACCTACGTATCTGCATTGTAATTTACGGCTTCTTGGAGATAGTGTTCGTCAAACTAGGGCACTTGGCAATCTCACTTTGCGAATACCTGCGCATCTTACAAATTTTTCCCACAATAGCTTTTCTGTGAGGTTTCCACAGTTCTGGAATCGTGTTCCAACAGAAATAGTCCAAAGGCCGTCTCTCTATTCAAGCATAGCCTTAAGAGGTTTTAGTCCGGAGCGAATCTCAATCTGTGAGTCAGCGTTTCATTAATTCATTTCATAGAATTAACATTATGTACTACTATATGAGTTATGAAATACATATTGCGAGACATATTGTGTTAAAGTTGGCAGGAAGACATCGCTTCGCGATATGCTCGCCTATTGCACATTGTTGATAACCCTATTATATAAATTTTATGCAATAAAGAGTTCTAATAATAATATTAATTATTATTGAATTAAATTAATAAATTTGAGTACTTCGGTGTGAAATGGTTTATTTGTCGAAAACCGAGCGCTTTCGGCCTAATTAAAAGGCCATCTTCAGGGTTTTCGCGTCCAAGAAACCATCACAAACATACAGGCGGAAACGGTCATCACAGCATTACCGGACAAGATTCACAAAAGGGTGAATTTAAGACACTGTAAAAATTATCGGTTCCGAATATAAAACCATGAAAACAACCGTTTTCACGTTTTCACCATTTCACACCGAAGTACTCAAATTTATTAATTTAATTCAATCTCTTGGTGTGCACAACCACCTTCGTAATAATTAATAATTATTATTATTAAGTGTAATGAATATTTGACATTTTTTATTAAAAAATTCGCATTCATCGGCTTCAATATTCTCATTGTATCTTATTTTGTAGAAAATTTATTTTTAATGACATATATATATATATATATATATATATACAGTCAAAACCGGATATAGCGACACCGTTTACAACGACGAATCGGTTATAACGTCCATATGCAAGGGTCCAGACTAAATCCTCATATAAACAGTTATAAAAAATACCGTTTATAACGACATCGGATAAAGCGACATATCGGTTAAAGCGACGAAAAATCATAGGAATTTATCGTCTATAACGACCAACTGTCATACTTTCTTGTTGAATCAGAACATTAATGTCAACCTTATTATAATGAATAATAGATACCTACATGCTATCTACCCCTCCATTCCAATTTCACATCACGCATGCTCTTCTGCTCTATGCAGTGCAGTGTATCTTTAACGACACGATCGTGCGCAATACGAGAGCCAAAAGATCGTAGATTTCGCTGAATTGTTTTTGACCTTGGGTTCATAAATCACGAGATGTCGCAAAAAAAAGAGAAAAGCATTCAATATTGAAGAAAAATCCCACATAATATGGAGATTAGAGGAAATTACAAAATACTTTCGTTACTCAGCTCAAAAATAAACAGACCAAAATTACCGACTTTTTTGTAAAATAATTGTATTGTTTGTTTTTCATAATAAATATTCTTATCAACTTTGTCCTTTCATTCGGAAAATAGTCCATATTCAAAATATCGCTTCAAAATGAATGTTCATTAAATTATAGAAATATTGCTTATAACGACTACCGGATATAGCGTCCATATTTTGCAGTCCCTTCAATGTCGTTATAACCGGTTTTTGACTGTATATATATATATATATATATATATATATATATATATATATATATATATATATATTCTTGCAATGATTCGGAAAATGCAACAATATCATCCATGTAAACAAAACAGAACATGTGGCCATTGTTCACAGTGAATGCAGTTTTTTATATCGATTCCTCGTCCATTTCGATCTGATGATGATATTTATCTTCGATGGTTTTTAGATTCAAACGGCTATAATCAATTACCATACGACATTACTTTTTGCAGGAAGCTTCTTTTTGCCTACAATCCAAACAGAATGGCCGAGGAAGGACATTTTCATCTCGTAGTTTTTGAATTTGTACCTGGATATTTTTTTTGCTATTAAAAAATCACAAAAAATATGAATTCGTTCGATTTTCGGTTCCTACTCTTTTGTGACAAGTGTGCGATGCAAAGTGAAAATTGAATTACTCAGAATAAATTTTATTTTTTAAGAAACAAAACAATGACACACTGTTAAGTGACTATGGAAACAAAATCGCGTTTGAATATCATTCGATAATATTAATGATGAAAACATTTCGGACATATGTACTTAGATTAAATAACGAATTCATTTCGGGAAGAAATATTGGAAATATTTCAAACAAATGTTCTCCAATCAGATAATCTAAGAATTGATTACCGAGGGTAAAGTTTGAAAAGGAAATAAACACATGGCCAATTGGATGAAAAAATAAATAAATTACTCGAAATTTTGCAGTTTTCTGATTTGTTATTTTTCATCATTCATTATAATCATTTTCATATTATATTCTAATGAAATATATCCAGGCATCATTCAGTGGTGCACCCCCTGAAAAAGTTACATCAAATCAAATTTCCATTAATATAAATAAAATAATAAAGTATAAAAACTTTCTAAATATGTGGTAAGCGAATACCTTTCAAGCATAAATCGAACGCAAAAAACCGTCTAGCTATAGTAGTTTTCGAGATCACGATCAAACGAGAAACGGACGAAGTGAATACATAGGTAATTTTCGTTTGTTCCAAAAATGGGTTTAAAAGAGTTTCGTTTTCATTGACGACCCCACGGATTTCTATCAATATGACATATTTATTTATCGATGGTTTATGACATCTAGATGAAGGAGGGTTCGAAGCTTCGAGGTCGAGGGATGGACATTTTAGTGCTACAGATGCATAATAGCACACACTTACCGCTTCTGCTCTTCTTGTCTAATAATTGTTATTGTATAAATGTTCGGCAAGTTGAAGGGCACAGATTTCAGTTTCTTCTCGTACCTACTACAGTACCTACCCTACCCTGATTTATTGTATTTCTCCTGAAAAATTCACAGAATTGGTGAGTTTCATTGTAAGACGCTGTCACAGAAACTGTGGTAAGAATAACTCTAATTTTATTCAATGTTGCAGTAGTACTAGCAGGATGATCACTCGTACTGCACAGTTATTTGAATATAAGGCTATGGTCAGCATCTCCTTAAATTCTGAGACACGTAATGTTGATGTTGGACTATATGTGGTCATCACAGGTTTCAGTGACGCGGAAAAAATTAATTTGTCAAAAAATTCCTGGGAGCCTCCTGAAAATTTCTCATTTCCGTTCAGCACTCACAGAAAAATAACAAGGACATTAAATGTTATTTGTCAAAAGAAACATTTTCGATGGCCTACCTATTCATGTCAATTGCAGGGCTTATTTTGCAAATTTTGTTTTTCATTTGCAAATCAAGGCGGTGTCTACAAAGAAGAAGAAATTGGTTGAACCTCCTTCACAGAAATATTTTAAGCTTCTTGTCTAAGATGGAGATTTATTTAAACATAATTGCCACAGCTATCATAAGGAGGCAACAGAGCAAGTGCAGTTGTTTCTGAAAAAAATCAATAATCCCCAACAATCAATTGAAAATTTATTCGATAAAAAAATAAAACAAGTTATTGTATCGGAACGGCAAAACATTGCTTTCTGATCTCATCGCGATGATGGTTTCCCTAGTTTAATGAACTTCAAAGAAGAAAATGAAAAAACACAACCCGCAGAAGATTCTGTCGTAAATCGCGGTAATTTTAAAGCTATTTTGGAATACCGGGCCAAAGGAGATCAAATTTAAAAAATTCATCTAATTACTGCAACTGCAAGATCCACTATTCAAAAAAGAACTATTCAAAATTAACTCATTACGACTATTTTGGAAGAAATCACCGGTATCATAACAGGAAAAATTGGAAAAGCAAGATGTTACAGCATAATATCTGATTGAAACAACGGTACATCGACGCGATTAACAAAAATTCGCCAATATCTACACCGTACACCGTGATCGCGGCGATGACTGAAATATATTGTGTGGCCGATCCAACATTGGTGAAACTAAACGCCCTCTAAAAGTCAGAATCAAAGAGCACCAAAGGCAGATCCGCGCCGCCCTCAGGGGCAAGATGGGCAGGGCCCAGGGGCGCAGAGTCTTCAGGGGCGCCGCAGGCGAGACGGTAAAAACGTGTCGTTTATGAATCATATTCCAGAAATACATTTAGCACTTTTCTAATAAAATTCGAAAATCACTGTTTTAAGTTGAAGAGCTCCTCGTATTCCTATAAAAAAATTCTTTCTGAAATATCAAAGGAACCGCCTGAAAAACAAACGACGATCGGTAATGGGGAATTAGAACGTCAGGGCTCGGCTGACATATTTACGACTATATGATAGGAGTATGATATAGGAAGGCGGTGCCTTTGAACACTTTAAATAATTGATAAATTTGCGGATTTGCTTCCGACTGCATATTCCTATGATGCTATGAATTTTTTTACAATCGAAGTTTTTTCGTCAAAGCTCAAAATGTCGCCTCATTCATAAAAGTAGTTGGTGGTTGCAAGACGTAGGTTATTCACAAGGAAGAGTGCATCGAGAACATAGATTTCGAATATCTACTGCAAATTGTTTTTGTAAACAGTGTTCTTCAAGACCTATTCGATTAGTGAATTAAATTGCTCCTTATATTCAATTAAGGTGAGTTTTTATTTATTATTATTCCTTCTTCTATCGTAATGTCGTAAATGATTCTGCAACCAACAGGAAGATGGTATATTATTATTTTTTTTATTCATGATGCGGTTCTGATTTAAAATCTCTATACAATGTGTCGCAGCCAAAATTTATACAATTCATACATTTCTTTTGGATGAACGCATATGATGAATATAATCTACAATAAATCATTTTTATGAAAATAGTTTTTTCGTTTATCATCAACACTGAAAAATATTTCCTAATTGTTAATAGTGGTGAAAAAGTCTTTCGCTCTCGTATAAATATGCTGCTAATCTGAATTTGAGCATTTTGAGATATTTTTTCTTTCAGAATAATCGGAATACAATATTTTCATACTACTACTGTATTTTTTTGATAAAAAACAACGTTGGGGCGACCTCGTTATAAATAAAATGGATTTTTTCTTTAATTCAAGTGTTTATCCGAATATAACTATTACTTATATTGCCGTGTTAATTGGAAAGGGCGTATCTGCAAAAAAGCACTTTTGAGATATTTGACTTTAAAGACAATTTTAATTGAATTTAACTGAAAAAGCAATGCGTGATATGGCATATCATGCATTGCCTTTTCATTTTAATTCAATTAAAATTGTTTATGGCATAAATGAAATTCTTCAAAATCAAATATCTCAAAAGTGCTTTTTTGCAGATACGCCCTTTTCAATTAACACGGCAGTATAGATGTCAGAAGAGGTGAGGAAAAAAAACCATCGGGTCACCAAAACCGTATGAAAAAACGGAGGCGTATGGAAGAACTGGAAAAAAATTTCTCAAAAATCACTAATTTTTTTCAACATCTAATGAAGTCGATAACGGTAGTTGCTCATCGGGAATCCACGTGGAATCCAAAAACCAAGAAACCGAAGAAAATTTACTAATACCGATAGAAAAAGCTGAAACTGCCCTAAGAATGTCCCAAACACATGACGAACCACATCAAGGGATATCTCAAAAAGTTGAGGGTGTAAGTGTTGTGGAATATGTTCTCTTCGCTGAAAGATCCAGGTCTTTGGCCTAATATTTCATCCAAGTTCCAAATTAAAATATAAGTAATTTTAAAAATGACATCTGCATACGTTATCCTAGAAACCAACATTTCATTTCATCATATGAAACATATAATCATGAAATTTCTGTTTTTTTTATTGAATTATTCTTAATATTATAATTTTAGAGTATCTGCAGAATAATGAATTAATTTGTCATTTTTCATTATTTACATTTTAATTTGAGTCACTATGGGTCGTTTTGGTTTAGATTCTAAGTGATACTTGAGAAAAATCTGTCTGAATGGTCCCTAAGAAGGGGCGGTAATACATAATTCGCCCAGGGGCGCATCCTTGGCTAGGCGCGGCCCTGACCAAAGGCTAGCTCAACTAGGAGAAACAGAGAAATCTAGGCTAGCCCAACATGCTTGGAACGAGGACCACAACGTCAAATGGGACGAAGCTTCCATAATATCAAAGGAAGAAGGATGGAGAAGAAGGAAATTGAAAGAAGCAGCTTTCATGACGATAACTCCCAACCCAATCAGCGCGCCTTCTCTGGAAATGAAGAATATCTCGGTACCCATACTGAGATCTGAATTGAGGAGGACGGACGCGTCCCAAGGAAGCAATTAGTCCTGACATGAACCAGTCCTGACGAAGCCTAACCTATTGTGCAAACCATAGATAAATACTATATATATATATATATATATATACAGGGTGAGTCGAGAGGAACGGACCAAACTTCAGGTGTGTATTCTATAGCTCAAAATAATATAAAAAAAAACTCATATGTTGTTATCCGATTTTCATTTGTTCTCAAACTATAGCGTCATTATAAAAACATCATTTTCTATATTAAAGTGGTTTCATTTATAGCATTATTTTAATAAATGCACGAAAATCCCGCCATTAACCTTGAAACACATTCGTCTGCGAAGGGCTCTCGATACTTTTCTGATTGATTCGTGCTTTTCTTTAATAAGCAATGCCGTATTTCTAATGCGTCGACTTAGAGCATCCCGAGTGTCAACTTCAACTAAGTATACCTCGTTCTTGAACCAGCCCCACAAATAATAATTCAATGGTGTGAGGTTTGGAGATCTTGGAGGCCAACTAATACGACCACAGCGACCAATCCATAGTCCGAGAAACTCTTGAACTGAATATTGGTTGACCTAATTTAAATATTCTAATTACCCTATAATTTGAAAACAAATGAGAATCGGATAACAACATATGAGTTTTTTGGAATTATTTCGACCTGCAGAATACACACCTGAAGTTTGGTCCGTTCCTCCCGACTCACCCTGTATATAGTATATAGTATACTTCAATACAAATATTACTTCAATACAAATATTATATATACATATACAGGGTGTACCAAGTTCGACGGCCTATTAGGCGTTTCTGGAGAACTAGACTTATTTGAAATCTGAAAATTGGGATTAGGATATTGTTTGACATTATCTACCAAGCTAAAATATTCTTGGAGCCTGACCACTTTCAGTTATACAGGGAGCGAAAAAAAAATTTCAAATTTTTTTTCTGTTTTTTCCTTTTTGAATTTGACAGAGTATGCAACTCTGAATACATTCGTACTCAAATCGTTGCATTCGTCGAAATACTTTCAAAAATATCGAGAAAAACCTGAAGAAAAAGAGAGAAAAAAAGTATTCGGTATTATGTTTGTTATTCCTAATCTAGATACCTTAAGCACAAACCGTTTTCACATTTTTGAAGTCAAAGACTGTGGAAATATTGTACATCTTTAAAATTTTGAAAAACTCATCACAGGGTGTTTAAATGTTGGGTTAAAATTGGGATCAAGATTGGCCCATAACTTTCGTTTTTCAAATTAGAACACTATTTTTTCATGATTGCGTTGGATTGTATGAAGAAAAATGATGATAGTGTTATAATATGTTAATGCTCCTAAAATTGATAATTCTTGAGTTATTTAGGATTTTCTTATTTTATGAGGTACGTAGCGTCAAATTCATTTAATCTGTTTCATATCAACTATGACCTTGGTCACAGAAGATGAATTATTCCACTTGAATACATCCGTACTCAAATCGTTGCATTCGTCAAAATACTTTCCGAAATATAAAAAAAAACTGAACAATAAAGGTAGATAAGAGTATTCGGTATAATGTTTGCTATTTCTAATCTAGATATCTTAAGCACAAACCGTTTTCACGTTTTTGTGGTCGAAGACAGTGGAAATATTTTACATATTTAGAATTTTGAAAAACTCGTCACAGGGTGTTCCAAATGTTCGGTCAAAAATTGGGATCAAGATTGGCCCATAACCTTCGTTTTTCAAATAAGAACCCTATTTTTTCATGATTGCGTTGGATGCTGCGAAGAAAAATGATGATAATGTTCTATCATGTTGATACTTCTAAAATTAATAATTCTTGAGTTATTTAGTATTTCTGATTCCATGTCGTACGTTGCGTCAAATTCATAAAATCTGTTTCATAACAACAATGATGAATTAATTAAAGAAAAAGGTGTGTCACTAGTGAGTTATTGGAATAATTTATCTTCTATGACCAAGGTCATAGTTGATATGAAACAGATTTAATGAATTTGACGCTACGTACGACATAAAATCAGAAAATCCTGAATAACTCAAGAATTATCAATTTCAGGAGCATCAACATGTTAAGCATTATCATCATTTTTCTTTGTACAATCCAACGCAATCATAAAAAAATAGGGTTCTAATTTGAAAAACGAACGTTATGGGCCAATCTTGATCCCAATTTTTGACCCAACATTTGGAACACCCGGTGATGAGTTTTTCAAAATTCTTGAAATGTACAATATTTCCACATTCTTCGACTTCAAAAATGTGGAAAACGGTTTGTGCTTAAGGTATCTAGATTAGGAATAACAAATATAATACCGAATACTCTTTTCTCTCTTTTTCTTCACGTTTTTCTCGATATTTTTGAAAGTATTTCGACGAATGCAACGATTTGAGTACGAGTGTATTCAGAATTGCATACTCTGTCAAATTCAAAAAGAAAAAAAACAGAAAAAAAAAATTTTGAAAATTTTTTTTTCGCTCCCTGTATAACTGAAAGTGGTCAGGCTCCAAAAATATTTTAGATCGGTAGATAATGTCAAACAATATCATAATCCCAATTTTCAGATTTCAAATAAGTCTAATTCTCCAGAAACGCCTAATAGGCCGTCGAACTTGGTACACCTGTATATAATTATATATATATAAGTATAAAGTCTTTATCTATATTGCAAACCAACTACGCAAGAGATAACAGTACAGTTGATTTATGACTTCTTCTTCTTCTTCTTCTTGAAGTGAGATTGTGTCTTGTCAATTCTGTCATCAGCCTTCTTGTGACAATGATGTTCATTATTTATTCATGACATTTATGTCCAAGTGTCAAAAGAACTCGAATTAAATGAGCTTTCCCTACTTCGGTACTTTCGGTAGACTGCTTAGAATATAAAATACCAGGAAGGAGCCTATGCGCACCTAATGCAAGAGCGGAAGTGCGACAAGAGTGCACCACGAATGAGTCATCGCTTGGTTTGAATTTGAAATAAGAAAGTGGTGCTCTCAGCAAATTGTACTTTTATTTGGTTTTTGTGATATTTTCGCAGTTTAACTGTATTGAATTAAGTTTTAGGCGAGGTTTAAAGGTGTGTCCGTGAATTTCTTACTATTTTATACACGTAATTTAGTGCTATAAGACATTTTCCAAGTTTAGAACATTTTCGATAAAATGATTGTGCAGAGTGTGACAATTTCAAAACACCAAAAAAACAAGAATTTGGTGTAACATTTCACAGGTAAGTGATATTGGTATTGAAATGATTCATTTTTTCCTGAAAAACACGGGATTTCAATTTTGCTGAATTTGGAGGTTATCCGTAACATACCATGGGCGTAGGTGATGTTCGGTAATCAATTTCATTGAACCAACTGACACTGATAGTTGGTAGCGCTATTAATTTCGTCTCAAGGGACATTTCGGAAGTAAAACCATGATTGTATCGTTGAATTAATTTTTATTCAGTTCTTCACAATTTATAAGTTCAATTATTTTTCCAGATTTCCCAGAGATGAAAAACAGAGAGTGATATGGATGAGTTTCGTAAAGAAACCTGGGTTTTGTCCTAACGACAGGAGCCTTTTTTGTTCCAGGCGATTGTTTTAATCGGTCATCTGTGGCCTTTATCAGGTTATTTCCAGCAGCTTTCCAACAATTGAAATCTATCAGTTGGAATATGTAAGTAAAGAATAAAGGACCATGAAATGAATATATCGTCTGATACTTTTGATGAAAAGTACAACTAATTGTTTTTTCATCACCAGGTTGAATTATATTTGTAAAAATACGGTTGATGATGAAAGAATTAGAACTGTATAACAGATTAATTTTGTTAACGAATCAATAAAAACAATATAAAATTGCATTGTGTTTTGCTCCCCTACGTCGTTAAGATTTTTTAGACCGATTTGGAATATGCCAAATCGTTAATAAAATGTAACTGAAAATTCAAATGCCCTACGCCACTGCGAAACGGAAACGAGTATAGCCCATATTGAGTGCACCATTCTCGTCGCACCAGAATGCATGATATGCTCCTTCCTGGTTTTCTATATTCTAAGGTATACTGGTAATCTGAAGTGGGTTGAGTTTCGGAGGTTACACCTCTGACAGCTCGCGTTTGAATCCCCACAACACAATTGGATAGTATGGAGCGCACAAGGCCAGATAGAACAAGTTTGGCAAAGACCGGTCCTTCGCAGGACCAACAACACCCTGATGACGGCAGGCGAATGCTTGCCGAAACGTCGGTAAATACCAACAACATAGATAATGGAAATAGCCCTAATAATGTCCCGACAAATTTTGATAACTGGAACAAATTTCCATAAGTTTTTCTCCCCTATAGAAATGAATATGTTCCACAGGTCTCCAACTTATCAAGATATTTTGAACAAGTGATTCAATCAGATAATAACTGAAAAAATCATATACTAATATACTCACTTAATACTCTGGGGAATTCAGGTGAATATTAGGCAACCCTATGTCTGCTGATTCTGAATGTTTTATACTATGTATAAGTCCAGTATAAAATTTTCCAATTATCATAATGTTGCAAAATTTAATCAAAAATCATTTTTCAAAAAATATTTAAAAATATTCTGTCCAGTCTCATTTCAGGCAACCTTCTTTCAATATGTTCCTTACATGGGAAATTCATTATAAAATAGTTTTTATTCTATTATCAGCTTGATGAAGGTTGTTGTAGGTTCGGATCTAAGACTTTTAGAGAACCATAAAAAGTAACGCCAGTATGGGGCCCACAGACTTCGTGCATTTTCATCGTTCGAATCGCCGATTCGTATCGCCGATGCGAATCGCCGTTCCAAATATCAAGCGCTGACAGGTATTACCGACGACAGTTTTCGCCACACACCACAGTTTTCGATAACTTTGGCACGACGATTCGAATCGGCGATTCGAACGGATGAAAATGCACGAAGTCTGTGGGCCCTATAAGACTTAAATTTTTTCATTTGAAGATGTGCTACTGGAACTGAAATTTAAAATGTGATATACTGTTGTCCATATTCGAAGAATCGAATTTGAATGAAAAAAAACCCTGTAAATATTCAATAGATTCACCATTGAATCGATAACAAAATCCTGGACGAAATAGCTTCTGTTTTAAAAATCTTTTTCCTCTTTTATATGGAAGTCTTCATCAATGAAATGGTCGAAGTGAATGTATACATCCTACGCAGGTTTTGTATTTTCCGAATTTAATTGATACATCCATAAATGTACTCCTATAGGGTTATGAATATTTTCATTGTCTTCTCCAGATCTGTATTACGACAATCAAATGATCTGAAATTCTCAGTTGCTTACGACGGAGTCAGTTGCAAGGTACATTAAATGAATTTTGCCACGTCTTTTTGTTTTGGCGCTCTATCTCGTTGGATGTTGGATGGACTATAGCATTATCACTAGACGTTCTATTAGAAGGAAATACTGCCATTGGTAAATTATTGTTTGTTGATATTTACTTACCGATGCGGAATTTCCCGCAGCCTTTACTGGTGCTTTTATACATATCACACAGTAATTAACACTATAAATATCACTTAGTTACCACAAAATGCTGAATCGCCCTAGTTTTATTCAAGAATCAGAAGTAAACAAAGGCGACCATAATGAAATACAATAAAATTCTCCACGTCACATGATAATAATCCACCAATCATTGTGTTGATTCGTATCCACCAATTGGAAGCTGCGGGATAATTGTTTTCATTTTAAGGAAAAAATAAACATATTGCTATCTCATTTCGAGCACGTTTTCTCTCTCACTATGCTCTATCTTGTTGTGGAATATCTTTGCTTTTAACCCACTGAAGAAAGCATAACCATTTTCTGAAGATTTAACTCTCAAAAGATGCACATGCTTACGACCATATAGTCATTTGTAACGTTACAACACTTCAAATTTTAAAGTTGAGTTTTGTAGGGAGTTTCGTAGGAAATCATACGAACTCCTTTTTTAAAAAGGAGTTGTCTGTTCATAATCTCTAATTTTCCTCAAAATGATTATATAAGCCACTTGATATTTTCTGCTAGATTGCACTGTTTCTTTTATGTACTGCGTTGTCTGTACATACCTGCCTACTTTGAAATAAAGGATATTGTTATTGTCAATCATATTACTCTTTAAATTCTGCATTGTTTTGATGTATCATTCGCATATTTTTCCTATACTGCTGTCCTACTGTCACATGTGAATAATATGAAAAACCGAAATCTTTCCCAAACATTATTTTAAAGGAACGGTTGATTAATTAAGATCGTTGAACTTCATCTGCTCATGCCAGTTGGTTATAGTGCCACATCGGAATTCTTAAATTTTTTGCTTCTTCAATACAATAAGAACAAATGGAATTATCTAAACATAGAGCTTGAGGAAAGATATAAGAACCAAAGTTGTCATTGAATTTAACTACCTCGAAAAGACGGTTGTTGTGTGGTTTAAACCCTGAACGAAATAATTTTAAGTAGTATTATTCTGAACGGGGTCGTTGTGGCTAGGATCAGCCTTCCGGGAACTTCGACCACAAAGATTTTAGTCGATTTCGAATGGCTGTTCTGGTTGGTTAACGGTTGACCGCTCGGTTCATAAATGACAACGTCAAACGAACCGCGCTTTCGAATACGGTTCAAAATTCGGCGAAACAGCTGATTCGAGACGTCACCAATATGTCATTCGAATGCGGTTGGTCCAAAACTGACGGACCAATCTATGAACCAACCAAGAACCAAAGTCAATCGAAATCGCCTTTTATTCTTATTGTAAAGAGATAATTTCAGTAAACCACGTTTCTCTGGAGCCGTACCTGCACCACGCTGAGTAAACATTAAGGTCTAACGCACACGAACGATTGTCGGTGAACGACCATTTTGTAGGAGGTTAACGCACACGGACGACAGTCTACGAATAAAATCGGTGGTCAACGCACACAAACGATTTTCTGTCGGTGATTGCAGCGAGAGATTGCACGTTGAGATGTGTTGCGGTTTATTTGAGATACTGAAGAAAGAAAAGGAGAAATGGGATATTTTTGGTGCATCCAGTAATTTCTCAGCGTATAGGTATTGAAAAGTCAACTTTATACTTTTACCCATTTTGAAACTCTCAAGGAACGTACAGGCTGGGCAAAATTGGTGATACTTGAACTACAACTTTCCAACCGTGAGAGATGAAGGAAAAATGAATGACACGTTACGGTGTTCTTTTTTAGAGAAACTGATAATGCCATCAACTGCATTCTTCTATCTTCTTTTTTTTTTCGAGTTATATGCCAAAATTGAAATTTGGGTGATTTCAACACTGGCCATTTTCTCCGTTTCTGTCTGTGCTAGGTTGTTAAAATGAAAACACTTTTTTCATAGCAATACAGTAGCGTATTTTGTTTTTTCCCAAGAGGTTTCCTTGCTGAGCTATAACATAAAGTTGTGTTTTTTCTTATGGAAACGATAGTTTGAGATGACTCAAAAAGAATCGCCTTTTTTTCCCGTTTCAAAATATATCATACATCATACATCGACCCATGATTTATTCAGATATCGTGAAAAATATAGTTTGTATGTGAAATTTTATTTATTGAGTATTAAGTAAGCTGAATCACAGAAAAATTATGCAAAATATTGTTAGTATTTGATTTCACATCCTCTCTTTCCTAATTTGTTCTTGCTTCATTTTTGACCTATCTTTACGCTTAATGTCTAGAGGTAATTCTGTTTTCAGATTATTATTTTTGAATATAATAATACAGGAAACTCATTAGCATTTCTGGAAATATGCATTTTCAAATAAGTATATCCTATCTAAAACATATGATTCCCCAGTAACCAAGTATGTTTTAGCGAGGATGTATAACCGTGTTAAAAATTGACAATGAGGATGAGTGGGGGTAACCGCACTATTACCAAAAGTATAACCGGACTTATAACACGGTAACTCGCAGAAATTGGACTCTGTAGGTACGACTAAAAGTAGTTCGTGTGCGTTGGTGCATTCACATACGTGTTCTGCATTTCGACCGACAAAATTGTAGCTCACCGATTGTCGGTCGTGTGCGTTAGACCTTAAAGTGACGTGCCTAAGGTGGTGCAAGAATTCAATACTGAAACATATACAGAACCTAGGAAACGAAGATATCAGCGAATGCGGTGTCATATAAAAGACAAGTATATATACATTTATATGTGGCACATACACCGCATAGACATAATGTCAATATCAATATAAAGTCTAAGAGCACATACCTGTGAACTTTAACCAAGAAGTTATGTTTTCTGATGTTGCGCATTTGTTTGATATTTGCACAAACTCCGTAGTATCATCTTCTCTATCTAAAATGAAAAAAAAATTCTTCAGTTGTGAATGTTTTTATTATAGTGAGTGTTTCAAATATTCAGTTAATGATACTTCCAGCTGTGAATAAATGTTAATAAAAATTGTTTTAAAGACATGACTTTTCATTTTCATGAAAACATTGATTTTATTGACCGCCTCAGCATTGTTTAATGTGCTGTTGATACAATTTTGTAGTTTTCTAATGAATATTTTTTTCGGAAATGATTAATCTAACTTCGAAATTAGAAAGATTAGAAAGAGAGGCTGTGAGAAATATTTTAATTAGATAAAGGGACACTGTTCTTTCATGGAAATTAAGCTCATCGGAGTGAAAACAATTTTATAGACTACTGCCGCTAATTACATCAGTAAACTGCCATTTCAATGATGATCTCAAAATGGTATTATAAATATCTATATCAGCACCTCAAAGGTAAAGTGGGTTAAGTTACATTTTTTCAGGCACGAACTATCTACAATATTGGATTAACATTAGTAAATTCTAGCTAGTGGAACACATTTTTGACACCCTAGGTATATCCCTAGGATTATATATGTGATAGTCATGAAGCGCGGACGTGGTATTATTTGCTCCCAATGCGATATTAAAGTTGACAGGAACGATGATTCCATCAACTGTAATAAATGTGATAAAAGTTATCACATAAAATGTGTGAATTTAACACTGGAAATTTACAATAAATTACGTGAAGATACCTCAGAAAAATGGTTATGTGATAGATGTCAACAATCAGATGTGACTGTGGAGAATGCCGCTGAGTTCCCGGCGAAGGAGATCTGCATCACAAAGGTTGATTTGGTAAATATAAAAAGAGAAATTGTGGACGAAATATCTGCAATTTTTCATGATGAAATCAATAATTTAAGGTCATTGCTTTTAACGCAAAGTAAACACATCAGTGATCTTACAGAGGAAATATGTCTTCTTAAGATGAACAAAAACCCGATAACAACAATTCCAGACGACGATAACATCCAAATTTCAACCATCCGGAATTCCGTCGTTGAATCACCGCATATGGAACAAATTTGTCCTGATGTTCCGATTATTAATTTGAGTGGAAATAGTGGAAATGATGAATTGAATATAAAACAATTGGACAAGGATGACAATTCACCGAAGTGGATTGTTGCAACATCGAAAAACAGAAATAAGATCAAACAAAAATCACATTCTGCAGAAAAAGTAGAAAAACCTCCTCTGAAACAAGCGGAGGGCTCCAAAAAGAAACGGAAACCAATAGTTGGTACTTCAAAAACACATAATTTGCATGCTGTTCCAAAAATAAAATTTTCTCACATTCATATTACACGGCTCAGCCCGGAAACAACCACGAGCGATCTAGAGAATTTTTTCAACGGAAATATACCTAATGTTTCTTGTGAACAATTGACGTCAAGAAAACCTGAAGTATACTCGTCCTTCAAGCTTACTCTGCCCACAGAGTTTTTGGAGAAAGTCTTAAGTCCTGACTTTTGGCCTGAAGGAATAGCGGTGAATAAGTTTTTTACGAAGCGACGCCTGCCCTACAACACTTCGTAAAGGATGACAGCTGTTCAAATTTGCATCAGTTTCCGCTGACATCCATGCTAGTACCCGCATAGATCTTCAAAAAAATCCGGCCCTTGTCAACAAGCAGTGTCGAAATGACAACATGAGTACAGTAAAAATTTTACATTTCAATATTCAAAGTATTTTGAATAAGATTAATGTTGTTGAGCTTTTACTGCAGGAGCATGATCCACTGTTTTTTTGTGTTACTGAACACTAGTTAAAATTTGATGCACTTAGTAATTTAGTGATCTCTGATTATATTTTGATTTCAAGTTTCTGTCGAACTGAAAATATTCATGGTGGAGTGGGTATCTTTTGTAAAAGAGAATTCTTTGATAAGTTTCTTTGTCTAAAAAGCGCTACTGATGTCTCTTCCAATTTTGATTTTGAATGTTCGGGTGTATACTCAACTTGTCTATCACTGTGTATATTAACCATTTATAGGTCAAATACTAGGGGTGACGTACACATGTTTTTTTCACGACTTTGCAGATTATTGGATGAGACAACGGTAAGGTATAAGAATATATTGTTATGCGGTGATCTCAATATTGATTCGCTATCGGATTCTCAGGACAAAAAAATTCTTTTTGATATTTTCGACAGTTATGGTTTGATGTCATTCAATAACGTAGCGACAAGAATTCAGGGTGCAAGTCAAACAGGCTTGGATTACGTTGTGTCGAATATCGAACAGAGGCTGGAGATATCGAACTTCGACGCGGGAGTTTCTGATCATTGCGTACAACTTATCTCGATGAATTTCAAGACATATGAAATAATAGAAAGTAACGATAATTTCGAATTCCATACCATCAGAAATTATACAGCATTCAATATAGCTCAATTTAAATTCTTGTTGGATCGCATTAATCGGGATTTAGATTCCTTAGATTCTAGAGGGAGTTTTACCGACTTCTGGGAATCATTTTGCTGGGCGTTTGAGGTTTCCTTTCCAAAAATAGAAAGAAAATTTCGAAAGAAGGCTAAAAAAACAACAGCTTGGTGCAGCGAAGTACTTAAGAACGAATCAAGGTACTTGAAAAGTTTGAACATTGCACGAAAAAATAATCCCAAAGACATAGACTTGAAGGTAAATTATAAAATTATGAAGAAGGAAAACAATAATAATATAATAGAAGCCAAAAAAATTTTTTATTGTAATCAGGTTTACGAGTCAAGTAACAAAATAAAAACTTTATGGCATATTATAAAAGATAGACTGAATAAATCCAGAACTCAAACGCAGTCTATTCAGTTACTCTATGATGGTGACAGACAACTTGCAAATTTCTAATATTTTCGGAAATTATTTTTCAACAATTGTTCGTGATAGCATGACTTCCCATTTCGGATCTCAGTTACCGGAGAATTGCACTACTGGACCAATTGTAATGAAGACGTTTTATTTCTTTCCTGCTTCTGAGGAAGAAATACTAAAAATTATTTCGGGACTATCGAACAAAAAATCAACTGGCATTGATGATGTCCCAGTATATTTGGTAAAAAAATGTAAAGCCGAAATAGCTCCTATCATAGCAAAGATACTGAACATGTCGATTGAAAGATCCGAATTTCCATCTTTTCTGAAGCAGTCATTGGTAATTCCTATACACAAGAAAGGCGATACTTCATCAGTTGGAAATTATAGACCGATTTCCCTGCTGAGTGTCATTTCGAAAATTATGGAAAAAGTTGTGGTTCGTAGATTGAGCAAATTCATGGACAAACATGACATTATTGTGAGCGAACAACATGGTTTCAGATCAGAACATTCCACTGAAACGGCCGTCACCGAGTTTGTACAGCACGTACACAATTTATTAGATCGAAAAGAATATGTCCTCGCTTTGTTTTTCGACCTGTCTCGCGCTTTTGACTGCCTAGACTTCACGTTCATATTAGATAAGATTCGGACACTTGGACTTAGAGGTAAAATGGAAGAGTGGATAGAGTCATATCTTCGGACACTTGGACTTAGAGGTAAAATGGAAGAGTGGATAGAGTCATATCTTCAAGGACGCAGTATAGTAGTTAAAATTAAGGATAAGTATTCTAGGAATTATAATATCGACTCTGGTGTCATTCAGGGTAGCAACACCGGACCGTTACTATTTTTACTGTTTGTTAACGATCTTCCTAGACATATTACTTTAGGACGCGTGTTTTTGTATGCGGATGATACTTCTATAGTAATATCGGCAGCAACAAAAGAAGAACTTAACATCAAAGCAAGCAGTGTAGTACACGAGTTCAGCCAGTGGTGTTTCAGGAATAAATTGATGTTAAACCGTTCAAAAACCGTCTGCCTCAATTTTCATAAGACCTCTAATACAAAAGCTGAAAATTTCCAAGTGAAAATAGATAATGAACACCTTATAAGTCCTGTAAAAACCATTAAATTCCTAGGAGTTTTACTAGATGAGAACCTCAAATGGGGAGATCATATCGAAGAAGTCTGCAAAAAAATGAACAGTGGATACTATGCTCTGCTGAATCTCAGACATACATTGAATAAAGAGGGGCTAATGAGCGCGTATTATTCATTAGTATACTCTAGAATGAGTTATAATGTTATTGCCTACGGAGCCGCAACTGAAAGCAAAAGAGTATTTGTCTCACAAAAAAGGATTATTCGCCTAATGTTTGACTTGCACCCTTTGGACTCTTGCCGACCAATATTCAAAGAACAAAAAATTCTCACGTTTACTTGTATATATTTATTGAAGGTACTCTGCTATGTGTATAAGAATTGTCGACAATTTGAGAGAGTGGGCGATAGCCATTTCTATGACACCAGACATGGTAAACAATTGAAACTGTCCAAATTTAATTATCATGCTTACAAGAAAACACCAGTGTATGCAGGGTGTTGTTTCTTCAATATGTTGCCCATTGAGTTAAGAAATGCCGGCTCTTTCACGTTGTTCAAGAGACAATTGATTAGTATGCTTAGGGAAAATGTATTTTATGACATTACAGAATTTAAAAATTATTTCAGTAATGTTTGAGGTTTTGAAATGTTTGGAAGTATATGTTTATTTTTCAATTAATCCTATGACCTGTCCAATACAAATTTTTTTTTGTCTCGATGGATTAATAAATGCTTATTATTATTATTATTATTATTATTATTATCAAGTCGCCAAATAATGGCAGTACACATTTTTTGAAACAATAATCGAACTGAAAAATGTCTCTTTTGTCTAATTTTGATATTGTGACTCAACACACTTTAACTCTGGGGTGCTGATATTTTTACCATCCCAAAAATAAGATATTGATTTATTTATCAAAAATTCATATTGTTGCAATTAGCCAAAGTATAAATTTTTTTTGATTTCGCTGATATAGTTTTTTTAAATGATAAATTACACGAAACGCGTGTTTCATTAGATTGTACGAAGGATACTTTTATTTTCCAAAATGACCAAATATATTTCTTTTGGCCTCAGGAATGTTCTGTCAAAATATATGTACGTACAAGTCAAAGACTTGACCAGTATGAAGGGTTTGGCCAAAATACAATTTGTACTTAACTATATTTCTTTCAATGTGTGAATATGTGAATATTGTTGTAGGTGAGTTAAAACGAATAGGCGTAGTCTAGGATTATGGAACTCAAGAGAGAATTTACGGGGGACGCGGGGTAATGAGGGTAATTAAAAACTGAATATCTCGAAAGTAGTAAAAAGCAAATTAGAGCTGAGTGAACAGGTTATGCGACATTTGCATCGGTCTAGCTAAAGAAAATTCTCCGTGAGCGTAGAGCAAAAAAATAAAAATTCGAAAAATTTTCAAAATTTTTTCTTCGTGCTTTATCCGATGATTGCATGGCCACCGATACACTGAAAAATTGTTAACCAAAGTCTTCAAGCTTCAGAAGTTGGTTTTTTATTTTCTCACTTTCACCGAGATACAGACTGTTGGAAAAAAGAATTGAAAATTTTTCTGTTCATTTAATTGTTTCGCGAAGTGTATTAGCAATGAAAATTTCCCAAATATGTGGTAAGCAAATACCTTCCAAGCTCAAATACAGGAAGTGTCTAGTTATTCCTTCTCAATGGTTACTACAACCACCCCCCCTACGAGGAAAAGCTATATCCGCCCTTGATGGAACTTATACATCAACATACATTACACAAATAGAACGTACCATTATTGTTTTCAGGTTTATTTGGATCAGCTTCGAAATATTCTGTAAATTTTCCTGTTCTAGCCTCATTTTGTAAACAGTATAGACATGAAACTTTGGATCTGCAAGAAATATTCATGCTATGAAAGTTTCAGAATGATATACCCCACTTTTACATAATATCCTTTTTCGTTGTTATAACATTAAAAGTGATCACATGGCAATGTAGATTCACCAACTCATCTTCTGATATTTCTTTCAGAAAATGGTGAATTGCTATCGGTATCCAAAGTAGTTTTCCAGATTCCAATGTTTTGTAGTAACGAGAGGCATCGAGTGTTTGTATCTGAAAAATAAGTAACCATCAATGTGACATGTTCTTTCGAGCATTTAGGCCGTCGTCGTAGATTAGTTCTCGACGTTTCGCCAGTTCGAGTGTCTGGCATCTTCAGGAGTTATATTTCAGGAGATGTTCTCACTGGACTGAACTGCCTGAGTGAGAACATCTCCTGAAATATAACTCCTGAAGATGCCAGACACTCGAACTGGCGAAACGTCGAGAACTAATCTACGACGACGGCCTAAATGCTCGAAAGAACATGTCACATTGAACGATGGCCGCGAAAGCCTCAACCAATTCATTAAGTAACCATCAATTTTGTATCTACGATTTTTCTCTTATCACAACACAATGCTGAGTGTATTGCAAAGTCAGTGACAACAGGTGGTGAAACTGATCAAAATCAGATGCCATCAGAACGTGGGTATAGAAAATATTCAAGATAGTGGATATATCAGGGTCGAATTCAATTCAATAAAATGTTGAGTACGGAATTGAATAAATCTTCGGTTATATCAAGCAGATTATTTTCACAAAAATGCCTATTTTAGTATATTAAAGACCATCTAGATGTTATTTACCTACACACATCGTCAAAAGTCTTGGCCCCCAATATCAACTGTCAAATTGATGAATGTCACATGACAATTTTTTGTGTGTGGAATCTATCTTTTACTCAAATGAAAACAAAAAACCAGCAAAAAATGTTTCTTTTTCGGGCAAATACAGATGTATTCAACTAAATCATTTTCGGCGAATACCGAGATTCGTAATATTGAGAATATTCCGTGGAATACATAAAGAAGCTATGTCGACACAGAACATACCAACCTTTGGGTATATTCTGTGTATGTTGAATTACCAGCTCGAGCAACGTTTGAACGGTTTTAAATTATAGAGGGTTGGTCATCTCTACCCTCCACAGTTTGAATATTCCACGTTCTTAAGTAAGGCTCATAGTGGATAGCAAAGATTATATACCAAGTCACTCAAATTAGAAGAATGGTTTTCGAGGGAAAAAATATAGAGCTTGGAGTTCCAAAGGGTTCCGTGTTTTTTGCTATCCATAAATGATTTGCCCTGTCATCTGGCTTGTCTTTTGTCAATACTTTTCGCTGATGACACATCAGTTGTTTTTTCGGCGGGGAGCTCCAGTAGGCTTGTGAAAGCTTGATGGGAGAGTTCTTCAGATGGTGTCGTATTAATACTCTAATGGTAAATGTCGGAAAGACCGTTTGTCTGCATTTCGGCCTGAAAAACCTTGCGCCCGATTCTCTTAGACTGAATTTTTTGGATAATGTGATTACTTCAACTTATTGTACTAAATTTCTTGGAGTTATGTTGACAGAAATTTAAGTTGGTCATCCCATGTTGACATTGTGTGCAAAAAAATCAATAGCTCATTCTTTGCAATTAATAGGTTTAAAGATGAAACAAAATAAGTGTTGACAGCATTCACATCAATACTGTTCATCCCGCATTCGTAGATTTGAAGGGTAGTATATTGGATGTTATTTGGACGACATGTCAATTATTATCAACGAAAAGAGATGGCAAAGTGTACATAGTATGGCTAAGATGAATTTAAAAAAAAATGGGTCCTCTCGATAAGAATTTGTTGAATTTGAATGAAAGAAAGAGAGAATGATGGATTTTTCCCCACAGTATCGAACCAACCAGTCAAAAGCAAGTTCCAATTACAAACATACATGTGCTTGTATGAAGTTTTCAGGGTGCGATTGCACCAACCTTACCAATTCAATCATAAATATATTGAAGTAACGGTCGAGCACGGTCGAGCAACGGTCCTTCATGAATAGAAAAACCTATTTATTATTTACACTTCCCTCATAGTGTGTATTATGAGCTATTGTCTTCTAGCCTGGGGTACTTTCAATTACATTTTCAATCCATCAATTCCACAAATCCCAATATTGAAACTGATACTGAAACTAAATAGATTAGATCTAATTCGGCAAATATACGAGGAAACATAGGTTCTCGAGGTGAGACCGATTTTTATTTCGAAATGTTTCGGCTGGACACACATAGTGAAGTTATATTCAGAGATTCTGAAACAACAAGAAAAGTATACTACTTGGAAGTTGAAAAAACCATTAATGCACAAGACTTTAGTGCAAAAATCAGCCCTCATCCTCAGACCAAAAAAAAAACCTACTGCGTACCTGCTAAAGGAAATTACAAATCATGAAAAATTCAGAGCTAAGTTGATGAAATAGCTCAAACGTGACGATAATGTGACATGTCACTTTTTTTTTCATTTCATTTGTCCTTAATATTATGTTATTATGCTACTTTAATGATATTTTCTCCTGAAGGAACTCATTGAATTGTAGTCATACTTTTTCAAGGATGAAGGTCTCCGGAATCTAATAGTGATGCATGCCAACACAGTAGAAAAAAGGGGCAGGACTTATGAAGAATTATATATTTTTTCTCCAACCATCAGGAAGTACAAATTTTCCGAAACTGGTTGGCCCGTGCAACTCAGCTGAAATCACAGACGTCGATTTTTTTCCATCTCAAGTTGAACTGCGCCTGTCTCGTTTGAGTGTCGGCTCTTCGCCGGGTGCGGACGGTTTCTCTGCCAAACTCTTGAGAGAGTGTGCTTATCAACTATCATACCCCCTTTCCCTCTTATTCAGACGCTCTTTCGAGACTTCCCACTTGCCTTCGACGTGGCGGAGTGCTTTAGTGACGCCCATATTCAAGAAGGGAGACAAAAGGGACGCTGCCAACTATCGTCCCATCAGTTTGGTTCCGATCGTATCGAAGGTGTGTGAGAAGATTATCCATGAGAAAGTCCTTCATTTTGCCCTAACTAACCGGCTTATACCAGACGGCCAACATGGTTTTCTCCCCGGACGTTCGGTGGTTACCAATCTACTCGAATGCCTCAATTCCTGGTCGAGCTCTCTAGACGAGTCCCATCCGGTTGACGTGATCTACCTGGATTTTTCTCGTGCATTCGATCGAGTACCTCGCATAGACTTCTCCTTCACAAGCTGAAGCACATCGGAATTAGAGGCCGTCTTCTCTGTTGGATCGAGGCATTTCTTACGGACAGAATCTTCCGGGTTAGGGTCGGAGGGGCTCTCTCTGCGCCAAGGCCTGTATTGAGTGGTGTTCCATAGGGTTCTGTATTGGGCCCACTGCTGTTTCTCCTCTATACATCTGATTTACCCAAGATCCTCAAATCTAATTGTTCCCAATTTGCCGATGATACTAAGATATTTACAAGACCTCTTGTGGCCTCTGGTGAACTTCAGGAGGACCTAGTAGCGTTGAGCCGTTGGTGCCGGGAGTGGCAGCTTCCCCTCAATCTTGACAAGTGTGTTGTTCTGCACTTGGGTTACCGCAATCCCCGCCATCAATATTATCTGGAAGATGTGCCAGTCAACGCCTGCAGTAATCATTGTGACCTGGGTGTGATTATTACCGAGAACCTGACTTGGTCTGAGCATATTCTGTCTGTCGCGAACAAGGCTAAAAGATCTCTGTTTATGATCCAGAAGGCATTCAACAGATGTGAACCCGAAACATGTGCTGCGTTATTCAAGATCTATATCCGCCCCATTATCGAGTTTGCTAGCCCTGTTTGGTGCCCGGTACTGAGAGGTGATTTGACATTGTTGGAGGGTATCCAGCGTAGAGCGACTCGGATCCCATATGGGATTTTGCGCCCATCCTATGAGGAGCGATTGTCTCTCATGAACTTACCAGCATTTGCAGACAGGAGGATTCGAGGAGACCTGATTGCAACCTACCGTGCCCTTCACAATCGATTTGGTGTCGATCTTAGTGGCCTCTTTGGCAGGAACACCGACACTCGTCTTCGCGGTCATGCTTATAAACTTTCCAAGCAGAAATTTAAAACGACGCAGAGGCAACATTTCCTTCCTAACCGGGTTTTTGATGCTTGGAATAGTCTGCCTCCAACAGTGGTCAACTCTGTGTCAGTGAATGCTTTCAAAAACAATTACGACAGTTTGTGCCGCCGTGTTCGATAGTGACTTTCGTTCTAGCAGATATTTATGTAATTCCCTTTTTTTTCACTACTCTATTGCACTTTTTTTTTTTCTCATTCATATACAATATGTTCTCCATGTTTGTATATTTTTGTTAATTTTTGAGTTTTATAGGCTTGCCTTAACTCTTAACTCTTTTTAAATAAATAAATCAAAAACTGTTGACATTTTTGTACTAATATCAGGTACAAAAGCCATCAAATCCCTTACCGTACAAAAATTTGCTCGTTGCTTAGAAACACTTTTAATCCTAGGATTAAAAACGCTACATTTAATCCTAGGACTAAAAGTAATTACATTTGAACTGTCTAATTGAAATTTGAAGAAAAAAACATTTTCTCTTACAAACTTAGTAAAACAAACAAATTGGGCAACTATATATAGGTATTTATTTGTTATTTTATAGGTATTTATTTGTTATTTATAGTGACATTGAATGTACAATTGGAACAATTATTGTCAAAATTCAAAGCACCACTGAATTACCACAAACAATTTTCGAACAATTCAAAAGATTTTCATTAATGTTAGAACTCAAAATATTCTCCGTAACTGTTGATGAAACATTCGAGGAAATATCTGAACAGGTACCTTCTTTGTCAGGTTGCTATATTTTTCTGGCAGTATTCTCTTTGTTGATACGTGATTCTTCAATATATCATTCTGCTACCGTACCCGATTTCCAACCTACATGTCTTTTGAGACAAGTGAGGTCGACGCCACCATCAATAAGAAGTGTAGCAGATGTTCTTCTCAGCGAATGTCCAGTATACTCCTTCCAATTTAATAACTTCAAAAATTTTGACATTTCTTGCGGCACCGCACTAATTTTGTGAATACCTACAACCATGCTTTGACACTTCCCATTAACATACCTACTCCAAAAATTACCGACGTTCCTGTATATTTGATGACCGTAGTGCAACATATTCTCAAAATAAATGCAAATAATTATCACCTTTAATGATAAACAAACGAGGTTTTTTGTCTGCAAAATTTTTACGACCAGGACCGAGTCCATATCTTCAATGTCATCAATTTTCAAATGAACTACTTCGTCACAACACATAGCACCTCGAATTCCTAATACAAGAACAACCTTTATCATCAAATTTTGTTTTCTTGTGGTATAACATGTTTGGTTTATCTATGGGAGATGATTGCCTTTCATTGGCGTCCCGTAGCGGTCTTCAAACATCTGAAGTGCCGGAAAATCATCACCGTCGTATCTGGTTTGAAAAAATTCTCTGTTGCTGTGTCAAAGATGAACTACATTTCTCTCTTTCAGTATCGTAATGAGATCATTACAGTACTAAAAATAGTGTTGTAATGAACTCATTACAGCATTGTTTTCAGTTATAGTTTTCGTTTTGTGGTTGTCAATACTGACCTCCGATCCTATCATCGTGTGGGGGCAGAGTGGTGCTGCAGAGAAGATCCTCCTGAAACAAAAACAAGCCATAAGAGCCATATATGGAATGAAAAAAACTGATAGCTGTAGAGAGGTGTTCAAAAGAGAGGGCATACTTACCACGGTTTCTGTCTTCATACTCACATGTTTGAAATATATCCATCAACGTCAACACAAATTTCTCACAAACTCCCACTTCCACGGCTATGACACACGAGAGAAAGCGAACTTCACCCTTCCATATTCCAGGCTGAATAAAACGCAACAGGGCTTAAATTATACTCTACAATAAACTACCTGAGAGCCTGAAGAAGTTGAGTGCGGTTGGATTCCATAAAAAAGTTAAAGAACTCCTTTTAGAAAAGACAATTTACAACAAAATGGAATTTTTGTATTGATTCCATTTTGGAAGTGTTTGTCGAACTTGCAAATGTGACCATTAAGTCTTATACTATTTTATATTTTTTTGTTCATGTTGCAAGGCAACATCTTTAGTAACAAACCGTGTATGTTTTGACGGTAAGGTAAATTATTTGTCCACTTTTACTATGTAAATTTGATTGACAAATAAATTATTATTATTATCAATTTGCAAATCAAATCAATTCAAAGTCCGTAATCTGTAATTTCGTAAGTCACACCAACTGCCAAGATTAATATGGAAAAGTCACAAGGATGAAATTTTATTTGATTTTCGAGAGTATTTCACAAAACTTGACTGAAATAGAGAAAATATCTTTTAATACTCGTGGCAGAAGGCAATTCCAACACTCATGCTTTCGAAATTTCGCATTCGTGCTGGAATAGGAGCCCATTATGCAACTTGTTCTAGAATATACTATTCCGTATTCCATAAGGCAAAGTGACAACGCATAATACCCATGAGCATTTAGACATTCCGCACTCGCATTTGGCACCTTATGAGAATAGGAGGTATGCCATTGGTCAGACGTGCACGAATTTAGAAACCAATCACTTTTCGGGTGCAAAGTGTATAATATGTGCAATAAGTGAGAATTCAGCTTCATTCATCACTAGCTGACCCGGCAGATTTCGTACTGCCTCAAAAAATCATTGTCATTATATTATCCATTTTAGCTTGATAAAGGCTACATATTAGCCGAAACGTTGCTGTAAGTATAATAAATGCATATATGTTCCTTTTGACCGTTATCCTCCATTGATGATGAAAATGTGTAGTTTGAATAAGTTATTTCGTACGTTTCCTAAACATGAAAATTCTATTAATTCACTTTTCATAAAAATCCAGGATACAATCTGGTGGGTTGGGATTACCTAATCTAAAGATGGAATGAGGGTGAGAATAATCAACTATAGTAATTTCATCAACAAGTTTATTAACGTGTGAATGCAGCTAGCGTATTAAAAGTCAAGATCATCAGTCTGTAGTAATCTGTCACCTTTTTATTGAAATCTTCGGAAGAGCGGCTTTCCGCCGATTAAAGGTGGATTTCCATGAATTTTAGAGATTATGAAGAAAATTGAAATTTGTAGGTATCGGCTCGTCGCACGAATAACTTTATATGTTGGATATTTTTCCAGGGATTCTCCAGTAATCAAAATGAAACGGATCCTATTAATTTTCAATAATATAATAACAAAAAAAAATCAGAAAAATTCTACCGGAGTATAACAATGAAGTTCCCTACAAGTGTTGTGTTCCTAACACAATAATTTACTTTGAAACAAACTCATTTCATAAATAGCAACAACTTACACACAATCTACTGTACAATTTTATTTTGGTTATATGTACATCTATGGGCGTTTCCTACCCACTAGACAAATATCTGCGTTCTTGTAATGTTTAATGTCACGAACTTATCTCGAACTTGAAAACTATCCATCAATACTCTATTTGATTTCAACAATCCTGAATATCCCAAACGTATTTTCACGTGTCCTACCCCTTGGCACTGAACGTTCAATAACTTAGTCTAAGATCCCAACCTACCTCGACCTTCACCGAGCTGATAATAGAATAGAACCTATTTCATAACAAACTTCAGATGTTAGATAATATATTAAAAATAGGTTGCCTAAAAAAATCCTGGGCAGAGTATTTTGAATTTTCATGACATTTTGCAACATCATGAGAATAAGAAAATTTCATACAGGACTTGTAGGATGAAACATGTAGAATCTGCAAATATAGGGTTGCCCGTTATTTACCTGGACTGGTTGCCTGGTTTAAACAGGTAGGTCGAAATGAGATAATTTCACCGGTGTGATGATAGAAAAAAAATTATATCAGCATGAGCGCTGTTTTATCGAAAACACGTTGATATAGGGTTGCCTGCAAAAAAAACTGGACCTAATAGGGGTTGCCGAGGTTTGAAGGTTGCATTGTTGACGCGGCAGGTAATGATAAAGGACTGAACATCGCAGTCTTATCTGAATGTATGACAGTGCGAATGCTCGGTACTTTTTCTCAAAGAATTACCCCTAGTACATACGTACCTTCCATAGGCTATATTGAGAACAATACGTCGATATTCTGGAGCAACTGACATTTGAATTTCAAACAAAATTGAATACATAACAGTCCAATGTATTCAATACCATAATATAATATTAACTTATGGGTATAATGTGGACTGCCGAAAATTCGGGTAATGCAATAACAAGAAAAATGTCAGAAGATCTTGTATTATATTCATAAATTTTATTACAGAACAGCAAAAAAACAAAAATGTTATCAATGAAAAAAAAAGGTTTAATATCTTCTATTTCATATCTGAATCATCTGAACTTGAATGGACACTCTCAAATTTATCGGTCTCTTCGGGTTCATCCTCATTATTTTTCATTTTAATTATATCTCGTATTTTCAAAGAAGTTTGATCTCCTATAAAACCAGTTGGTTTCAAAAAACTATTCAAATATCAACCGTAATTTATAGGGTTTAACTCTGCACATACAGATTCTGTTGCATTAAGCCACATGGAATTTACATATATTGTTCGTAAAACCTTTGTTGTAGGAAAATCCACCATGGCGGCATAGAGTTGGAGTCAAAACTTTTAATTTTGTTTGAAAATTGTTCGCTGTCTCTTTTTGTGCCGTACTTTTTCATAAAAATACGAATTCTCGCATCGTTTACTGTCGACAGTGCTTCATGCCATACATTTGTGCTGTGAACTCATCAAAAGTATAGATAAGATAATCATTCAACTACCTTAAATGATCTGAGAGAGCTTCTGCCCTGTTTACGGAACCAAATTCCTCAAGCAATGTTCAACAACCTCGTGTGCAGTATGCATTACCCGAATTTTCGGCAGGCCACATTATACCCATAAGTTAATATTGTATTATGGTATTGAATACATTGGACTGTTATGTATTCAATTTTGTTTGAAATTCCAATGTCAGTTGCTCCAGAATATCAACGTATAGTTCTCAATATAGCCTATGGAAGGTACGTATGTAGTAGGGGTAACTCTTTGAGAAAAAGTACCGAGCATTCGCACTGTCATACATTCAGATAAGACTGCGATGTTCAGTCCTTTATTATTACCTGCCGCGTCAACAATGCAACCTTCAAACCTCGGCAACCCCTATCAGGTCCAATTTTTTTGCAGGCAACCCTATATCAACGTGTTCTCGATAAAACAGCGCTTATGCTGATATAATTTTTTTTCTATTATCACACCGGTGAAATAATCTCATTTCGACCTACCTGTTTAAACCAGGCAACCAGTAGTTCGTCCAGGTAAATAAGAGGCAACCCTATGTTTGCAGATTCTACATGTTTCATACTACAAGTTCAGTATGCAATTTTCTTATTATCATGATGTTGCAAAATGTCATGAAAAATCATTTTTGAAGAAATAATTAAAAATACTCTGTCCAGGATTTTTTAAGGCAATCTTTTTTTTATATATTATCTAACATCTGAAGTTTATTATGAAATGGGTTCTATTCTATTATCAGCTCGGTGAAGGTCGAGGTAGGTTCGGATCTTCTACTATTAAGACCATGAGGTTCTTTTTTTAAACATAGATGAATTCAAAATAGTAATCATCGAAATGAATACCATTTTCAATTCCTAGGCCCAGAGATCTTTCATCATGAGTTTGGAGAAATGATATTAGATTTTGTCACTGAGATGAGAGATATACCGGTTTCGGCCTTGTTTGGCCTCATCAGTATCCCACACATCTCAGGGACAAAAACTTCGATATTTGAAGCAATTAGTTGTAAAGTACTAAGTGAAAAATTACAAAGTACTAAAGCAGTGACATCCAATTGGGTCAAAATGAAGTTTCACATCTCCAATCAAATGCCAAAAAAGAAATCTGTACTTCCTCTTTCACTGAATGAGAGATTTTAGCAGTGGCTCTATTCACGGCCCGTTTGTAATATTTTACTCAGTACTTCACAACTAATTGCTACAATGATGAAAGATCTCTGAGTCTGGGAATTGAAAATGGTATTCATTTCGTTGATAACTATTTTGAATTCATCTATGTTCTCGGTGTGGCCTCCGTAAAGGCAAAGAATTTTTCTTTTTCATGAGGTTCTTGTCAACGTGAGTGGTCTAATATTCGCCAGTCTTATCAGTCTAAACTTTTCATAAATTTCCCACATACTGTATCCCAACACTATTATTTCGAGGTCGACGAAAAAAATTCATTTTTGATTAATATTGGCTGATTTGATGAAAAAATATAACAAGATTGTACTATTTTTGTACTAAAGAACATTCATCAATTGCATGGGCACAAAAGATTCCATAGACGTAACGAAGAGAAGGGGTTATTGGGGACTTGACCCCCGATATGGATTAGAATAAAATTAAATTCCTCCAGGAGTCGACTCTGGTCACGCCACAGTGTGGGGTAATTTTCAGTTGTATTGATATTAAATCGTACAATAGGTCTGGCGAGGAGAGTCTTTCAAATTTCACATTTATTTGAAGAGAAACATGAGTAATAATGAAGAAAACAAAATCTTTCACAGATGCTTTACCTTTACCAATATAATTTTATTGAAATTTTTCAATTTTTTCGAAAGATTTGTCTGATTTTGCTTTCGAAACTATTTTCATTCTAGCAGAACATCACTCCGAATTTCAATGCGAACATTTTTTTCTATTCTACCTTTGTTGTACCACAGCCGTCTATAGAGATAGCCTGGAACTAAATCTGGCAACGCCGTATGCGAAGGCAAACCGTTGGTATACTCCTCCGATGCGGTAGCGCGGGATATCATGTTATTTCGAATTCAAATCATTTGCAAATTCATCGAATGAATTTTTTGCTGGAAGAAATAAGAACATAAGACCCTACCTAGTCAAAAAATAGAATATCCTAATTACTAATATTAAAAAATCTCACGATTGTGTTTGAATCTTGGTTGGAATTAAAAGGTGATTCTCTGAATTGAAAGTTAGGAAGAGAATTGAATATTCAATTCATTGTTCAGCAGAAACCACGGGAAGGTGTAGGGCCAACTCTTGCCAAAAAAAATTAAATCAAATTCTCTACGTGAACAAAACAAGTATTCTCAACATTATTATAAACTCAATATATGTAGACATCCAAGTGAATGTGAAAATAAATGGATAAGAGATGTTTACACAACAAATATATTGAAATTTTCAACATAAAAATGAGATGCAATAGAAACGGAAATGGATATATGTATGAAAAGTTAGACAGTTTCATTCTAAGGATGATAATTTTCTATCTTTGGGTAATGATAAGTGTTTTTTCTTCTACGTTTGCTGGACATTAATCATATCATTGTTATTATTTACAAAATTGTTTAAGAGTAAATTTGCAAAAACCGAACAAAGTGAATTTGAAATTGATTTCGCATCAGGGCCGCCGACAGACATTTTGCCGCCCCGGCAAAATAAAATTTCGCCGCCCCGGCTCTGACTAGAAGTTAAATGAATTGATTTCGTTCCAAAGACAATTAGCTCGTCCTGGATTTTTATTCTTACTTATTTCTGCATCCAACACAACTCTCGTACGTAGGAAAAATTCAAGACAATGTTATCCGGATTACATGTAGATTTTTTTACTATTTTCGGTTTTCGATTTGATATTTGACCTCATAAAATTTTTTCACACTACGGTGGCCAAGTTCTCGACTCAAAAATTTGATTCAACTAATGTGAGCCCACCAGATTTTTAGACCAAAAGGGCCATATTCGAGATATGAGGCCTAAACTTTGACATTTCGAATGCAAACTAGTCTTTTTTATTGCAGATTTGGATTTAGCGGGAAAAATTTTCAACAGAATTGGTTGAACCTAAAAATTTTCTCAACCATATTTGGGGCCTATAAAGCATTTTTTGTTCAAAAGTCTACGGGATTATTCATACCGGAATGCGAAAATTTATATTCTAATAGTGAGGTCCTCATTAATTTTTCTCAGGGGATCGATTGGGCCCATCATATTTTGGCCCACATGGTACTTATACGTGATATGAAAACAAACTTTGAATTTTCAAGGATAAAGCCCAAAAATGGATGAAAAAATTTCTCTTCAACAAATTCGCATGTAAAATCTCCCGCTGAATCCAAATTTGAAATGAAAAGGGAAGATTTGCATTTGAAATTGCAAAGTTGGACCTCTCATCTCGTATAAGCCTTTCTGGACCCAAAATCTGATCTGTTCAAAAATTACTAAGAACTTCAGTATCGAAATATGAATTTTTGCACAAATAAGGCTGCATATAGGGCCCAAATATTGACGAGAAATTTTTTTCGGATGAAAAATTTCCCTCTTAATCCAAATCGGTAATAAAAAAGATGGGTTTGTATTTGAAATTCGAATTTCGGCCTCATATCTCATTTAAGGGCCTTTTGGTCCGAAAATTTGATCAGCCTATTCTATTCCACGGGCGAAATCACTAAAGACCTCAATATCGCAATTTAGATTTTTCACCTGTGAGCGAAATGAATTCACCGTTTTGAGACTTTTGAACCACCATATCCTTCTGCTATGAGTATTATCAAGAAAATAAAGAACACTAATCTGCCTGAAATTTCAGTCAGGCATCCTTTTAACTCATAAAAGTGCCTTATCGAATTTTGAAACGACGACGCCTTATTATCAATAATAATACTTGAGATGTTCGATGAAAAAACCCATAAATAATCGCCTACATTTCGTATGAATTAGCGAAGAGAGCAATATACGTATCGTCGTTTGAATGTCAAATCCGACTCTTAAAATTTTTTAAACCCCCTGGGTAATAAAAATTTTGAATCCTGATTGGCAAACTGAAAATGAAAATCACTTCAGAATTATCCTGGAAACCCCTCCCGAAAACTATACCTACGTTTTTCTTCTGCCGTAATAACTCCGAGTTTAATTAAATTTTCATTCAGTTGTTCGTGTACTAATAGATTGGTCGAGCAAAGTCAAAAATTCGCCTCAAACTCTTGGCATCTTTTGGATTTCATACTCAATAACAGGCGACTTTTCGATTTTGAAGAAGAAAAATGTCAGTATGAAAAACAGATTTGCCGCCCCTAGGATTTGCCGCCCCGGCAGGTTGCCCGGTTTGCCGGCCCTGGCGGCGGCCCTGTTTCGCATTCGTTCCACACCTGCAAGTCTCAGCTGCTGCTCCAAGGAGCAACATATTCCGAAACGAAACATAAATTTTGGCGGAGTTAATCATGTCGCTATTTTGCATATAATATGAATCTGAAATGAACAAACCTCTGAAATTAATTTCCTATGATTATCGGAACTATTTTCATCGCAATTGAAATCCTAACCTAACCTCCAACCTATCCAGTAGATGATCTCAAGTTAGTGAAGAAAATCAGACGAAACTTCCATTGCACTTCACTAAAAACATTTCTTTAGTTCTCTTAAAGTGCCCTTATTTCCAGTCGTTCATTCACTAAAACACTACAATTTTTCAACACAATCCAAACACGTACCTACACTATAAACAAAACTCTCTACTGAATATCAATTCTCCAGTATACGCATCACGAGTCTCCGTGGGTGGGCCCACTTGCGACGTTGCCGAATTTCCTTGTTCCTGGCTTGTACTTCAGAAGGCTGTGGTTGTACCTATGTAGATTCACATGTGTGAATATTCTGAAATGCTGTGTTCAGTCAATATAGGCAAAAGCTACGACTTGGAAGGATAAACACGTATGAGGTTTAGCGCGGTGCTGCAGATACGTTTGTTTCAATGAACTCAGTCGCGCTAGAACAGAGAAGGTTCAGAGTCTACCAATGACGTAGCGCTATTCGCGCAGAGTGCCAAATTCAGGTACGAAATGTCTAAATGCCGTAACTAGGCAAATTTTGTATTGATCACTCAATTATAACGATCATGAATATAAATCTAACCTAAATGAGGATTTCCAGATTTTTATGATTTCCAAAGCATTTGGAAAAAAATATCTATTTCATTCTGAAGAGGACGAGAATTTCCATGGATCGCCTTCATTAAGTTCGGGGGGTAAACACAGGATGGCTATGATGAAAAGTGACACTTTTCCTCCTTATCAAATAATATACTATTTTTCAGATTCTCATAACTGCAATGACGTATGTATATCTTCTTATTTTATGCTCAATCTCAAAACTCATTTGATAATGACAAAAATATCTCCGACATCGTCAGTAAGCTCATATAAACCTACGTATTTTCAAAATGTGGCATATTTTCGATCAT
This sequence comes from Hippodamia convergens, assembly GCA_038502775.1. Taxonomy (NCBI): domain Eukaryota; kingdom Metazoa; phylum Arthropoda; class Insecta; order Coleoptera; family Coccinellidae; genus Hippodamia; species Hippodamia convergens. The sequence goes on from CM076609.1 coordinate 37,724,566, forward strand.
GAAATTAACTAAAAATTTGAGGGGATTTCTGGGAACACCATGAATATGTGGAATATACAGGGTTTGTCACGAATATGGCTCTATAAAATATTTTCAGGAAAGACACAAGATTCAGTATTGAAATTCTAAAGGTGAGCTTCAAGTAGGAAGACGACTTCTAGTATATTTTCTGAAGGTTCTAGGACTTCCGTTTTTCCGGAAGTGACATCAACTTTCGTTTTTCAAATATTGCATAAATAGATTCTCCATTGAATTCTGAGTCTTTTTGATTCCAAAAGTTCGAATTTTCCCGAGAAAAATCTCTTGAAATGAGAAAATGCGAAAAAAAATCTCAAAAGTGAACTCTGTTGAAATACAGACAAGGTCGATGTTTTTTCATTCAAAATTCTCATTTTTGAGAATCTCCGACAAGAAATGCCGATGCTTCTTTTCCGATAGCGTGATTTTCAAAATATGATACAGGAGGTCACAGATTCTTTATCAAAGTTAGAAGTGACGAAACATCAAAAAATGATGTAATTCAAATTGGGACCCCATTTTTTCGAAGAATTCTCGAAATCTTCGTCAAAAAATAATAGGAGCATACATACGTCCAAGACTTTTACCCCAAAATGAATTTTTTTTCGAGATATCAAAGAAAAACGATTTTGTCTTCAATTTCAATCTCATTCCGATTGTTTTTTTTTACTGAAAATAATTAGTGCTTAAGTGAAATTTTTGGAAATCTCTGTTATCAGACGAGTTATTATTTTTCGAAGCTTTGGATAATTTCCGCAAATTCTCAATTCTGGAGGGTTTTTTTTTGTCATGGTAGGGAGATCAATATTTTCAGTAATAAAAATGTTACATGTTCTGTTAATTTTTCTTTCAAAAGCATTAAAAATTATTACAAATTATTTTTTTCTGCATTCCTGAGTACTTTAAACCAATTGTCGCTCTCGCATTACAGATGATAATTCAAGAACTAAACTCGTCGGAACTATAGAAAATATTTTCTCTATAACAAAGATTTCCAAAAATTTCACTTGACCGCTAATTATTTTCCAGTGAAAATACACATTCGGAATGAGATTGACTATTGAAGACAAAATCGTTTTTCCTGAATATCTCGAAAAATATTTATTTTGGGATAAAAGTCTTGGATGTATGCTCCTATTATTTTTTGACGACGATTTCGAAAATACTTCGAAAAAATGGGGTTCCAAGTGGGAAAAAAACGATTTTTTGATGTTTCGTCACTTCTAATTTTGACAAAGAACTTGTGACCTCCTGTATCATGTTCTGAGAATCACGCTATCGAAAAATCAATTTCGAGATTTTTTGTCGTATTTCCTCATTTAAACAGAATTTTCTAGGGAAAATTCAAACTTTTGGAATCAAAAAGACTCAGAATTCAATGGAGAATCTATGTATGCAATATAAAATGGGTTTTCCAATTTGAAAAACGAAAGTTGATGTTACTTCCGGAAAAACCGGAAGTCTTAGAACCTTCAAAAAAATATACGAGAAGTCGTCCTCTTACTTGAAGCTCACCTTAAGAATTTCAATCCTGAATCTTGTGTTTTTCCTAAAAATATTCTATAGAGCTATATTCGTATTTGTTCAGATAAACAAAATTTATTTTACTCATACCTTAGCTACATTCCGCCAACATGTCATATCAATATAGTACTTGAACTTTTTCGGTAATAATTCATACTCTATTCTCATACTCGTGATAAATTCCCCCGTTGTGACTTCATATTCCTTTTTAGTTTCGTCATCTGTGGTAGGCTCCTGCTTTTCCATATTCAATTTACCCTTTTTTTCTTTAAAGTCTTCCGATTCCAAATTAAAAGCTAATAAGAAGGTGAATTTGAATATAATCATTACACTTTGTTGATGAATAATTCATCTGCCTATAAATTATGTAAAACTGAGTTGATTACTTGTCAAATGTCAGTATCAATTTCAAATTTCATTTACTTCGAACTTCATGTAGTCTAAGATCTGAATAGGAAAAAATATGTATACCCATCGGTTTAATGGATGACTATTTTATATGAAATTTATTGGGAGGTAGAAGAATATACCGCTATCGGATTGCAAGGTATGGTAAATTTTTTAATTTTTTTTCAGATTTGGTACTCATCCGTGTATCGAATGAATTATACAGGGTGAGTCGGGAGGAACGGCCCAAACTTCAGATGTGCTTTCTGCAGGTCGAAATAATTTTAAAAAACTTATATGTTGGTACCCTGTATTTTTTTTCACCGACTTCATGCGGGTCTGTGCTTAATCATCTATCGGACTCAACTTCAGGACAAAATGTTGCAGCTATTAGACCAAGCAAATTAAACTTTTGCCTGGAAATAATGGATGGAGTTCTGGAAACTGTTTTAATCATTTATTAAGGCCTCAAATGAGAGTAGTTTGAGTTTTGCCCCAATTTCCCAGTGAAGCGTATGTCGTGACGTTCGAAAAACCTCGAACCTGGACTATTTTAGGTTTTTCCCGAAGAGCTCCTGATGAACTAAGCACTGAATCCAAAACATTGTTGTATTCTAAAATGTTCCGCATTAAATTCTGCTACTAAAAAGTATTACGATGTTATATTTTGAACAAGTAGTTTTATAGAAATCATAGATCGAAAATGGCAAATTTTTACACTTTTCGAAAAAACGCATTTTTCCATTATAAAACGTAAAATATCTTTGGAACTACGAGCTTTAGAACAAACTGTTATTGAATGAGAGTTGTAGACCATCAAATTGTGAAGAATACTTAACCCGCCCCCTCTCATCCACAATGTAAAATCGCACACTAAATCATCCTATTGAGGATTCTGATCGATAAATCGTAGCTAGTGCTGTTGAAGTTGCTCAGCAGTACCATGAGTGTGTGTTTATTGTTGAGGAGGAGAGTGAACTTCTTGTAATTTTGACTGCTCCAGCCCCTATGTGCACCAAAATTTTTTTACTAAAGCCTGGCAAAGGCAAGCAAGACGATGAATTATCTCTTCTAGCTTGCACTACAAGTTCTCTTTTTCGAAAAACAACATATTTTTTCTGATGTTTTTAGTGACTTGGTGGAAGACAACTGAAATTCCTAAAAACGTTCAAAATCAAATAAATCAATTATAATAACAAATGTGGTACTTTGATTTCAGACGTCTTTAGGAATATAATTTTTCCTTTGCCGAAAGAGACGACGTAGAATCGCAGCCATTAAAAGCATGAAGGAATAATATGTTATTTTTTGAAACAGATGAAAACTTGTAGTGCAAGGGAGAAAAGACATCGTCTTGCTTGCCTTTGGTAGGGCCTAGTAAAAAATGTTTATACACATAGAGGCTAGAACAATCAAACTTGTAAGAAGCTCATTGTCCTCCCTAACATTAGCCACAAACCCATGAGACTGCTGAGCAAATTCAACAGCACTAGCTACGATGAAATGATCAACATCCTGAGTAGGATGAGCTACTGCACGATTTAACATAGTGGTTTGCAGGGGTGAGATTGAGTTTTTACCTCAATATGATGGTCTACAACTCTTATTCTATGACATTTTGTTCTAAAGTTCGTAGTTGCATAGATATTTCACGTTTTATAGTAAAAAAATATGTTTTTTCGAAAAGTGTGAAAATTTGCCATATTTGGACGTATGATTTCTATGAAATGATTTGTTCAAAATGAAATGTCGTACAACTTTTAAGAAGCAGAATGTTATGCCCAAAACGTTCGAATATTACAAATTTTTTGATAAAGTGCTTAGTTTAGGAGCTATTCGAGAAAAACCTAAAATAGTCCGGAAATTTCGAGTTTTTTCGAACGTCACGACATACGCTCCACTGGGAAATTGGGGCAAAACTCAAACTACTCGTATTAGAAGAGGCCTTAAAGAATGATTAAAACAGTTTCCAGAACTCCACTTATTATTTCCAGGCACACCATTTTTTGAAGCTAATTTGCTTGGCCTATATGGGATCTCCAGGAATTTTCGAACAATCCTAACCGTTGCCAGAATGACCCTTTTTTGAGCGCTAGAGATGACATCGCGCTTCAAGCCCAATCTGTTAGTGTTCTCCAACAGGTGCTTCTCAACCAGTCCATTGGCAGAGACTATCAATGGAAGGATACCTATGGCATCTCACGGAGCTGATAGGCCATGTCACCATATTTTAAAATTTTTTCGATGTATGCCCTGGTCAAATTCTTGTCGGCTGGTAGGCACGTTTTTTTCTCCATTTCGAACAGCGCGATATCCGGCCGGTTATGGGCCACTCCTTTTAACGAAGTATGAATTTTCTGTGAGAAAAAGTCAGAATCTTTTTCTTTTCATATCAGAATAATTATTTCCTTTTCATATTTAAACAAGTAAATCATTTTCATTTCCGAATTTCTCCGTCCGCATATTTATTTAAATATTTTCGTTTTCCAGTAATTCATTTCACAAAATCAGAAATAAACCGTTAAGATGAAAAAGTATCGGACGATGTTATGATGTCGTTTTTCATAGTGGAGGCATATATGAAAAACGCTGTTTATTTCTGATTATCGGTTTTTTTTGTCTCAAATCTTCGATAAGTCGCAACCGGAGAGATTTTTACCGTCTGGAATATTCGAGAAGTTTGACGATTTTTCACAGATGTTTTCTGCCCCCTCCCCGAAGGTTATAAAAGGGAGATACTCGCCGATGAGGACTCACTTCCAACTCACTTTCAGTTTATTCTTTGACACTTCCAACTCACTTCCAGTTTATTCTTGAAGACTTCCCGTTTATTCTTTGAGACTTTTCAGTTTATTCTTCGTTTGAGTTGCATTTTCAGTTGAGTTACGATTTAATTTTCGAAGCATTAGAGTGCGGCTTTCGAGTAATTATTGGCGATATTAAGTTTCATTTTTTAGTAGTAACGTACTTTCAGTTCCCTTTTCTTCTTACTTACCGTTCCGCGGGAGTGAAAGTGAAGTCCCTGAGGTAAGAATCATTTCCCGTTTTATGATAATCTAGTGTTTTGATGCAATTGGTTTTGCACGTTCGTACTGAACTCCTTTTTCTTGCCGTCCGATTGGAATCCTAAGCCACACACCTGACACGGAGTGGAGACTCACATCAGGTGGATGACTGGGGATTACCGAAACCGTCAGTAGGGGTCCGAAGCAGAGAAACACTGGGTTCGATCATTGTTCAATACCTCCTGATTGGGTTCTAATGCTGGTAGCAAATTCATTCGTATACTAATTACCGTCCGGAGTCACTATAATAAGTCTACCTGATCATATTTACTTTTCATCCCATTTTATTATATATGTGTTGCTATTTTCCTTCAATATCATTTTGAAATACTCAGTCTGGCATTCTGACCATATCTGTATATATTGTACATAAAGTTTTCTCATTGTGTTTCAATAAATGTTAAAACCTCAGTCTTATGAATCACTGGTTGTCGCTACTACCTTAGACAACACCAAACCCTTCTTCGACTAGTAGCTGCCTAGGTGGGTTTGCTATTTCCCCTTTTAGGAAAAAATAGCTGGCGCCCGAAGGACCTTTTGGCCAAGTGATTCTCCAGGTAAGAGAGGGCAAGCAACACCGTTACATCCTCTGTCTCTTATTACTGTTGTGTCCCAGTAGAGCTTACACCTGCGTTTCTACAGCAGGTTTTTCGGTTGATACAGATGTTGGTCTCTTCCGTTTTGAATCAAATCATGTTTTAGTGCTAGTTGTTGGTTATAAATTCTCCCCATGGCATTGTGCCTATCGAGGTAGTCTCTCGGGGCCATGATGGAGCAAGCCGAAGTCATGTGTTGAATTGACTCAGGAACCACAGAGCACTTTCGACAGAGAGAAGAGGGGATGTCCTGTTTCGCAATATGTTTCAAGTACATCCTCGTCGGCATCACCTGATCCTGGATCCCCATTAGACGTCCCTCCGTCTCAGAAAACAAGTAACCTGCTCGAAGGTAAGTAAGCGATTCTGTCTCATTGACTCTTGATTGAATCACTGAAAGCTGCGACAATCTCAAGTTGTCGATGTAACTGTTCCAAACTCGAAGCATATAACTTCGAATCATCTATATAGAGGTGATGATTGATTCTAATTCCTCTCTGTTTGCTGATCACATAACCGTTAATGGTGTTATTGAGGGGTTTGCTTAGTGGATTCAAGGCCAAGCAAAACCATGTACAGCTTAGAGTATCACCCTGGAAGATTCCGCGCTTAATCTCAACACAGACCGACTTCACCATGCCTTCCATAGTTCTCAGCAGAAGGGTGGTTCTCCAGGTGTTCATCAGGTGTCTCAGTAGATTTATCACCTGTGGAGTGATGCCATGAATTTCAAGCACTTTGATTAGCCAGGTGTGGGGGACAGAGTCAAAGGCTTTTCTGTAGTCGATCCATGCTACGATATATTTCTCAATTTCTTTTTTGCTTGTTTTGTTATGATATGATCAACTGTAAGAAGTTCTTTACATCCTTTAGTTTTGGTGCGACATCCATTCTATTCATCAGATATCAAGTTGTTCTTTTCCAGGTGTTGATTATCATATCCAGTCAGCACTCCGGTCAGGATCTTATAGACAGAGGGGAGACATGTGACGGTAGTTTTTCGGGTCTTTTAGATCTCCCTTCTCAGGAAGAAGATGTGTGACGCCCAAGGTGAAGAACTCGGGCACACTTGAGGGATTGGACAATGCCTTTTTGAATAGGATTGCAAGTTTTCCATGCACACTCGTGAAATTTTTCCACCAGTAATTTTGTAAGCCATCCGATCCCGGCGATGCCCAGTTGTTCGACCGTCTCAGAGCCGCCGTTACGTGATTCCGTAATGTTCACATCTTCCATATGCGTACTCGGGATTTGTGAGTGAGCTTCATCCATCCAGTGAGCTTTATTGTCATGGACAACCTCCTTGGACCATACAACCCTCCAAAATTTGCCGTCAACCTAAAAAAAAATCAAATCAACTCCCTCCAGCTCAGAGAGAGTGTTGGTGAGGCCTGTTGCACGAGGAACAGGTCTTAGTGGTCTTTTTATTATAGAGAGAGTGATTTTTGGGGATAATTGAAAACAACGAAATGAGATACATAACTATCTATTTTCTAAAATGCAACAAAAACAAAAATATTAATATTAATACTACCAATTGTTCATAAGTCATAAGTTCTTATGAACAATTGGTAGTATTAATATTAATATATATATATATATATATATATATATATATACATGGAAAAGATTTCATGGACATAACCCTCTGAAACTAAAATGCACCGTATGAAATCTTTTCCATGTATTTTACCGATCCCTCATTATTCATATATTTTTATATATATATATATATTCTCATGAAAAAGAGAGCTAAAATAATACAAAAAATGTTGAAAGAAAAAGTACCTAAGCTGAGGTTAAAAAAGTACGGGGTATCATATCATTCTTCATATGATACTATAGAATCATACGATACTATCATCACTAGTATCATACGATACTATAGAGCCAGGGGAAACCTCAGCCGAAAAAACCTGTCTCCCCATAAAAAAATTTATATAAAATATTAAATATCAGGAAAATCTTGAAAGACATATCAGTGTGATCATCTTCTTGTTATCCGTCGATGGGCTCGGATAGACAGATTCTTCCCAAAACGACTCGCAATTCTTAATCTGAAATGAAAAAAGACCAAAGCAGAAAAGAAACCGATTATTCAGAATAAATCAAATGCATTTTACAAATGCATTTGCTACTTTGAAAAACATCAAACATTCAGATTTCTTGCCCAAATAATGTTCGGAGGTTTATAAATATTCATGAAAGAAATGAAAAAAAAAACTCCATCAATTTCCCCTTTCCGAATCTATTGGTAATAACGAACTGATAATTTTTTAACAAAACAAGCTAAACTTGTAAAAAATCAATTAAAACATAACTTTCAACTGTCCTCCTTCACGAGGATTCAAATGAAGATTGAAAATAAGATGTGGGGAGATGGGAGATTTCAAGACATTTGAAATAGAAAAGCTCCGACCTTCTGATATCCTCCTTTTGTAGAAATACATATTTCTAATTCTCTGTCCGATTCTACTGTAATTCTAATTCTCTGAAATAACACTCCCGAAACGTTTCACCCAAGTTCAGGCGCGGATCCAGGGGGGGGGGGGGAACTGGGGGAATGTTCCCCCTTCTCCCCTCCCCAAATTGCCCAGGCCACCTCAAAAATTTTGCTTTTTTCATTTGACGTACTGAGGCCAAATAATTACGAAAATATTTTTGCAAATGGTGTTTTGATTGGGAGCTACTACATTTACCATCTCCCAGAATACCAGTACCTTCGGCTTCTAAAGATCCTGAAGTTCCCCTCGAAGTAACCCCCCCTCCAAAAGTTGGACCTGGATCCGCCCCTGCTCAAGTTTCGCAACAAATACCGTTATTGTCGATTGCGCTTCCCGACTCGAAAATGCTAATTAATTATAATTTCCCTTTTTCGAAAAACCCTCCTACTTCGGTTATTTCGCTCCTCGAATCCCCCTTATAATTCTCCAACTAAAAAATAATACTTAACTGACTTGAACCATCGCCCGCTTCACGGCCTAACTTCGAATTACCCCTCTTTATACTTTTCCGAGCAATCTGCAGGGCTTTTCCGTACCGTATCCCCAGATCTACTTCGCTACCGCTTCGTAGTACCTATTTTTGTACTTTCCCGAGTAACCTGGAAGATGGAAAGAACTTGTCACCTTCTAGTGGGTGTTTCTCTCCCTCTTCAAATTCTAGCATTACCAATAAGATTTTTCTTCAATCGTTTTTCTCCTTCCCTTGTAGGCGTATCCGAAAAATATGCAAGGTTTTTTTTTTATTTGGAGGGGTCAAGTTTTGTCCGCTTGAAAATTTTCGCCTCTAGTTGTAATATTTCTGTCAATTTCAGGAGTGAATAACGTCTGGCTTTCAAATATTTCTATCATCTTCGAGAATAAACAAATTGAGAAGTGTTCGCTTTTTTTTTGGTATACGCTCTGACAAAGTGTTATCGAAGCCAAAGCCTTCAGGCAAGAAATACGATTAACTCTTCGAGATCCCGATATAAGTTTCTCTGATAATTCCAGGTGCAACATTGTTATTACCTTTCAATCTTGAATATGTGAATGAGGAAAATACTAATTTCCACATTTACCACATGGGAATCTCCTAGTTTTCCATTAAGACAGCTGGTCATGGCCTTCTCAATCTTTTTGTTGGCTGGTTGTTGTAAAATAGTGGTGCAATAGAATATTTGTGTGCCCTTCCAATCTTGTATGATGTAATTCTTTGACGTATGTAAGTTTCAGATCTTCATGTATCGGTTGGTTGGTTACGTGCCATGGTGCGTTGGCTACCATTCGCAAAGTTTTCGACTGACATCTTTGTATAATAGCTTAATTTGATTTTCTTGCGAATCCCCAAAATTCGATTCGTAAGTCCATATTGGCGCAATAACTGTTTTATACACTATTACTTTATTTTCCTATGAAAGTTTTGAGTTTCTTCCTAAAAGCCAGTTTAGTTCTTTAATTTCAAAATCTATCTGTTTCCTTTCCTTTTCAATATGTTTTCTTCAAATTATTCTCGTATCCAAATAAAATTCTAGATATTTCACTGTTTCTCTCGGTATTATTTTGATATTTATGTGGATTGATGGGCATGGTTCTTTTCTCCAGGTGAAGTTGATTCGCTTGGATTTATTCATTGATTTTGATTTTCCATTTTTTTTGCCCACTCTTCTTTCTATCAGAATCAAGTGTTCTTGAACCAGATTTTTTGCCGTTAAAGAATCATTGTCACAAATAATTTATTCAATTTAAATCCTACTCAACGCCGGGGCGGCAGACTATCTGCCGGCGGCCCTGAGTACAAACAAACACATAAACAAACAAACAAACAAACACACGGACATTCACATTTATAATAATAGAATGGATTTATAATTTTAGTATGGATAATATCACTCCGCTCAACTTAAACCATCGTATAAAAAGTAATTACGTGATAGTACTAGGACTCTGGTCCCAATAGACCTTATTAAATTGTTTTGTTGGAGAGGTCTATAAAATTCTATTTAGTATCGCACGCATCGCATCAAACGGATCAGAGTATTTTTTTATAAAAAGTCAAACGTGCTTTCCAGTCACGAGCTGGGGCTCGCTTAGGAGCGCCCCGCGTGTGTTCATTTCGAATCAGTGAATCCACAACTCAAAATCTGAAAACTAAAAAAATAAGAGAGCTAGAAATATTAAATGTAACTTATCAAAATTATACAACATTTGGGACACAAATTTCAAAAGTTAATCTGAAACCTGATGTATTAGCCTTGGAAGTAAGGACTTTCAAATACATGGTTCTCGCACTCGTCACTTTTTGAATAGAATGACATCAGACCAATTCAAAAATATAAGGAATGTTTCGCGGCAGGCCGCAATGTCATGTATGTATGTATGTGTGTGTGTATGTATATATTTCCATGCATTCTGGGTTTCTGTGGAACCCCTCATAAGCTACTTAAAGCTTGTGCGAGTTAGAATCATGGGTGTGTTCTGTGTAGGCTTTGTTACTGTATCCCGACGCCACCTTAGGCACAGCATTGTTAATTGTTTACCCAACCGTGAATGGTTCGGCGAGTTCCCCATTCCAGAAAATTTCTTCCCTGGCGGAGACTCGAACCCCGACTTGCCGGGTCGGAGGCCAGAGCCATATCCACGAGGCTACATGCACTATACCTATAGCTGTCATTTAGAGCTTATTTTCCGTTGATAAATTTGATTCTTGATTCAACAGATGAACTACCAAGGAGAAGTTTTCTTTTTTGCAGATGTCAAAAAAACATTTGAAAATTCATTGATTTCATAGATCAACCGAGAGGGAGGGGGGGTTATTCGGGACGTAACCAACCCCCTTCATGGCCAAAAAGAATAATAGAAAATTGCAGGTTACAATTTGAAAAAAAAATTAAAATTGAAAGATTTTCTTGACTGGTGGGGGTTTTATAAACGAAAGTGCAGCAAAGTTAGAACCGAAGGAACACGCATGAACTATGAAAAAACGACTCTACCATTAATATTCAATGAAAGACAAGAAACGATCATTCCAATTGAAGAATGTATTTTTGAGTATAGCAGTCCATTCGATTCAAAACGCTTTTCTATGAAATATCATTATCAGTGGCGGCTTTAGGGGGTGGCGAACGGGGCAATCGCCCGGGGCCTCGCTCTTGGTGGGGCCTTATGCGCAACAACCCGAGCAAATTTTGATATTGATTTAGATCCCCTATTATTCATAAGGGTTTGAACATAAGGTAAATTCGAAAAAAGTTAGTTAACAACAACAAAATTGAAAAAACCATTTTGTAGTTTGCGCTTTGTTGGAACGTCCGAATGGGTAATTGAGGCAGCAGATGTCCAATCCACCAGATCAGTAGGTAGAAAAGAATGCACACAACACAATTAGGGTGAAAATTATCTAAGTATTTAGGTACTTATCCCAGATGTTGGAACCTCATAAAATATTTATAGCCTTGTTGACCGTTCTTTGGCGGTCCCTTTGAAATATTCGTTGAATTATCGTCTTATGAATGAATTCATTTCATTGTAGAGAATTACGGAAGGAGGAGAGCAAAATCTGTTTTTTTTTTTTTCAAACCTAGTGATTAGTGATAAGAATATTGGGTTCAGTTTTGTTATATTCTATTTTTTCTGATAGAAAACTTCCATTGTTTTCAGTTTTTCATTTTCATTTAGTCATATTAACATTTTTCGAATAAATTAAAATTTTTCTTGTCATTGAATTGAGAAATTAATTCAATTCGTTAGTTTCTCAATAAGCCGTTTTTTTCAGTGTGGCTCTTATAAGTATAAATTTGGATACCAACTATCCAATGAAATTATCCAATACATAATACTTCATTCAGTATATCGGATACTCAAAAGTATCCAAGTTGCAAAACACTACCACGAACTGCTCTGAGCTTTAGGACTTGATACAACTGGGACCCTCAATAAAACTCATTATTAGTGGCTCCTCTATCGCTCGGGCAATCCCATGAAGAGTCATATTTGGTGGATTTTGCAGTGAAATTTTCGATAAAAATATCGTAAAAAACAACTGTTTCCAATAGAAATATGCATACAAGATGGCGCCATTTCTCAAGAAACGTTCTGTTCATCTGAATCATAAAAATAAACAGTTTCATTTTTATGGTCTTCTCTTCGAAACCGAAAATTTCTTTTCAAAATACCTTATAGTACTTTCATCATTTATCATCACCATCTGTGGGAATTCCGCAACCTGTCTCTTTTTCAACCCCCGCTGTCTAAGACTTGTGGTTCAATTGGTTTGGTTCATTAGAAAGGAATGAACAAACTGATCATTTTCATAGTGAAGAACCGAGAAATGTGGAAAAACTGTGTGTTACTTGAAAGTTTATTTCTGATACTCTGTGCGAAATTCAACAAGATTCTCGATATGAGTTCGCGTAATCGAGATGCCGATAGAAAATTCGAGTCGGGTAGTTCAAAAAGGAAACGAACAATAAAAAGAAAGTAGGAACAAGGAAATCTAATTGGATTTTATATAAATTCATGAAATATGATCATCAAAAAACCTCTACGAAACATTCATTGCCTGTAAGTGATTCTGATTCTGATCCAGCTGAAAACATTTATTCCACATCATCATGGGTGCCGCCGCAGTCATCAAGTGAAAACTGCTAGGATGAATTACCTAAATCATTACAAGGAAATTGTTATGATATGTTCCTATGTAATGATTGTATAGTTTATTTTCCGAAAGTGAATATTTTCCTGGGGGGGTAATTACCACCATTACCCTTACCCCTCCCCCCTAGCGACGCCAGTGAATCATTATCTCTTAGCTCACCGGTGCCACAGTCAACGCAATCCACTCAAGAACAAGAATCTGAGCTCGAGTCTATGTCTTTATCCATGACTGCTGGAATGGAAAATCTGAATCTTCAGAATGACCCAGGTTTGTGGCTCATAACAATTTCTGATGTATAAGACCGAACTGAGATTGTACTAAAAGGTCCAGGTCGGGTTGAAGTTGATTCATTTCCCGTAAATGAAAATGGACGCCGATTCAGCAAATATCGTTATAAGAAAATATTAATTAACGGTGAAAAGCTTGATAGGCGTTGGATGATTTATGCACAAACAAAGCATGCTGAAAGCAGTTTTTCTAGACTTGAAATCATAAAAACATATTTAAGGAATTCGATGCTGCCCTTGCTATTCTATCAATAGAAAATGACGTAGCTCATTCGATCGATTATGATACTAATTAAAGATTTCAGTGCTAGGTAAAGCTGTATTTGTTAATTTTGTAAATCTTCGAAAGTTATATTATATTTATATGTTATATTATATTATTATCTTTTAGTTAAAATTCAAATTTTATATCTTCATAAAATATGACAATAACCAATACAGAACAACCGGACTTACTTTCCCATCACATACTTTTCACGAAGGAAAAATGGCCTAGCTAAGACTTCCCGCCCGGGGCCTCGCAATGGCTAAGGCCGTCCCTGATCATTATAATATCAGTTTCAGTATACCTAGAATATTAAATCATCTCGTGAGAACGAAAATGTCAAGAACACCATAATAATTACTGTTTGAAAAACTATTAAGAAAAGAATATTTTCAAATATTCGAATAAATTACCAAGAATAGCGCTCCCTATAGTTGATAAAATTAATATACCTCATATTCTGAAATTGACGAAACAAAGTGTAAACATTGAATACGCCATCGCCATGAATTTAGACATCTTACTTCTAAGTATCCTGAAGTTCATATACCTACTATTGGACAAGGAGGTTTAGCTTCATAAATATTAATGAGAGAAATGTCACAAACTTTGAGCGAAGAATATTACTTCAATGTCTCCCCTCTGAATCAACTGAACAAACTACAATTAACATTTATTCTTATAAAATTAAGATTTTATATTACAAATCTTCAGAATAACTCAATGACAGATATCATGAAAATAGATATTACAGGTTTATTATTATTTGGCGATTTTTATTTTGAATACCTTTATATTACATATTTATGCATTAAACATACAATATGCATAAATAATAAAAAGATTGAAATTCATGATATGTGTATATATACATAAAAATCAAGACTTGGAAACAGCATAACTGAATGATGAAATGTAGACAGTTACATACTCGTTTTAAATTGATATACATAGAGTGAACTCTCGATGAGTCGAACTCCTAGGGACCATGAGAACTGTTCAACTTATCTATTGTTCGGCTCACCGAATATTCGAGTTATTGAGGTGGGAGTTCAACTCATTGAGAGAAAAACTCAGGTAAACACAGTGGCGTAGCGCAAAATTCGGGGGCTCCCTCGCAAGATTTTAGTTGGGGACCCCCTCGACAGATCTATGTTATTTATCATAAGACTCCCCTGACTTTTTTCAGTGAAAAATATTGAAGAAAATGTGATAAAAATAATATATACAGGGTTTTTGGTAATTCGACGTGATCTTTCAAAGGGGGTGTACGAGGCGTCATTTGCAGCATAATACGTCGAGTGAAGCATAGTCCGAAAATCGATGGTTACGAAGATATGACGATTTTTCAACTTTTTTGAAATTTAGTTCTTCGTCATCGAAAATAATTAACTTTGTTAAAACGACTTGACTCTAAATATTCAATGAATATTTTTTTGAATGCTGGGGAGTTGATCATCATTTTTTGCGAAAAAGTATTTACGAAAAGTGTTGACAACCCGAGAGATAAAGGGTCATAAATGGCTACAACTGATTTTGTCATAAAATTTAGATTATAGAATCGTGAATTACTCGAAAAAAGTATTATGAACTTGGTGTATACAAATGTGAGATAAAACTTCCTTGTTTCATCAGCTTTTTCAATAATTTCTTCATGCAATCAAAAAGTATAGCCGGAAAACCGAACAGTTATCGGACTTTTTCGAGTTATTTAGATACTTCTATTTCACTTTCATTCGTGATTCGTATGCGGGCCATGGTTTCTCAGTCCTCAGAATAGTTAACATGACTTGACAGATCACATATTAAATTTCCAAACTGTAAGTTGCTTGCTGATACAACGATCAGAAAAGTTATTTTTTCTTGAATGGTAATTAGAAGATGTACCGTAATTATTTTTCAGCACGATGACTTTCCAGCTCATCATATCATTAGCATGGCTACACCAAAATCATCCCCGACGTTTGATAGGTCGTAGTGGGCCAATTCCTTGGCCGGTCAGATGTCTGGACTTGACCTCATGTGATTTTTACTTTTAAGGTAACATGAAATAGCTGTATAGTACCTACACCTGTCACGAAGGCTGAAGAATTGAATGGACGAATTTTGACGGCTGCTCAGCACGTAAAGAATAACTTTTCTACGCGGGTAACAGTTTTAGAAGTGAGATATGACGGCGTGCATGCATAAGAAATGGAGGAGACAATTTGAGCAGGATCTTCAATTTTGTTTTTTTTTTATTCATGTTTATGTCTATGTTTATGTTTAATATCTGGATATGTTTGTGCTGAGAATCATGAAAGTTTCATTTTTCATCCTGTTCATTCAAGATGTGTTAGAGCAAACCCTCACTGGGATCGGCACCTTGACGTTGGTGTGAGGGCTTAAGTAACTACAATGAATCTTGGGGCGATGTCGACGGAACACAGTTCCGGCAGGGTCACCCATGTCGATGATGTCCAAGACGAGTGGCGAAGACTAAGACTGATCCACAAGCCTCCCTGTTAGGTCATGTCTCTGCAGGGAGTGCTTTGGCGCGGTGGGGATCCGCCCGAGTAGCCTTTATGGTTTGCTCCGAACAATCCCCCCCAAGCCAATGGTGGAACAACATACGCCGAGGGCTGCGAGGCCAGCGGGTAGGCTGGTCGCTAGTATGCGAACTCCTGGTACCGGGGGACCCCAGGTTTAGTTACTCTTGCTGCATCAACAGGCTCTGATGCAGTGGACCAACTATTTCCTGTACACAAAGAAACTTCGAATGGATGTCAAAACGAAAACAGAAGAAGAGTCACCAGGGGAATCGCCAGTAACCACTGTTACTGAGATTCCCATGGAGATTAATCTGGTTCAGGCTGATGAAGGCCAAACCGAGAACACACCTGAAGTGCAGAAATCCCCAGTTCTAACTTCATCTACAACAGCTTCCTTAGCGGGGGCTATAACCGATGAAGATCGGCTCCTCGAAGGCACTTCTTCGGACGAATCTGTGCGGGCTCAGCTCAAAGAGCAGTCCAACAGACAACGTCTGAGGAAAGCTGAGAGGAAGAAATACAAATGGTTGGTGAGTAACGGGCATACGCACGAAGAGGCGTATACTCTCTGCAAACTAACCATTGCAGAACGGGAGGCCCTACACCTGCTCCTGCTGTGAAGCGGGTCAGGTCTGAGGACTCAACCCCCGACCGAAATGCGCAGAAGAAGGCCAAGACGCAACAACCTGGGCCGTCGAGGTCTCGCGCTGATCCCAAACGGGAACAATCGAGACCCTCGACAGCTCAAGAAAAAGGCGGAAAGGACACGCAGAGACTGCCTGACGCTCCAGTTGCCTCCACAAGCAGGTCTCAGCAGAAGTCAGTCCCTCGAACTGTCACCAGACCGCCTAAATCCACCTACAGCGGGATGCTCAAGGGAGTAAAGGTTGGACTTGTTTCGGCCGATCATCCCGAGGGCAACCTAGCGGTAGAGGATATGACCGAGCTGGAAAAAAGACTGGCTCGTCTTATACTGGGGTGTGAGGACAATATAGTCCCCACCTTCAACAATGTTGTATTTCGCCCAGGCTTCATGGTGATTAACTGTGATAATCAGGCTACAGCCGACTGGGTGAAATCCAGAAAAGAGGAGCTGCAACTCCCCCACATGAGGGTCCAAGTCAGGGATGAAAAGAACATCCCAGGTGCGGCGTTGACCACGGTCTATTTCCCAAATAGCTTGGAGTACACCGTCGACGAAATACGGACCTTCATCGACAAACAAAACCCTAGTGTGAACACCGCTCAGTGGAAAGTGCTGAAGGTAGGGGACACAGGGAAAAACTGCCGAGAGATCGTCTTCTCGCTGGACCATGGAAGCCTAGCCGCTCTACAAGCGCTAGGGAACATGGTCAACTACAGACTGGGAAAGGTCAAGTTTTGGACGAAAAAACCACCGAGCGCTCAAAGCTCTGCGGCTGCTGGCGATGCGGTACCTGTGGATTCTGGCGCCGTGATTCACGATTTTGCCTTAGCGGAATCAGAACCCTCGGCGTCGGCCCAGGCGACTGCCACGCCGACTCCAATGGAAGTAGGCCAAACTTCCAACAGGGCGGAGGAAGAGCCCAAGATTACAAAGGCTCTTAAGCCAGAAAAACTGGGGGTAAGGAAGGCCGCCTCCACTCCGGCAGGAGCGCGACAAGCGACCCATTCCCCGGAACAAAGGAAAACCGTGGAAGCACTCAAGGGAGGACCGCAAGGAACACCATTAGGTGCCTCCAAATCAACCTCCACCATGCCAAGGCTGCTACAGATTCGGCCCTCTGGAGGTTGGTTAAACAAGACCTAGACGTAATGCTGGTACAGGAGCCTTGGGTCATGGGATCCAAGATCAAAGGATTACCAAATGGGTCAGGTAAACTTATTTATCATGAAGGGGTGCTGGCACCTAGAGCGGCACTCTACATCAACAAAAGCTTACAATATCTGCCTCTCTCCAGATTTATACAACGCGACATTGCAGCAGCAGTGATAGATGTCCGTCTTCCCGGAGGTAAAGTCAAAGTAGTCATAGCTTCAACTTACCACCATGAGGAGGAAGCATCCCCACCCGAGGAGGTGGTCAATTTGGTGAACTACTGCAAAAAGCTGAACATGCAATTCATCATCGGATGTGATAGCAATGCACACCACACAGTATGGGCGAGCTCTGATATCAACAGAAGAGGTGAGAATTTACTTGATTTTCTTATGACTGAAGGGGTGGGAGTAGTTAATCGGGGTAGTGAACCTACATTCCGCAATGCAATCAGGGAGGAGGTACTAGACCTTACCCTTATTAGCCCAGCCCTACATCACAAAATCTCGAACTGGCATGTCTCGGATGAGGCCTCCTTATCTGACCACAGACAAATCCAGTTCGACATCGACATTGAGCCGATAACACAGGAGACTAAAAGGAATCCTAGAAGGACCAACTGGGAGCTTTATCGCTGTCTGCTGGAGGGCAACGGAGAGCTCTCGGGGTCAGGGGCATGGACTCTGTGGATGGCATAGACCTGGCTGCGGAACACCTCCGAAGCCGGATTCTAACGGCTTATGAGGATAGCTGTCCGCTCAAGCGGTCGACATCCGGCAGGGACGTGCCCTGGTGGAACTCTAACCTTGCAAAGCTACGTAAGAGAGCCCGCACACTATATAATAAATGGTCTAAATCTAGGACGCTGGAAGACAAGACTGCATATAGAGCAGCAACGACTGAATATAGTAAAGAACTGCGCAATTCCAAGCGGAAGTCGTGGCGTACCTTTTGCCAGAACATTGAGGACACGCCAAATGCCGCCAGACTACATAAGGTCTTATCAAAAGACCATAGTAATGGTCTAGGGCAGCTAAGGGGGATGGATGGTGAGATGACTGGCACAGATGACGAGACGTTGTCACTCATGCTAGAGACTCACTTTCAAACCATACAAATCTCCAGGTGGGGATGGCATCTACCCGGTACTCGAATACGCCAAGGCAGTCCATCCACCGTGCGCTGGTTAAGAGAGGAGTGAAACCGGCAACGGTTGCTTGGATTATGGCTTCGCTGAGCAGCCGGATAATCAATATGCAACTAGGCGCAGCTTCAGTACTGCGACGCCCGGAGACGGGTGCCCACAAGGGGGCTGCTTATCGCCACTCTTGTGGTCACTGGTCGTTGACGATCTTCTAAAAACACTTACAAGTGCGGGTTTTGAGATCTGCGGTTATGCAGATGACCTTGTGATAATGGTTCGGGGTGAGCATGACGACACAATTAGTGATCGAATGCAAACGGCCCTAACCTTAACTCACGAGTGGTGTATCCGAGAAGGTCTCAATATAAATCCCAAAAAGACGATATTATTGCCATTCACCAGGAGGAAAAAACTCTCTCTCAAAAGAATTACGATGAACGGGACCACCCTAATCCCAACGAACCACACCAAATATCTTGGTGTGATCTTCGACCAAAAACTCTCCTGGAGTCTTCACCTTGAGGCTAGGATCAGCAAGGGCCAGAGAGTTCTCTTCACGTGCCAGAGGATGGTTGGAAGTACGTGGGGGTTAAAACCTGAACTAACGAATTGGATTTACAAATCCATTGTCCGGCCAATCGTGAGCTATGCGGCTCTCGTTTGGTGGCCAAGAGCAAAACTAGTTTCGGGTCAACTAGCCCTAGGAAAACTACAAAGAACAGCGTGCCTGTCCATAACAGGCGCATCTCGTTCCTGCCCAACTGCTGCCCTGCAAGTCATCCTGGACCTGCCTCCTCTAGAGATTTTTCTGGAAAGCGAGGCGGCCAGATGGGCTCTCCGGGTGGCAAGGGAGCGGGAGCTGAAAACTGGAGACTACACAGGGCACCTTCGCATTCTAAATGAGTGTAAGGAGCTTCAGGATGTGGTCACAGACAACCTTCCTTTGAGACACGAGTTTCAGAAAAACTTCACCACGACACTCCCAAGTCGTGACCAATGGGCTAATAAAGAATTAGTTTTCCCCAAAGGGTCTACGGTATTTTATACTGATGGCTCGAAAACTGAAGACGGACGAGTCGGAGCCGGTGTTTACGGCCCCTCAATCCAATTAGCCATACCAATGGGTCTCTGTCCTTCGGTTTTTCAGGCAGAGACACTTGCTATAAGAGAGTGCGTTGCGCTCTGTGCCGAACGCAACTACCAAAGAAAAGAAATATATATAGCATCTGACAGCAGAGCAGCCCTGCTAGCGCTTGACTCCCCACAAGTAAAGTCAAAGCTGGTCTGGGAATGCAAGACGTCACTTAACCTACTCGGAGAAAAGAACCAGGTCAATCTCATCTGGGTGCCTGGTCACTCCGGGATTCACGGCAATGAAGCGGCTGACCAACTGGCCAGGGAAGGAGGGACAACCCCCTTTACTGGACCTGAACCGTTTTGCGGCTTCCCAGCCAGCCATCAAGCAATGGCTATTAAGGACTGGGAACAAAAGAGGAAGCTCATGTCCTGGCGCACGACCAATGGTCAAAGGCAAGCTAAGTTGCTTCTCTCTCATTCGACGAGCTGGACCAAAAAAGTCCTCTCACTCAGCAAATTGGAACTGAGGAAATTGACGGGCACTCTCACTGGACACTGTTCCGTGAGGTATCACTTAAAAAACATGGGAAAGGCACCCGATAGTACATGTCGCTTCTGTCAGGAAGCCACCGAGACAGCCAGTCACCTACTATGTGAGTGTGAAGCTGTCCACCAGAAACGGTTACGGCATCTTGGCTCCTGGTTCCTAAAGCCTGAACAAGTAATGGATGTGGCCCCCAGAAAGGTGGTGAAGTTCATTGAGACTTTGCTGCCCGACTGGTAAACAGCGCGGGGATGCACAATAGATCTTAAGGTCAAGGTGCTCGCAAGGTCGGTTTTGATCTGTCGCCCCTCCTCTAATCTAATCTAATCTAGAGCAAAATGGACAAAAAATAATTCATGATCGTTCGTCTTCGTACCCTTCGGTGTCGGGCTTTTTCTCCAAAAATGAAAATAAACTCATGCAGTTTTTCAAAGACAACACGCTGGAATGCAGAATTATCAGGTCATTTTGATGCACGAGTGTAATTCGGGGGAATATTTCCCGAAATTGCTATGGATACCAGCAGTGTAATTATCGCAAGGATCTTTCGCTCTCTATAATGCAATTATCGCTGTAATTTTCGATAATTGCATTCTATAAACATGAAGTTTTTGACAGGAGGGAAATATTCACGAAAATCGAGCCATCTGGTCCAGAAGTACCTAAAACAGTCGAAATCAAGGAATTTGGGATACCCTGTACATACATTTAAATAATCAACCAAAAAAGATTCAAAGTGAAGTTTGAGTTATGTGGTGCCTTATAAAAAATTTTAAAAATATTTATGAACAGAAAATGCACGAAGGAAAACAAGTGTGAGAGAAAATTTTGGGTAGTGACCACAGAATATCGGAAGTCACAACAACAATCTTACACCAAATATATCATCAATTCCAAACACTAATTGCAATAAACGCCACAAAAGAGTTCGAAATCGCCAACTCAAATCAGGAAATTTTGTTCAAAATTGTTTCTTCAATATGAGTGATTTAGGTCAAAACCATTTCCCTACCCAATCAGTAATCTGTTTTTTTTTATGAAGTATCTTGATTTATGACACACACTTTTTCTGTGTAAACTAGGGAGTTATTTTGCTTTTCTTTATTTCATAAAATCTGTAAGCAAAAGTAATGCTTGTTTTTCATCAAACGAAATATTTGTTCTGAAAATTTTGTTCCCATTTTTCTGTGAAATGGATCTATGTTAGGGATGAGCAGTTTCAATATTTTGAATCTCATCAAAGTGGTAAGTAATTAACTTTAATTTTTCATCTACCCAACATTCAATCATGCATATTTCTTTATTTTATGGAATCTGCTTTTTTGTGAAAAATATTTTGTTTTATGATGCTTGAAATTTTGAGATACACCAAATAATGGAACTGAACTAAATTAAAGAATGAAACAAAAACTGTGTTTCAAAGTTTCGAACATACTTCTAAGTAGTCCTCACAGAAAAAACGATTCCATAAAATAAAGAATCAACGTTAATTTCACATCACTTTATTCCCAGTATTTACTCCTTCCACGGCATGAAAAGAATAGATTTTTCAGAAAAAATATTTTCTCTGATGAAAATGAGCCGTGCCTTCGCTCCCAGATTCCACGAAATGAAGAAAAGCTACAAAACTGAAGAAACAAACAAGTAGTGTTTCTCAAAGTTTCAAGCAACATCAAGATACTCTTCATGAAAAAAAAACTACATAAAATCTACTTAATTGAATGTTCGGTAGATGAAAAAAATGTTAATTACTCCTCACTCTGTTGAAATTCGTTATTTTGAATCGTTTTTTACCGAAACAATTATACTGAAATATTATACTGAAATATATACAATAACGAATTCCTGTAAATTCAATGTCAAGTTGGAAAATTTTCGATGGATTTCCCCCCCCAAAATTTGGTTTCGACCCGTCCCTGTGGAGTCTTTTGCAAGCCCCACTCAAATATTTTTGTAATATTAATAAACTGAGGAAATGACAGAGGTTACGGCACATTTTTTGGTAGTATCAACTTTTACAACTTCAACAGGCACTTGATTATACGAATGAATGCTGCCGGATAGGTGAATGTAAACATTTTGTTTTTCTTGCCGAGTTTCTTCTTAGGTACTGATATTTTCCTGCTTCATATAAATGGCAATTTCTATTTTTTGTTAGTTTTGTATTCGATTTTAGTTATATATTCGAGACTTCCTTCCTCCCTTTCTCTTGGCGAAGTGCATGTGTTACGCCTATTTCAAAAAAGGGGGATATGCGTTGCGCTGACAACTACCGCCCTATCAGCCTAGTCCCAGTAATTGCAAAGGTTTTTGAAAGGATCGTTCTGGATGAAATTATGCATTTCACGCTTGGTCACGGCATAGTTCCGGATTGCCAACATGGGTTTCTCCCGGGGCGCTCAGTCATTACCAACCTCATCGAATGTGTCAACTTCTGGTCGTCGTCTCTCGATAAAGGCACCCCAGTTGATGTCATTTACCTCGACTTCTCTCGTGCCTTTGACCGTGTTCCTCATAAACGTCTCATCTTCAAGCTCGATCATATCGGAATTCGTGGCCGCCTCCTCTCATGGATCGAGGCATTTCTTTCGGACCGCTCCTTCCAGATCCGTGTTGGAGATTCTCTCTCTTCGCCGAGAGCCGTTTTGAGTGGAGCACCCCAGGGATCGGTGTTGGGACCAGTTCTGTTCCTTCTCTACTTTTCTGACTTACCGAAACATGTCAGCTCCCACTGTTCGCAGTTCGCCGATGATACCAAAATATTTAGCCCAGCCAGTAGCTCCTCTAATATACAAAGTGACCTAGACTCCATCTCACGGTGGTGTGAAGACAGGCAGTTGCCGCTTAACGGTGAAAAGTGCGTTGTCCTCCACATGGGTGCTCACAATCCGCGTAGGAGCTACTATCTCAATGGAAGTGTCATCCCTGTTTCCAGCAGTCACTGTGACTTGGGTGTTATAGTGACAGATAACCTGAGTTGGTCCGATCATATTCTTCATGCTGTCGGCAAGGCCAGGAGAGTTTTATTTCTAATCCAGAAAGCATTTGGCAAGTGTGACCCCATAACGTGCGCGGCTCTATACCGAACCTATATACGGCCTATCATAGAATTCGCCGGTCCTGTTTGGCATCCGACGTTGTGCCGGGATTTAGCTTTGCTTGAAGGTCTTCAGCGTCTTGTTACGCGTTTACCATACGGTATTTTGCGCCCTTCATATAGTGAAAGACTCTCAATAATGAATTTGCCTACTTTTGTGGACCGCAGGACTCGCGGTGACCTCATCATTACTTTTCGAGCTCTGAATGAAATGTTCGGTGTCAGTTTGCGTAATTTGTTCACGCTAAATACCGATGGCCGTTTGCGAGGTCATGCTTTTAAGCTCCGTAAGGAAGACTTCAAGACAGTGCAAAGACAACACTTTTTGACGAACCGTGTATTCGGGGTGTGGAATGCTCTACCTTCTGTTGTAGTTGAGTCAGTGTCAGTGAATTCATTCAAAAACAATTATGATAATTGGCATCTATGTAGATGAGTGTTATTACTTTTCAGCTTGTTAATTTGTAATGAACTTTCACTTGTTAGGCCACTTTTACTTTCATTTTCTTTTGTTACTCTTTTGGATTTTTATGTATCTGTAATTTTTTGTTTTGTGAGTTTATAGGCATTGCCTAAACTCTTCTCTCTAAACAATAATAATAATAATAATAATAAGTTTGACTTGTTCAAAAAATATAATGTTCTTAATATTCATAACTTTACTTCCTTTTCATAATTGTTCTGTTGGTGTGAGATAGGGGTACTGATATAAATATTGTCCTGACAATTTTATTCTGCATCCTTT
The DNA here is from genome assembly GCA_038502775.1 of Hippodamia convergens. Lineage (NCBI taxonomy): Eukaryota > Metazoa > Arthropoda > Insecta > Coleoptera > Coccinellidae > Hippodamia > Hippodamia convergens. The sequence continues at coordinate 37,748,781 of CM076609.1, forward strand.
GAAGTTTTTGTATGAAAAATCCTGTAGCTCCAGCCCAGCAGGAAACAAGGTATAATAGATGTGGTTTTATAAAGCTGTGATAGAGTAGTTTTCTAGTGTTATCATTGAGTTCTCGGGAACATCTTCTTATTGCACCTGCCATTGGGGGTAATTTTATTCGTTATATTTTCAATATAATTATTCAAGGTAAGATTATACTAGATGACAAGTCCCAAATACTTATACTCAGTAACCTCTTTCAGATACCATTCAGGCTTATTCTAATATCACTCACATTTTGGGTATTTTGTTTAATTGTCATTTGTCATATATACAGTCTTATCGATATTTATGCTTAATATGTTAGTGTACAGCCACTTGAAATACTTTGCCAAATCATCATTTATATTCTGTTCACAAACTCTTGAGCCTGGGCCAGAGAATACAAGCGATGTGTTATCTGAATACATAAAGTAATGACATTTCAGATTCAGAAATTTGAACTTATAATAGGTACAGTAATGGTCCAAGGACCGATCCCTGAGATACACCAGTATTGACATTCTTCATATCACTTTGCAATGTCTTCGATCACTCAAGTGTGATTTTACCAAGTTGTACCGTTGTACCATACTCCCCTAAATCCCATTTTTTCTAACTTATTCATCATCATCTCTGTGTCCACTGTATCAAAATCCTTTTTCAAATCTATGAACTTCTTGAATATATATTTTGAAGATAGATCTTCCGAAATACCCAAAGCTGAGAAATATCTATTCTCCAATCTCATAAATATCAGGTCATAATATTGAACCTTTCACAGATATCATCAGATACAATTAGATATTTCTTATAATTAATTAGATGCATAGACACGTTTTGAAATTAACAGTATAAGGAAAATTGTATCGTTGAAAGCACACTGTAGAATACTTTGCAAAAAAATGATGAACAATCGTCAAACAAGAAATCATATAGTCATAAAACTATTACTTGAAATTATCAATGTTCATCTAACACATCAACATTCTATCCAACTGAAATATGAATTTGAAAAGCTCAAATGAACCATAAAATGGTAATATTATAACAAAATATATTTTGGTATTACTCTAAAACTTCATTCCATTAAAGAATCTTTAAAAAAATTACGTTTTGAAATTAAGCGAAGAATTGTTTTTTGTTTGCAGTGTATAGCTCAGAGCTCAGTGCACACTTGCACACTTTTGTTTGGCTAGTGTTTGTGGAAGTGGTTACTCGAGGTCATTGAAAATTGACCCCTAAAAATACGAGAGCTGTCGCTTCTGGGTAAGGATAGATATTCTGTGGCCTCGACTAACCTCTTCAAAAAATGCAACCGACAAAAACAACTGGAAATTGAAATTGATTAGTGTTCTGTGATGGAAAATAACTAAAAGTAACATTTTTTTTCTTCACATAAGTAATAGACATGGAAGTGAATAATATAGAATCAGGTGTACAATTATTTTCTCGTATAAACAGTCGGAATGAGAAATTAAGTCTTCTCAATGAAGAATTGTTCGCAGAGGAAGATCTCATAAATTCAAATGTTGAAATAGTTTCAGATTATAGTACAGATAAAAGTAAACTGCTAATAGATTTCATTATAAGATCCATATTACCTTCTTCTTTAAACCGTAATTGGAAAAACTGTGGACTTGTTTTGATAAATACAAATTTCCAAATTGGAATTTTTCAAATAATCAAAACGATTGACCAACACCTCAAAGATATGAAAGTAAAAAATAGGAAAACCATCATTGAGGAAAGTTTACGAAATCTCATTATTTTGAACTGTTTTAATTGGACACAATTTGAAGTAACAATACACAGTTTAGAAGAGAAAATCAAGAAGAGACCAAATATCTGCATGCTTGTATTGGATGACATTACAGCATATTATTGGATAAAAAAACAGGAGAAAAAAATGATCAGTGCCTATTTGCATTCTCAGAAAGTGTTCAGTTTGATTTGGAGTGTAATTAAGAGTTTGAATCTGTTTTTTGTATTTGGGAGAACGGAAAATAATGAACTGAATCAAGACAAACGATTATCACAGAATATAGACTTCCAAATTAAAATAAGCAAAACAAATCAAACTTCATTTAAAGCTAAAGTGAGGACTTACAAGTCTGATCAAATTAAACTGGTATTATTTTCTAGTATATCGTTTAAAATTGTTTTCCATTAATTTTTTTTGTCATATAGGAAATATAATTAATTTTGTTTCTTTCTTAGTTGTTTTAATGAATGATACTCATCAAAAAAAGAGGTTATAATTACTCAGAAGGGATTTGGTACTTTGTAATTCTTATCTGTTCAAAGACTGTTCCATTTTTCGAAGTTTACATCAGGGGTGGCCTTACCCATTGCGAGGCCCTTTTTCCTTCGTAAATCTAGTTTCACAAAGCGGTGTTAGTGATAAGGCTTTCACATGATCATTAAAATCACCCAACTCTGAGTTGAGCAGAGTATACAACCTTTGTAGCAAACCAAAAAAAGATTTTGCTAGGACACAAGACGCTGCTGCATCTTCTAGGATGAGATTCCAGCTATGAATCCCACAAGGTGAAAAGTACGAAAGTGGATTCATTTCAAGAATATTGGCTCCGTTATCATATCCTTGATCTCTGCATTTTTGCAATGATATAACCAACTACTCTAATTCTTTTATTATGTAATCAGTCAAACACTCAGCTGTGGTTTTTTTGACGGCTTAAAAAACAATGAAATATTCTTCAATCCCAGCTGTATTAAATTTTCTGTTTCGAAGAAAAGATCATAAAAATTAAACTATTTATTTTTATCATCCAGATGAACAGAATAGAAAGTTTCATGGGAAATGTCACCATCTTGTAAACATACTTCTATTGAAAACAGTGGTTTCTTAAAATATTTGTATCGAAAATTTCTCTCCAAAATCCACCATTTATGACTTTTTCTGGGATTGCCCGAGCGATAAAAGAGCCACTAAAGGTCAGTTTGATTGAGGTCGTCAAGTCCTAGTTGACGGATACTTGGATACTTTTGAGTATCTGATACTGAAATATTATGTATTGGTTGAATTCATTAGATTCTTGATATCCAAATTCAAACTTACAAAAGCCACACTGAAAAAATAGGTTTCAGAATTTAGAATTAATTTCTTAATTCAATAACAAGAAGAAATTGAAATTTTTTCGAAAAATGTTAAAATGACCTCTAAATGTGAATGAAGAACCCAAAACAATGGAAGTTTTTCATCAGAAAAAATAGAATATAACAAAACTGAACCCAGTTTTCGCATACCTAATCACTATATTCGAAAAAAACAGATTTTGTGTTCATTCTTCTGTAATTCTCTACAATGAAATGAATTCGTGCATAAGACGATAATTGAACGAATATTTCAAAGTGACCGCCAAAGAACGGTCAACAGGGCTATAAATATTTTATGAAGTTCCAACATCTGGGATAAGTAAACATTATACCTAAATACTTAGATAATTTTTACCCTAATTGTGTTGTGTGATTCTACATTCTATTCTTCCTACTGATCTGGTGGGTCAGACATCTGGTGCCTCAATTACATATTTGGAAGTTCCGACAAGGCGCGATATTCAAAAACTACATTATGTTTTTTTCAATTTTGTTTTGAATGAATGTATTCGATGTGGAACCTTTTTGGAACCTACCCTTATGTTGAAACCTTTATAAATAATTAGAGATCTCAATATCAAAATTTGCTCGAGTCTTTGCGCGCGAGGTCTCACCAAGAGCGATTGCCCCGTTCGCCACCCCCTAAAGCCGCCACTGGTTCACATTTGGTAATTTTCCCCATGAAGACTTGTTTTAATGAAGTAGAAAGACGTCTTCAGGTATATCAAAGTGTTTGTAAAATAAGATTTTTTTTTGTTTTAATTAGGTCAATCTTGGAAGTCAACATGGAAGTAGAAGAAGGGGAGGTAGCATATCCTATGTTTCCCTTGCTATGAAAGTGTCACCAAAAATCCGCCATGTTGCGGAGCCAAATTTGTGGCGGGATTTTTGTATATTTGAATTTTTACAATTCGAAGTCTGTTCGATTCTCTTTCAATGACCAAAAGATGAATAAATGATGATAGAAACAAATCAAGGAGTCAAAATATCATAAACAATTGCTTCTAATGAATTGGTGAGTTGAATTACGTACGGAATGAATAATTTGTTCCTGTTACTAATCATACATTCTATTTTTTCAATTAAGGTACATACAAATTCAGATAATATGCAATGAAACAAATAGGTAAATTATCTCGTGTACCCCTATCAATTAAAATTGTATGCAACAATAATTAAATCATGTATTTACAAACGTTGAGCCGGGAAACATACAATTTGAAATTGAAGAAATAGAGACATGTAGCGAATATAAATACTTAGGAGTTGAATTTGATACAACAGGAAAAGACGACAAAGAGATCAAAAAACGAATAATACAGGCCAGACGAACAATAGGCTGTCTGAATGGGATATGGTGGAGCTCTGATATTGGCAAACAAAGGAAACATAACATATATGAAACCTTTGTGAAAAGTCATCTAACCTATGGTGCGGAGACATGGAGAATTACGGAAGGCATTAAGAGGAAACTAGAGGCGACCGAGATGGATGTATTTAGACGTTCCTTGAGAATATCTAGAAGGGATAGAGTCAGAAATGATGATATCAAGCAGCGTATGGGAATTGATGGCTCACTAACTACAGATATTGAGATAAAACAGCTTATATGGTACGGACATGTACAACGGATGGATGAGGGCAGACTACCCAAGCTGGTCATGCAGTGGGTACCACCAAACCGTAGGAAGCGAGGAAGACCTAAGAAATCATGGAAAGAGGGGATAGCTAAGGCTATGAGTAGAAGAAATTTGCAAGAAGGCCAATGGAACGACAGGAACAAGTGGAAGTTGGGCATCGGACAACGTCGCCAGATCACATATATATATATATAATATATATATATATATATAATATATATTATATATATATATATTATATATATATATATATATATATATATATTTACAAACGTCAAAAAATTAAGCTTTTCACCATTAATTGGCGAGTAAGATCAGCATATGCTGTACAAGAAACCATTTCTTATATGTTTTTTCTACTACATACAATTGCCAAAACCAACGAACGAATAATAAATAAGGCCAAAATTGCAGAACCTACAGTTTAAAATACCTCGAAGTCGGCCATCTTGGGGTGCCAAATCCGGATTTGTTTTGGTGACACTTTTCAAACGTTATGCCCCCTCCAATTTCTTTACCTCCATGGGAGTCTATAGAATTTACTTCCCAATTGTTTTTCTTCTGTAGTTCATTACATTTCAGAATAATCCTCATTAGAAGGCAATTCATTTTTCTATATTATATTATATTTTCTTTGTGGATTTACCAGGGGAAAACATAATTTTTCTAAAGTGGCATAACAGGACCTCAATTATGGGTATGTTAGCAAGATAAAATTTGCGAGGCCCCTTGATGAAAAAAGGTTTTCACAAGAAACAATTGGGATGTTAAATCAATTCCGATAGAGAGGATTGCCAAAAGCGACCCGAACGACTCATAATGTTTAGACATTATGAGTCGTTCGGGTCGCTTTTGTTCCGTTCCTCAGTATTTTTCTTGGGGAAAAAAACAATTTGAATATCAATTTCCATGCTTTCCCTCAAGCTGGTGATAAATTTCGTGTTTGGGAGACATAGATTATAGAGTACTCTAAAATCTTTTGTCTAAAATTATTTTTAAACACAAATATTCACTGTAATCACACAAACACAAAGAACAAGAACTATGTCAGCATTTATAGTTACTTAGATTGTCACCAGGGTGCGTAGCGCTTATTTTCCCTTGCATGCTATTTTCCATCGTCAATAAAATTCGAATGCTGCATGCTGTTTTTTACTATATTGGAAGAGCTGTCTCACATCTTCAATAAAGACTGTACAACTGTACAGGGTATTCCAAATTGCTTGATTTTGGCTGTTTCTGTTACTAGATAAGTAAAAACGTTGAAAAGTCTTTTGCTCGATTTTCTTCGAAACACCAGTAGTGGAGACCGCTTCACCATATCTTTATTTGTTTCGAAGATATAACAAAATTTTGATATTTTATCGATTTCCAAGACTTTGTTTAAATTTTTATCTCTAATTTTTTTATGATAAAAGATGAAGTAAATGCGTTCGTTTTTAAAAGAAAAAAGTGTTTTTTTTTTACTGTTAGTAGACGAGACAAAAAAATTGTATCATTTCCTGGTAAGATAGCCTGTAAAAATTTCAAGTCACATATTTTCGTAAATAAAAATGTTATGGCGCGCTTTCGAAATCGGTCAGATATCAAAATTTAGTTATATCCTAAAACAAATGAGTAAGTTATGGTGTTTTCGCCAAAATCGAGCCCAGGACTCCTATCGAAATTTTTCTCTTCCTAGACCAGAAGTACTAAAAACAGTCGAAATCAAGCAATTTAGGATACCCTGTACAATATTCTTTCTGATTTACGATCTTGTCACCCCCCGGTAGCGACCAGAGTAAACTGATGTATGTAGGTCTTCTTTGCAGGATTTAGCTTTGTATGAACTTTTGCAAATATATTGCGCTATAGAAAGTTGATGAGTAAGCTGATAGGTACGAAATAGAAATCGTCGTCAACAAAGAAAAACGTCTTCATATATAGATTCATCTGTAAATAAAATGGGCGAGAGGCGGTCGTCCACGCCCAGTTGCGCCACTGTTTTTCTATGTACAATACCAATACCTATTTACCATAAAATTCATTCATATCACAAAACGGTTATCAATGACCACAAGTCACATTGCAGTAGCAAGAGTTGCATATCCTAGAGCCTAATTACTATATTTCAGTCCACACTATGGTATTTACCAGCAGATTCTTATTTCTAAGGAAGAAATTTTTCAATTTCTTGAGTTTTTTCAATTGTTCACACCTTTGTTTATTATATATTCAACCTAAACTTTATTACATTGAACTCATTAATGTGAATCTTTGGTGACATGGAAAATTTTATCAGTTTGTTTTTATACCACTACTTATTAGAATGAGGAAGTTTCAACCAATATTTCAACAGCAATATAAAACAATATAATTGAATCCTAAATCAGTGTTTCTAAAAACTGTAATTCGTTAAAGGAAAAGTTAAAACAAAATTTTGAACGACTCTTTAATAAAATTAATACACTGAAATGAATGAATAATCTAGAAATGCTAGTTCTAATTTACACCTTATTTATATAAAAAAAAATAAATATTAAGGTTCCCACATGCTGCTCGAAAAGTTATTACAAGATTCATATGGAGTTACTTTTATAAGTAAAATTTTTCATAGGAGATTATTTCCCCAATATCTGGTATATTGTTCTAATATACACTATAATTAACTAAATCAAATTCAAGAATTTAGGACAGGATACTGAAGAAAAGAACAACCTTCGCCTTAATTGAGAAAATTCAACCAAGGTGTTTTATTATTATCTAAACGCTGTACATTATGCAATAGTCACTTTCCAATACATGCATATGACTTCCAATAATATATGACAAGTTTATCATCATATGTAAGCCCAAAATCACTCTCATTTGTCATATAATTTTGGAACCGCCCTACTTAAAAAATCTCCTATTGCTGTATTAAACGTAAGTTGTATGAGTAATGATCTTAACAGCATGAGAATGATGGTAAACAGGTAGGTTTTTCAGTGCCTATGGCAGTGTTTAGAAGGCGAACAACAACAAGAACGCCATCATAAGACAGAAAAGACCCATAGCCTCAGATAAGGCAAATCCTAAGATAGCATAAGAGAATAACTGTTGTTTTAGGCTTGGATTCCTGGCATAACCAATGATTAGAGAACCAAACACTGTTCCAATTCCAGCACCTATAAGGGAAGAAACATTTTAAAAAACATACACAATCCTAAAAAAAAAACTTGGGATGTCCTACATGAATAGATATTTCATCAAAAAATAATTTTAAACCACTTGAAAATCAAATTAGTGAAGTATCAAAAACTATTAATGAATTCATTTAATAAATTGGGAATTTTTGATAGATTACATAAGAAATGAAAAATTACATAAGTGCATAACTCACCAGAACCAGCTACTCCTACTGTAGCAGCTCCTGCACCAATGAACTTAGCTGCAGAATCAATATCTCTGGACACTGGGGAAGTTTGGAATTGACGAACTGCAGTTAATAATGATGGCTGTTTCTGTTGGTTTTGTTGTATTACTGGACTCTGAACTAATAACGATTGGCTTTGATTGATTGCAGAGCTCAATGGCCTAATATAAGCCTTCGAGTTAGAGATGAGCTAGAAAAAAAAGAATATCTTATGAAAGACCAACCAATTCCTACATAATGAAAACGTTGTGAGATTGTGGATGATATCGACAATACTATGAGGAAAATATACTTACGGCACTTCGTGCAACTGGGCTGATCAATTTGGCGCAGGCGAACATTTTGATTGATTAGTTTTTTAGATGGAACGTTAGGAAGATAACTGAAACAAATTATCAACATCAAAAATTCAATTCAACCATATCACATTGTTGTTACGTAATGTCATAGTAAGGTTCAAGGGGTAGTGTAATTATGTAATACTTTAATACCAAGTGAACTTGCAAGAACTTCAAGAAATACGAATACCGAGTATTATCTAAAGAATAGAATCTTAATTAACAAAATTCACCTAGTGACGTTTTAACTACAATGGCCGCAAAATGGATCGGCTTTTCGGCGTTCTGAATCTTATCAGAATTCGAAGCTTTAAGGTAGAGAAAATGAAAAATATTACTGAGAAATTGAAGAAAAGTTTCGTAACTTGAAAAAAATTGTTGAAAACTGAATATTTTATTCGGAAAATCAAAGAAAATGTTTGATTAGAGAAAACTACTCACTGCGCTCAACGCCTTGTAGCACAGAAACAGTGGACGAGACGAGATGGGTCGAAGGAGGTGAGGAGCTAGGAGACAGCGCAATAAAACCAAATTAATGAAAGCTGGTTGGCCGGCCGTATCGGAAAATTGACGTATACTCGTCCACGGAGTGGAAATCGGAAGACGCAAGCGTCGGGACCACCAATGGAATGAAGTCTTGTTCAATGACAGTAATTTTTTTGACAATTTGCATTATTCGGGTAGTGAATTCAGAATTATCCAAAATTCAAATTCTAGCTGAGATTGAGATGAGATCGTAACCCATTTTTTATTCAATAATGCTCATATAAATAATGAAATTGTAGAATGCAAATCGAGAATCAGAATCACAGAATACAATGGATATGTTGACCTTGAACATGACATTACCTTACATCAAACTGTCAAAAGTCAAATGCAGAGACAAGAGACGATTTCTCGTTTCTCGTCGTGTCAAATTCTTGATCTTCCATCTTCTGTGTAGAATTGTAGAGGTTAGGAAAAACCATCTGAAAAATAATTTATCTTCAAAAATTAATTTTCGTTCTGTAAATATCAATTTAATTATTTTCATAAATCTTTATTATTCAGTTCAAGGATGTCTAAGAAATCTAATAAGAAAAATAAAATTCTCAATGATGATGAAGATTCCAATTCAAAGAGTGATGTAGCCCCCAAAGTTAAAGACCCCAAAAAAAAAGGTAAAGGTGATTATAGTGATGATGAAGATGATGTCAGATCAAAAGCTAAAGTCGATGAGAAACTGGAACCGACAATTAAAAAAAGTATGTGAGCAAATGATACTCTGAAATAATTTTTCAAACATAATCTTTATAGAATCTAAACCATGTGAAAAGGAGGACAATGCACAAAAACCCGAAACTAAGAAGAAAGGTCCAAAAAAAGGTACTTTCATTTTGTTTATTTGTATTTCCAAATATTTTTTATTCGGTTGATTCAAAAAACGTCAGAAATATGCCTGTAGCTATATTTTACAGGTGTGTTTTGTTGACCATAACCTGAATTATTGGCAGGATTCATTATTTTGTTCTAATCATATATCGTCGGTCCAATGCCAAAGTCACGAATGTGCTTTTTATTAAGTTTGGAGAAAAACGTGTTTTAAAAATTGAAGACAGTGCTGAAACATAGATTTCTTGTTGTGGTACTAGGATAGAAGTAGAAGAGGGGGATAAGCAGACTCTTTCGCAATTTTGGCATTGATACCATGACTACAATCGCGATTTAGTGCATATACGAAAAGCACAATTGTGACTTTGGCATTGTACCGACGATATATAATATGTACCCTTTTACCTTTCGGTGTTTGGGATTGTCTAAAATGTAATGAACCTACTATCTACTTGATAAATTCCAAATGAAATCAAATAGGATTCTTATGGGAAGGCATTCTCCAGATTTGATCATTTCATCTGATATTAATAGCTGTCTTAAATGCCTTACATATGGGAAAGCCATTCCCAGATACCCACAAAGTAATGAGCCCAGATATCAACAAAGTAATGAGCTAAGGCAGTAAGGATGTCATAAGGACGGTCTTCTTAGGATAGAATGATTAAGTAGGACAGAGGCGGTTCCAGGAGTGATTTCGGCAGGAGGAAGTTGGGCATAATCTTATCTTTGAAATTATGTAAAGTTTTTATTGATATAAAATAGGTATATCTGAACTTTGGAAGAAAAGTGGGTCAAAACTATTTTGAAACAAGTTTTTTCATTGACAAAGTTCACAAAAAATGTTTGTATCACAAATTTAAAACGTATTCAAACTTTCTTTGAATCAATGAATGACTTTTTCAATGTTTAACCTACCTATTGGTCTCTTATTTCATCTTGTGGAATTGTACTTAGGGCCCAATCAGCCCTTTTGTGTTGTGTTGATTTCCAATTGTTTGTTTCAGAAACCATAATTATACATTTAATATATATGCTAAATGTAGGTTTTTCCTGAATCTCTTTGATCACCTGCGAGTTCGGAGAATCAGTTATGTTTTTTGTTGGCTTTATAACTATGTCCTTACGAGTAAATAGTGGCCCAAATCTTTTCGCGCTATTCACCATACACAATTCTAACTGTGCATTATTTCCATGTTATGTGGATAAGGGACTTGCTTTATCAAAAACTACACAAAATGACGTGTTCCAATTGCATACTATATGGGAAAAATATTTCACCTAGTGCAGTATTACGACCTAGGGTTTTAATTTTTGCTCACAAACATTTGTTTCATATAGAACATATATACAGGGTGTAAAAGTTCGATGGTACGTAAGACGTGAACGGAGAGCAAAAAATCATTGAAAATTTGGTTTCTTAGACAAGAACAGCTGCTCTATCGATCTAAAATATTCTCAATGCTGCGGTTTTACTGCTTATGTCAAAAAGTAGTAACTACTTTGTTATCTCAAATGGTAGACCATGTATAATACTGCATTTTTCTATTAATTGTATGATAATTTTGGTGTCATTTTCTCATACTCCTTTTCAGCGGTTTTCGAGAAATTAAATGATTTCCTCTTTTTTATTCAAAAAATAGCTTTGGTTAAACATCCGTAACTTCCATACTAGAAATCTTAGAAAGCTGAAATTTCGGCTGTAGGTTGCAAATATCCTATGCATCATACGCTTCCTATTATACAGGGTCATTCAAAATTCGATAGTTTATCGAGACATACAAAAACGAAAACGAAGTGCATTTCTTCTAATGGAATGCCCTGTTTATTTTGCCAATTTCTGAAAGTCAATTCAATTTCCCATACCTTGATTATAATATTCTGCTTTGAACTGAAATTAAATAATTGCGAACGTACGAACTGTACCGGTGGCGGTAGATTTGACCGAATAATCATTCTCTTCAAATCTTAGCAATCCGCTGAATTTAGTATGAACGAACCTCTTATTTTTATGGGGCTCACAAACTTCGTTCATTATCATCCGTTGGAATCGCCACGATTCGAATCGTCTTTCCAAATATCAAGCGCCGACAGATATTACCGATGACGGTTTTCGCCGCACACCTCGGTTTTTGATAATTTTGGCACGACGATTCGAGCAGATGAAAATGCACGAAGTCTGTCGGCTCCATAAGGCTTGTTTTCGGTTGCAGTTTCAGGCGGTTTGAACGTGCGCAATTATAAAATTTCAGTTCAGCGCAGAATCTGACAATCTAGAGGTATCTTCTCTTTCAAGTGCCTTGTCCTCTTCGAAAGTTGGCAATCATTAGCGCTATCTCTATTCTGTCAACCGCTTTTCTGAAGAGGCTAACCGTAGTCTCACAACACCATTGTTGTAAGGTCTTCAGTCATGATTTTCTCCGACGCCCGGGTCTTCTTCTTCCCTTGATTTTATCTTCTATTATCAACTTGAAGAGTCTGTATTTATTATTTCTGAGAATGTGTCCAAAATACTAAAACTTTCGTATTTTAATTGTTGACATAACTTCTTGAACTTTCGACATTCTCGTAAGCACATCTACATTGCGCACTTCGTCCATCCAGGATATTTTCAACAGACGTCGATATGACCACATGTCAAACGCTTTTAGTTTTTTGCACATGGCGTCTGTAAGGGTCCATGCTTCAACTCCATAGTAGAGGATACTGTAAACGTAACAGCGTAGCACCCGATTGCGAATGGACAGCGACAGACTTCGGCAACATAACGAGGACTTCATCTTGACAAATGATGCCCTAGCTTGTTCAGTTCGGGCACTGACCTCATGCATAGCATCCAATTCTTCATTAACCTGGCATCCAAGATATTTAAACGAATGAGTGCGCACGATTTGTTGGTTCTACCTCCTTTAACTGGACTCTTACTGATGACCATCTATTTGGTTTTTTTATGTTTAAATTCAATCCGAATTCTGCACCATGAGCTGCCACGTGATCGAGCAAAATTTGAAGACCACCCAACGAGTCCGCAATTATAAGGGTGTAGTCAGCGTATCGAAAGTTATTCTAGTTGACGACATTTATTGAAATTCCTTCAGGATAGGTCTTTAGGGCACCTTCGAATACTCTGTTGGAGTAAATGTTGAACAGTAATGGTGAAAGAACGCAACCCTGTCGAACACCCCTTTTAATTTGAACTTCATCCGAAATCTGCTGATCCACTCTAATCTGTGCAGTTTAGTTCCAGTAAAGTTTTGAAATTATTCTCCCCGTCCAGGCCCACGTCTTTAAGAATTTTTATGTTGCACCCTGTCGAAAGCCTTTTCGTAGTCAACGATGCATGCATAAACAGGAACAGAGACATCCCTGCATCTTTGAACCATCACCTGTATACTAAACAGAGCCTCTTGTGCCGAATTCATTGCGAAAACCGAACTGACTTTTGCCCATACAGGTCTCGCATTTTGCATAAATTCTCTTGAGGAAATTTTTAAGAAAGTGACTCATCAAACTGATAAGCCGATAATCGCTGCATCTTTTTGCCTTGTTCTTCTTTGGAAGTGTTATAAATGTTCGATACAAAAAACCTCATCTCCTGACAAAATTGGAATAATCGATCGCCACGTTCATTCGCAATGCCCAATCCACATGCTCCAACAGTGTCGTCCCTTATACCGTTACCAATCTTGGCATTAAAATCACCGATAATAATGGTGACTTCTGACCTTTTAGTGAGATTTACCGCAGTTTGGAGTTGGTCGTAAAATGCTTCAACAGCTTCGTCTGGTTGATCGCTCGTTGGCGCATTCATCTGGATATTGCTGATATTATATGGCCTGGAGTTGAGCTGCAGAAATGCTACTCTATCGGAGATCGGAACAAAAGACATTACCGTCACTATAAGCGCCACGCCATTGAAGTGACTGACCTCGTCATTGCCAGCAAAATAGATATGATGGTCGTCGATTTGGCATTGTCCAGAATTTGGCCGTCTCATTTCTCTGATCCCTAGAATTTCGATGTTCATTCTTTGATTTTCTTTCTTTGATAGCATTGTGGGTTTTACCAGATTGAAACATACTTCGTACATTCCAAGTAGCAATCTTTCTCATGATCGGTCCGAAGATTCTAAGAACCCTTTGGTAATTCAAGATCTGCCGAGGACTGAAGGCCTGTGTCAGATTTTCCAGTCATGCTAATGATTTTTCCTGGGGAGAGTAATAAAGTGGTTTCCCGTTACCTTCCTCATCGCAGTATTAAAGCCGTTGAGACAATACTTGTCGCGCCTTTAACTATGTTACATGATGCCGTTTACATTCTATATCTAGAAATATGCCAACCAAATACTTTTAATGTTGCTGCTGCTCAACACTAGTTTTCTCGTCAATATGTCACTTTGACATATTGCATAGGTATAGGAATACGATATAACAATTGAAAGGAAATTCAATTCCTTTTCAGTAATACGCATTTAATTACTCAAAAACTGCTGAGGATGAAGTATTTACTACTTTTTTACATAAGCGGCAACACCGCAGCAATGAAAACATTTTAGATCGATAGAGCAGCTGTTCTTGTCTAAGAAACCAAAATTCTCCTCATCCTTCTCCATTTTCACAATCACCATAACCTTAATCTTCTTTTTGTTTATTCTCATTTGATCCTTTTTTAGTATTTCGTTTCAAATATCCACATTCCTCTGTATTGCAACTTTTGAACTTGCCATTAATACAATATCATCTGAAAAAGCAAATGTTGAGGATTTCACCATTCTCATTTCTTTCTTCGTTTATTTTAATTATTTGTCATTATTTGAAGAAATATTTTCCAAATTCTCAAGGGATGGACATGCACCCCTCCCTGGAACTGCCCTTGAAGTAGGACTAAACCAAAAGTTACATGTGGTGACAGTTACCTGAAGGCTGTATCAAGCCTTAACAACCCCAAATAATAATAAATGGATATTTACTTATTACTCTTACGGAAATTTTTAAATAAAAATGTTTTCTTCTGCAATTTCTTACTAATTGGATTGTTGACGAATTTATGCAGCATTGAAAATTGTGGCAGCAATTTGTTAATTATATTGCATTAATCAAATTAATGACGATGAGTGATCATGGGATTGAAATAATCCTTCAATCAATATTAATTATCATTTGAATTTGATACTGCCTTCTCTACCTCACTCATTCATTCAAACCCAAGGAGACCAATAATGGTGTTAAAGAATCTGACCATATACTTAAAATCCTTGGCTATTACCTCAGAACTAGTACATAGCAGGTATGTTGCGGATGCCGATTTTTCCACATCCGCGGATGTGAATGCGGGGGTAAAGGGGTAATAACCCCTTTTCGACAATTATATAATGCTCATAAGGATTAACAAAAAATGTTATGAAAATCAACATTTTCAAAAAGTGACATTTTGTCACATATCGCCAAATGTTGAAAATTTCACACATTGGCTAATATCAAGAATACTTATTATTGTCCTCTTTATGTGGTTCGAAATATTTCCATATTGTATTACTTTGTGTCGGTGGTGACATTTTTAATTAACTTTAGATAATTCAACAATAAACTTCAACTACAATGAAACGTACTTCTGGTGATACCAAATGACATTCACCTGAATATTTCCCAATTAAAAATATTTCAAGTACACACAATATTCATACAGTTTATCTATACTTTACTTTGCGACAAGTAATCCAAAACATAAAAAAACGTTTTGATTCATTCACAATAAACATGATTTACCACAACAAATGCTTCTGATCTTGTCCACCAATTTCTTCGCCCCCATTGGTCATTGTCTCGTGCGAACGGCACGCGCCAATCGTCGGCCACGCATAGATTCTTGCGGATGCGGAAGCGGATGAAGAAGTCCAAACTTAGGCGGAAGCTTCGCGGATGCGAATATTCGAACAACCCTGGTCCATATGAATGGTTCTTAGTGCTGACTTTCTCATGAGTTACAGAAGATATTTGTACAGAGCTGAAAGGATATGAGCTCTCCTACCATAACCCGAAGCTTCAGGAGCTGACATTGAGAAATTCTTCCGTTTTTATGGCCGTGGTCTATTATTCTTTTACCTAAAGTTTTGCCTACATCTGCGGTAGGCATCTTCAGGATATACCGGGTTCAATCCGGAGCTGTTATGATACTTCCATCAATGGTGGGAAAATGACTTGAGTTTACGTGCGCAATGTTGATTGGCTCATCGTTCCCACTCCGTATCGGCTTTGTAGTATAGATTCTTGAAAATATCACAAATTTCTCTACCTGGGCAAATCTGGGAGTGTTCCGCCATACGGTTAAGATTGCTCCTTTTGCACTGATGCCTTCTATTGATCTTTTTTAAGCCTACAGAAAGGTTCAGATTCAGGTACAGCAGATGCACTTTTCGCAACTTTTTCATTTCTTTCAATACCACAATGCCTCAATACCCCTAATAGACTAACTTTATTGCCTCTGGCCAGTGACTTTATTGTATTATGTCAGCAGAGAACCCTGGATATATAATTCCAGGGCGCTCAATATAGAAAAGCTATCTGTAGTGATATAAAAATATTAGGATCCTTGGAAGACGCTTGAGCTTGCGCAATTTAAGTTATCTAGGATATCTCAACAAAACACACCTAGAATTGAGGTTCATAGTTCATGAGATGTGGTCTTCAATTTTAAGGTAGAAACAAAAATGATGATTTATCTGATGTAGAAGCTGATGTGAAAGTATCAGAAAAGGAAGAAAATATTCCGATAAAAAAGAATAAGAAGGGAAACAAAATAAATCTACAAAAGGTAAAAAAATTGCGTGTAAGGCATGTGTTCAAATTTATGATTACAGAATATGTCTCAAATATTTTCAGGCAAGTCAAAAGATGATGGATCTGATTATGATAGTGAGTCTGATGGAAAGGTATCTGAAAATGATGAAGCAGTTGCATTTGCAAAAAAAGGGAAGAAGGGAAAACAAATTAAGAGTGTTAAAGGTATGTTTACCTGGATAAAACAATTTTTATATTTATCAGAATAGAAACTTCAACAGAAGTTTTTCAAACAAGTATGGTACTTATGTGACAATAATTATGAGCACATCGCACATTTCTCGCAGACTTTGTAATATAAAAAAGTATTTTCCTACGATGTACTGCTACATTCAAGGTTCAAAATTCTGGAAACGGTGAATTTATTTCGCGTAGAGTTAGAAAATCGGGATTCTAATACTTGGGTCTTAGTAATTTTGTTCAAGGAATCTAATGGGCCCATCAGATGTTGGTCCCAAAAGAGCCTTAAACGAGATATGAGCCCAACTTTGAAATTTTTTCGTCCGCGGCATTCATTCAGACCAGGATGCGAAAATTCAAATTCTATTATCATATTTTGGGGCCGTATGCAAAATATAAGGTTGAACTTTGATTTCTGAATGAATGACGCCCAAAAACGGAGGAAAAATGTTGGATTCAACCAATATGAATGTAACATCTCTCGCTAGATCCGAATCCGAAATTAAATAGGCGGAGCCTCTTATCTCGTATAAGGCCATTTTGGACCCAAAATCTGATTCACAAGAAAAATTACTAAGGAAATCAGAATATGAATTTTTGCATCCTGGATCTGAATAAAAACCCCTGAATTTTTGAACAAAAAGGGAGACATGTAAACTGAATTAAAAAACTAACTAACTAACTATTTTAATTCATGTACTATACAGAGTTTCGATAAAGCCTATAATCTCTAGTGCTTTCTCAACCCCTGTAGGAAGATAAGGTACACAGATTCCAACCTACTCCTAGAGGCACAAGGGGATTGAAACTCTGTTTTAAGTCTCCAGGCTAGTCTTGTGCTGGTAGATTAGTTGAGTTCATTCCTTTCAGAATCACTTGTGGTGTATGGTACTTTTGAGAACAGTACTTCCTTTATTTTTCATTCTGTTTGTCTTATGCAGGAAAATCAAAAAACGTGCCTGAAGATGATGATGATGACCAGAATCTATCAGATGAAGAAAAACTGTTGGCGCCAGTGTCCAAAGAAAAGAAGGGAAAAGGACAAAAAAAAGCTGCCAAAGGTTTGTACTCAACTGGTATTATCTCATCTCTAATGATCTATAAGCCACAGCTGGTGATATTACAGGTGTATACTTTATTCTGTTATTGAATTTTATAGTTCTAATCTACACCATTTCCAATTGTGATTAAGAAATTGTCAATTGACGTTCAGAAAACATCACTTGTATTTCAGATTGGTCAATTGTATTTCAGAAAGCATCAAATGTTATTCAGATTTGTCAATTGAATTTCAGAAAATATCAAATGAAGTTATCCTAAAAACATTTGATGTTTTCTGAAATTCAATTGACACTTTCTGAAATAAAAGTGACTAATCTTAAATACACTTGACAATTCCTGATTAACACTTGGAAAGGGTGTAGAACCATAAAAGGAAGTTCAAATAAAAAGAAACATAGAAGTTGTTTTGTAATGTTTCACATCCCATTGATAATATTTACCACCTTCTTGATGTAGGTACTTATTCAGTATGGCAAATATATTTGGTTATGGCATCCAGAGATGTAGATGTCTAACAACTTCACAGTATGCAGTTCATTCGTTGGTGTTATAAATTATGCAGTTTTTCGAGCACTTGCACAAATTTTCTGTAACAGTGTTATTTGATTACTTTTCATTAGTGATAGTCCATCTTTGAACAAATTTAGAGTTTTCTTCCTGGTATAGGATGTTTTCTTTTGTACATCTCTATTCTTCACCTTGTTTATCTGCCTCATTCTGGCCATGTAATCGCAGTTCAGACTTGTTTATCAAACCACCTTATCACTCCTGATCAATCTCGAAATAGGTCCCTTTTAAATTTGCATGTTGGCTGGACCTCAAACCAAAATCAAACAACCAACTATTGAAGAAGAAGTTTTAAGTTAAAATGGATCTCTTTACAAAAATGTTGGATAACCTTGAAAGTTCTAATGTTCAAAGTAAAGTAGATTCAGACAATAAAGTTAATAATATTCATAGGATCGGTTTCACAAAACTTTAATTGTGCAATTAAAAAACCTTACGTAAATTAAAACCAATCGAATCACTTGTTTTGAAATTTCCATGAATCGCGGTGGCTCCAATTAATTTAACGGTACAAACAAAGTTTTGTGAAACCGACCCATAATCTATAACATGTATCGATTGTATTAACTCCACCAGCAAAGAGTAGAAGGGATACTCAAACATACAGTATTCGAAAGAATTATGGTTCAATTAGTAGGGAATTTTTCATTTAAACGTACTGTGCATGCGGGAACCTTAAGACGCATATCTGTCAGGTTTTTGGTGCCATGCGATCATTGGTGTCTGCCCGGCGATTGTTAACATCAGTTAACTTTTTGTCAATTTGTCACATTTTACCATGGATGATTTTGTTGAACAAAGAGTTTGTTTGAAATTTTGTGTTGCGAACGAAATCTTGTGTGCTGATGCACTGGAAATATTGAAAAAAGCATTTTGCGAATCTGCTCTATCAAAAACAGGAGCATATATATATATATATATATATATATATTAGATATTTTAATGATCGTACTAATGTATTGTGTAAAACGTTTAAGGGTTGTCGATCAACCCTTAAACGTTTTACACTATATATATATATATATATATATATATTCTTATGAAAAAGAGAGCTAAAATAATACAATAAATGTTGAAATAAAAAGTACCTAAGCATACAAGTAGTATAAACACTTCAAAAGTGGTCGTAAAGTGGTGGAGGAGTTGCCTCGTTCCGGACGTCCATCGACGTCGAACACCGATGAAAACGTGAAGAAAGTGAAAGAAATGGTGCTTGAAAATCGTCATACCAGCTTAGGAGAGATCATTTATGCGTTTTGAAGCGTTTGAAAGATGCTGTATGTCGCAAACGGCCGGAAATGTGGGCCGACAATTCTTGGATAACGCGCAATCGCACCGAGCCCGAATTGTACTGAATTATTTGACCAACCATCAAGTAAATACCATCGAGCAAGCACCGTATTTTTTTTTGTTCCCCAAGTTGAAGTTGCCATTCCGTGGAAAGAGATTTCAGTCGATCGAGGAGATCAAAGAGAATGAGACGAGGGAACTAAAAGCCATCCCTTCGTCAGCCCACCAGGGATGCATGAAGGAGTCGGTCAAGCTTTGGCACATGGATCATATTTTGAAGGAGATAAAATTAATTTGCCTGTAATTTAACTCTATTTTGTTTAATGTAAAAATTCCCGGTACTTTCTGTTCATAGTAGTATTAGTTTCAGGCTTTCACGACCGGATATATTGACATTAAAAGAGTCTTCCGGGCTTATTGGCCGTGGTCTATTAGGAATTATTTCACCTAACGTTTCGCCCACAACTGCGGTAGGCATCTTCAGAGGATTCTTGGTCTTAGATTGTAACTCGACTTTCGGAAATTCAGCTGTCGAGTTACAATCTAAGACCAAGAATCCTCTGAAGATGCCTACCGCAGTTGTGGGCGAAACGTTAGGTGAAATAATTCCTAATAGACCACGGCCAATAAGCCCGGAAGACTCTTTTAATGTCCATAGTAGTATTGTTCAATAAATTGCCTCAAGACTTTTCTGAACATCATTGCAGAAATTTGGTCTCCCTTCAAAGAAAGTTTATGAATATTCAATACTATTCACATTCTAATGTTTCTTGAAGTATCAGTTATTGAGTGTCGTCTATATTGTGAGCAGCGCATATGTTTTCAGAGTTGTTACTTTCCGTATATTTTGTTTTGTTTTTATACATTGTATTATTATATGGGAGGTTTTCCGTCATTCCTGCGCAAGCAGTGTTAAATAAATAGAAAAATGAACTTTAGGAGTCATATCAAAAAGCTCCTACTCATCATTAGTTTATTTTCATTACATACCAAGTGAGATTTAATTTCACAGAAGTTGTTTCAGCTATGAGTAATGGATTATTCTAATACAGACGTTTCAAATGAAAATGAATCAATGGTTGATTTGTTTAATGTATGTTTCTATTTAAGGAAAATCCAAAAACGATGATTTTTCCGATGGGGATAGTGTGGCTGGAATGAATGTATCAGAAGATGAAAGGCCCGTTGCGCCAGTTCCCAAAGGAAAAAAGGGAAAACAGAAAAAGAATGCAAGGAAAATTAAAAATGATGATTGGTCAGACAAAGATAGCAATATCGACAGTATTCAATCAGAAGATGAAAAATCAAATGTAGCAGTCTCAGAAGGAAAGAAGGACAAACGCAAAAAGAATGCAAAAGGTTGACAAAAACAAATTTTTCACCCACTCATTGAAATTGCATATTTGTTGTCGTACTAACCAAGTTTATTTACAAAATAAAAATTTTCAATAAGTAGATAACATTATTAATTCTTTTGAAGGAAAATCAAAAAATGATGATTGGTCTGATAAGGAAAGTAATGTTGAAATGAATATATTAGATGATGAAAAGCCGCCTGTACCAGTCTCTAAAGGAAAAAAGATGAAAAAGAATAAATCTGCTCAAGGTAAAAACAACCATATTAAATACCCTGCAGCAACAAATTCCTTCATTCAATTTAAACTGAATTCATCTTCATCTTCTCTTTTCTCAATAGGAAAATTAAGTGATCTCGAATTAGACCTCTCAGAAGATGAAATACCTGCCATGCCAGTATCCAAAGGGAAAAAAGGCAAATTAAGTAAAACTTCGAAAAGTAAGAATACTCTTGATGAACTTCACTAGAACTAATCATTTCTACAAATATGCTATAGATTCCATAGGCAACTCATTTAATTAATAAAAGTGTGACCCTCATTTCTAAGAGGTTCTCTTATAATAGCATTGTTCAAATTAAATTTTTTCAAGTGTTCTATAACATTAAAGTTTGAATAATTTTCAGATAAACTAAAGAAAGATAATTCGTCTGCTACTGACAGTGATTTTGAGGTATCAGAGGAAGAACCATCAGATGGTCTGAAGAAGGCAGAAGAAAATAAATTGGTTAAAGGTAAATCACTCCTTGAATATCCACCTCTCTTATCCCGATTAGATAGAAACATAATTTTTATTCCCTTTTCTATCCAACAGATGAATCAAATAAAAAAATTGATGTTGAACCAGAATTAATTGAAGAAACATTGAAGAAAGAGAAGAAATCAAAACACAAGACAGAATCAGGTAATTTGATCATTTAAATGCATTTACTCTAATATAATATCAAATGTTTCAGTTGAAAATGCAAAAAATAAGTTATCTCAGGAAAAATTTGAGGAAAAGAATAAAATGCCTGAGCAAATAGAAGAAACCATTGAAAAATTGACTGATGAGGTTGGTAACATCGATATTTCCAATGAAAAAGTAGAAGGAAAAAATAGTGCATCCCTAGAGAAAAGAATGACACACAAGGAGAAGAAAAAAATGAAAAAGCTACAGGAATATGAAAAACAAATGGAAACTATGTTAAAAAAAGGGGGGCAAGGACATTCAGAATTAGATAGTAATTTTACGGTATCACAAGCTCAAAAATCTAAAGGTCAATTAGAGGCTTTAGAAAATGCTGTAGATATCAAAGTTGAAAACTTCACTATCTCTGCGAAAGGAAATGACCTATTTGTTAATGCAACTTTAGCCATTGCCAATGGAAGGCACTATGGTTTAGTGGGACCTAACGGGTAAGTTTTCAAATTGATGATTTTGATTCAATCTAGACTGTGGCATTTTTTCATTTAGTCATGGAAAAACTACCCTTCTTCGACACATTGCTTCAAGAGCATTTGCTATCCCCCCAAATATAGATATTCTATATTGTGAACAAGAAGTAGTTGCTGATGATTTCACAGCAGTTGAATCTGTCCTGAAGGCTGATATAAAAAGAACAACATTGTTGGAAGAAGTAAAGGAACTTGAGAATGCATTCAATAAGGGTGATTTAGATGTTCAAGACAAACTCAACGAAGTATATGCTGAATTGAAAGCTATAGGAGCAGATTCTGCAGAGCCAAGAGCGCGAAGAATTTTAGCAGGTTTAGGGTTTTCTAAAGAAATGCAGGTAAAAGAAAAACAGTTTTCATAGATTCAAATCGATTTTATCAACATATTGATCTCTAGGATAGAGCTACTAAGAATTTTTCTGGAGGATGGAGAATGAGAGTTTCTTTAGCTAGAGCTTTATATTTGGAACCTACTCTATTACTCCTTGATGAACCTACAAATCATTTGGACTTGAATGCGGTTATTTGGTTAGATAAGTAGGTTAAAAATATCAATGTTTATAAACATGTAGAAAATATGGTTAAGTATGATTCATTAGCTTTGTTCAAGGATTGAGTGGTGGTTCCAAATTGATTTTAAACTAAGTTTTTCATTGTTTTTGTGTTTCGTAAATGTGAAATATGTCTTTGTTTATAATTTATCGTTAAGTTGCGAAGATCTGGAGGAAATATTAGGAGTTGCTGAAGTTTGCAAGAATATAGCATATTTTGATGAAGTTGTCACAGAAATTACCGATGCTCAAAATATTCAACACTTTCGATTGACCAACTAGGTTATGATCACAGTCCTTTTTTGATTCTGAAAATGTTCGTAGTAAGATTAATTCAGAAGCGATTCGGAAATAGACATGCACAGTTGGTAAGGACTTGATAACAAACCAGTTCGGAACTGAATCCGCGAACAAAGCTATTCCGAACCTGACGATGAATTACTCAAAAATATTTTAGAAATTCATATAATTTGAAATTTTTTCTGTTTCAAGAATTAGGCAAATACATTATTTCTTTCAGTTATTTACAGGGATGGAAGAAAACATTACTCATAGTTTCTCACGATCAATGTTTCTTAGATAACGTTTGTAATGAAATAATTCATTTAGATACACAGAAATTACACTATTATAAAGGTAACTACTCCATGTTCAAGAAAATGCATGAACAAAAAAGAAAAGAAATGATCAAAGAATATGAAAAGCAAGAGAAACGTTTGAAAGAAATGAAAGCTCATGGAACTTCAAAAAAACAAGCAGTAAGTTGAATCTTGGAAACTATCCTATTAAACTACTGAACAAACTTTTTTTTTTGTAGGAAAAAAAACAGAAAGAAGCATTAACTAGGAAGCAGGAAAAAAATAGAAGTAAGGTTCAGAAGCAAGAGGAAACAGTTCCTACTGAGCTTCTTCAGAAGCCTAGAGATTATATGGTCAAATTTTCCTTCCCTGAACCACCACCACTTCAACCTCCTATTTTGGGTCTACATGGTAATCCTCATTTTTTTTTTTATTTTTCCATATTTCTATATTTTATTGATCAAAATACAGAGTGTAAACCTGTTCTTTCGAGCTTTTAGGCCGTCGTCGTAGATTAGTTCTCGAGGTTTCGCCAGTTCGAGTGTCTGGCATCTTCAGGAGTTATATTTCAGGAGATGTTCTCACTGGACTGAACTGCCTGAGTGTGGCCGTGAAAGCCTCAACCAACTCAAAATACAGAGTCTTTATAAATGATGATGATGGAGCTTTGATGAATTTCTAGTTAGCCGTTTAATATGCAGACTTTTCACATCTAAAATTTTTTATTCATATGAATATTTCATTATACACCCTGAATGAATAATAACAGCTGAATATTAAAAAAAAAACTCTTAATAGAGATCAATATATCAGTACAAAGCCAACTGGAATGTTACAATAATTTAATAAAGACCCTGTACAAAATGTTTTCATAACTAAAAGACAAAGAAATCAATAACAGACTATTGGAGAACTTTGCAGATTATTCCAAATCAAGAAAATGCCACCACCCACCTTAGAAAACTATGCAAACTTGATCTCCACTGGTCCGTTATTGATTTATTTTAGTTGTGGTCCATGATTAGTGTGTTAAATTTCATCTCATTTTGAGAACAAATGATCACAAAACTTAATTTCTTACAGATGTCACTTTTGCTTATCCAGGTCAAAAACCTCTTTTTGTCAATGTTGAATTTGGTATTGATATGAGTAGTAGGGTAGCTATTGTAGGTCCTAATGGAGTAGGAAAATCTACATTCTTGAAATTGTTAACTGGCGACTTAGAACCTGTTAAAGGAGAAGTTAGGAAAAATTATAGGCTTGTGAGTGTACAGTATTGATGAGAAAAACATCTTTTGCAGTTTTAATTATTTTCAGAGAATTGGGAGGTTCGACCAGCATTCTGGAGAACATTTGACTGCTGAAGAAACACCATCTGAGTATTTAATGAGGTTATTCAATTTACCTTATGAAAAAAGCAAGGAAACAGCTTGGCACATTTGGTCTAGCAAGCTTTGCCCATTCTATAAAAATGAAAGATTTGTCTGGAGGTCAAAAAGCTAGAGTAGCTTTGGCCGAGTTATGTTTGAATGCTCCAGATGTCCTCATTTTGGTAAATTCATTCTATTTTAGGGGAACATGATGCTTACACAATTTTTTGTAGGATGAGCCTACAAATAATTTGGATATTGAGTCAATTGATGCATTAGGAGATGCAATAAATGAGTTTAGTGGGGGAGTTATAATAGTATCTCACGATGAAAGGCTTATAAGGTATGAAGTGTATTTTAAATGCATGATGTAGAATCATTTATTACAAAATATAGTTGATACATCGAAGCAAGAATAAGTAGTCACAGCCAGGGCAGTGATGAGGACATCTGAAATGCGTTAGAATCACACACAAAACCAGGCTATATCTGAAGTTTGTGTCGTCAGCACTTTGCTACGTTGCCCATGTCATTCTGATTGTACATTCAAAATAGTTTCAACTTTTCAATTGCATATCAATGCAGTAAATGGATTAAGTTAAAATGCTGGCAAGGAGGTTTGATCTCTGACATCATGTGATACTTAGAATAAATGAACTAACTTCTAATTTATAATATTTATTCCAGGGAAACAGACTGTACGTTGTTCATTATAGAAGACCAGACAATAAACGAAATGGATGGAGACTTTGATGATTACAGAAAAGAACTTCTAGAAAGCCTTGGTGAAGTTATCAATAATCCTAGTATAGCTGCCAATGCTGCTGTTCAACAGTAAAATAGGATATTCAATTATTCTTTTAATAAAAAATGTATTTTA
Organism: Hippodamia convergens; assembly: GCA_038502775.1. Classification (NCBI taxonomy): domain Eukaryota; kingdom Metazoa; phylum Arthropoda; class Insecta; order Coleoptera; family Coccinellidae; genus Hippodamia; species Hippodamia convergens. The sequence goes on from CM076609.1 coordinate 37,774,768, forward strand.
AAATCATCTAGTTTTTTTTTTGGCAACTGGAACATACTTCTGATGTAGTGTATAGGCACTGTGAATATTCACATGTGCCGCCCTCCATGGCAATAAAAGAAAATCATTAGTAAAACAAGCTCAGGCTATTTCTTACTTGCTGCCGTAGAGTTAAAATGTATGTTTTCTTGACAATTTTTTTTACTTAACATTTTTTTTTTCAATAACTGATTCAAAATATTGAAGATGAGTTTTCAAGGCCTGGAATTTACTGCACGCACAAAATTCACAAGTTCTGTGCTGCTTAGTTTGTTGTCATAATGGATATTATTATAAAGACAATTTGATAAAATTTTTCTAATTTTTCAAAAAAGTGGTAGGAGAATAGAGAGGGGCAGATTTAACTTTTTTTATGCATTCAGTACATTTGTAGTACAAACAGGCACTAGATCCAAAATTATGTACAATATGGATTAATAGTGAGAAATATTTGGGGTGTATGTTTGTATGATTTAGACATTTCAGCAAATAATTAATTGTCTTTCATAAAAAAATTATAGTTTATGTTAATAACATGCTAGCTACGGAAGGAAGACAACCTAAAGATTTTGATAGAATATGCAGTACCCTCTCTGTAGGAAATGTAAGGACTAACAATGATGAAAGCCTTTTATATTTCCCAAAGGTTAAATCAGTTCGAATTTTATTAATTTGATTTGATCTAACTAATACACACTTCAATTTTATCGCTTCAATACCTTCAAATGGCCGAACTCTCCGTCAGTGCTTGCAAGGTAACGGTTTGCAAGAAAATCTTATTTGAAGTTACGAAGCGCTCTTTGAGACCGCTCTACGGTGTTAGTGTCTGTATTTGAATTGTGTTCTCTCTATATCCGGAGAACAATTTTTGGGATCCTTACGTTTGAAACTTTAGTAATGAGTAAAATACCTTCCATATTTCACACGAACCGAAATATAACAGTTGATAACTGATTTCCATCAATGGAATTGTCAGAAGAATTGAGAGAAAAGGAACTTGCTTATGTCGAATCTATGAAAATAAAATATGGCTTCACGAAAAATATAACGTTAGTTTGGTATAATAAGTCTCAAAGAAGAAAGAAGAACAAAGCATTGCTACTGATACATTCAATGCACCATACATTGTTTAGATGAATTTTGACAAAAACCTGAAACTATTGTATTTCACAATTCAACAAAAAGTAGAGTTCATGCTCTGGATCAAAACTGTGCTAAAAATCCTACCAGCAGTCGTACTCAAAGATGGCCGAAGGTGAATTTTTTTCAACTTTTTGTTATAAGCGGTGGTATTTAGTCCTGTGTTCAATGAATTTGAAGTCATGAAAAAGAATTTGAAAAGAAGGAGAAAATGTTACATTTTCTCATCCAGAATTTAGAGAAAGAGATTATAACTTTGAAAAATTTGTCATAAGCCGACTTGTTTGGAATGAACTAGTAAAATTTGTAAATATTTTAGGGGTAATATTTGAAATATTCACTGCTTGCAATTTTCGTGTTTTTTAGGTTTATATGAATGATTTTTTGTTGATGTTATCCTTAATATTTCTATTTCTGAGAATATAAAATATTCTGTTATTTTATGGATGCGTTTTCCATTAATTGTATGATGACATTTGAAGGTCCTGAGAAAATAAACTGAAATTCAAGTTTCAACATATTCCTTGAAAATTGTACAATTTCATGTTCACTCTCTTATTGGAAAGCAGATCTTGCTAAAAAACAGGTATTTTCATAAGAATATAAGCTTTAAGTATATTTCATAATTGTATTTGCACGCACGGTCTCACAGACCGCACCACGGTGAAAGCGCTACTGATTTTAGACTAGGGTGGTTAAGGGTTAAGAATATCCAGTCTCATTTTACTTATTCTAGAATAGAAAAATGGATAATTCCTCTAAAAAGAGATTCAAAGCTATAAAAGAAAAATAGCTAAATCCTAGAGAAGGATCTGCTCAACCAGGAAACATGTTTTTAATCTCCATTCATTTACGATGGCAGACATTTGATGAAGTTAAAGTTTCAATAAAACCATATGTCATAGTTATAAGATAATTCAAACTTGAATTTATGGTCTGAAATGTTTTTGTTATTATATTTTTGAAATTGAAGTATGTAGTTATTGTTACTAAAACTCATGTTAGTCACATAGAAATGCAATAAGATCAATCCAAGAATAGATACATGGTGCTCCAATGAAAAGTTATCACCTCGATTTTCCTACTTCAAAATGAAAATGTTAATTTCACTCAAACCCGTCAACTTCTGATTCGAGGGTAACAACTTGTCCGCTATTTTCATCCTCATCAAAAAATCCTAAGAAAATTTCTCAGATCTTCCAGACAGAGGATATAATTTGTTTCAAATCGTTGTTCATTGAGCTTAGTCAAGATGGCACCAATTTTTCATATTATATACCTTCTACTCAACATTCATTATTTAAGAAACATCTCTATGGACTTTTCTAATGTGTTGTTGTATTATGAGACATATAAGGTTGTTCTTTATTTTAACTCTTGAATAAAATGGTGTTCGAAGAGTGATAGCCAAAATAAATTCCCCTCAACAGTATCAATATTTGAGATTGTAAGGACTTCTTTATTCTTTGGTTGGACTTTTTATTTTCAGCTTTGATGCTTAAGCATAGTATGAATTATATTTTATGATGCAGAGTATTGAGGATTGACACTTTAATAAAATAACATTTTTTCGAAAATTTTATGCAAATTCAATAAAAACATGTTAACAACAAGAGTTTTTATTAAATATCAACCATTTTTAGCTTACACCTACTATGTTAGTACTATTTTTCATACCCATCTCAATTCAATTATGTTACAATTTCCCTAACATATCCCAAATTACTTCATTCTTTCTTTATAATCAAAGGTCCCACATTATCGTCATTCCATTTATTATAAGGACCATGGCTTCCATCACAATAGGGCCACTAAAAAGGAAATTGAAATAAAAATCATTCAAAATGCGAAAAACTAAATTATGAGTTGATCAGAACATACATAATGTATGAATTTGTTTTGGCATCAATATTATTAAGGACCAAAGGTCAAATACAACAGTCTCATAGGAGAATGATGTGTAAATATTAGGTTAAACAAATCATCTTGTTCACAAAGCAAAAGATTAACTATCTTGGTATACAATGAAATGTTTTAAAGCCAAAAATTAACTTACATTCTTAGATCTCCAGCATCGACAAAATACTGCTTTATCAGTAATATCTTCAACATCTATTGTATCAACTACTTTGGGAGAGTTTTTGAGTATTTTAGGATTAACTTTTCCACAAGGTGGGGCCCTACTTTTGGGCAAAATGCAAGATATGACACGTATGTAGCTCCAGCAACGCAGGCAAATGGAGGAATTAGTGAAATCCAGTCTCTTACTGAAACAAATACATGGTATCACACATTTTGTGTTTTCCAATGAGTGATGATGTTCTATTTCATTTTCTTCGATACAATCACTTTTACGTTGAATGGATAAATAGCCAACTAATATTTCGTTCTTTAAATATAATTTAATCAGATCATTCAAGATAATATAACTAGCATCAAAATATCCTACTGCTCAATCGAAACCATCCTCCCGCAGTATCAGGTATTGGCAAACTGGAGAGATAATTAGGAAGGGTAACTTTGATCAAATGTGCCATAATAATATGAAAGTGAGTAATTACACTCTTGTTACGAAACGAAATGTTTTTTCAAACTAGCGAAACTAGCATAAATATGGTGTCGTATGACAGAAATAACCACAGATAACAAGTGAAATAACCACAGAACAAAACACATATTACTTAGTGCAATTTTTGCGAGTTACCGGGTTACAAACGGTCATAAACGGTTACGATTTTTTTACCGATTTCAAGCGAATAACCAGTAATGACCGCGGTTATCTACGGTCCTGCCTGCGGTTATACTTATAGCCTTCAGCGATATTCCTTGTAAAATGATTATAACCGACAATGACCGAAGTCGCTTGAATGCAGTTGGTCCTAGTTGGTAAATTACCAATGAGGACCAGGTTATTCGCTTGAAATCGGTTTTTGATACCGTTCGTATTTTTGCGAGAGCGGTAATAGAGGGAAGGTGTTATGACGTAGTCGTCATTGTGACCGTTGTTGAAAATCTGTAACCTTGTTCCGAAGCAGGGTAACTGGTAGCGGTTATAAGCGCATTCGCGCCAAATACGAAAATTGCTTTATTTTGCATCTTGTAGATTGAAGCGTGCCTATACCAATGAAGTTTCTTGATTTATTCATTTGATCCTTTTCTAACACCAGCTCAGCAAGATGTGAAAGAAAACCTTTAATTATGCAAAATATTGTTAGTATTTGATTTCACATCCTCTCTTTCCAAATTTGTTCTTGCTTCATTTTTGACATATCTTTACGCTTAATGTCTAATGGTATTTCTGTTTTCAGATTATTATTTTTGAATATAGTAATACAGGAAACTCATTAACATTTCTGGAAATATGCATATTCAACTAAGTACATCCTACCTAAAACATATGATTCCCCAGTAACTAAGTATGTTTTAGCGAGGATGTATAACCGTGCTAAGAAATTGACAGTGAGGATGAGTGGGGGTAACCGCACTATTACCAAAAGTATAACCGGACTTATAACACGGTAACTCGCAGAAATTGGACTATATTACAGATACCACATACTAATCTGTCACAGAATATCTAGATAGATATTCTGTGAATCTGTGGAACACATAGAATATAGAATATGAAAGAAGAAGCAGCACATAGATATAGATATCTCTATCTTCTATTATATTAGTGTTCTGTGGTGTTCTGTGTCTATATCTATGGTTATATTAACTCAGTGTAGAAGCATGATACTAAGGCCCAATTTCACCAACTGATGCTTTTAAACTCCGTTATGTAAACTCCAGTTAAACTAACTGGCCTTTTAACTCCGTTTAAGGCCATTCAATTTCACCATCTTAAACGCAGGCGTGGTAATCTGAGTTTTAGAAATCGAAGTTAAAGCATCCATACAACTTGGCAACGCTGTTAATTCTTCACTTCTGTGTGCACACCACAGATTTAGAGAAAAGAGAAAGTTCATTTCCACGAATTCAAATTTAAAATTGTTGTTCATGTTTATGTGTCGTGGTTTGCTGAATTTCGATTATTTTTGAAGTAGAGTGTGGTTTACGTTGTTGAAGTTTTTTCTTTATTGTTTTATTCATTACGAACTAACATTAGAAGGATATAAGGGTAAAATTTAAAATTATTTTCTAGTCAGTAGAGATTTAAAATTATTATCTAGTCAGTAGAGAAACGGACATGGAAAAACGCAAGAGGGACCCTACTTTTCAACCCGTAGAGAAGAAATGCCTGCTGAATCTTGTAACAAAATATTTCGATATTATTGAGTGCAAGAAAACTGATAGTGGTAGTGTAAGAACAAAAATTGAAAGTTGGAAAAAAATTTCCGTTGAATTCAACGCAAATTGCCCGTACATCAAACGGGAGTGGCAAGTTCTTAAAATTTGTGGGAGAACTTGAAGAAGAAGGCGAAGTCAGTAATGACCCAACGTAGGCAGAATTTATATACCACAGGTAAATATCATATTTTAAAATATATTTTGCTTTTCTAGTAGTTCCTATTATCATAATTTTTTTCTTGGTGAAAGTTTTTTTAGGGTTTTCTATTTCAATCTCTGAAGCAAAGAACAATTACCAAAGGATTATTACCAAAAGAAGAAAACCCTAAAAAAACTTTCACAAAAAGGCAGACCTCCCATAAAATATTTCATATCATCAATCTTATTTGTATATTTACAGGTGGAGGTCCAGAAATTAAAATTAGAGAAGATCCACTAATAGAAATGGTAATAAATTTGATTAAGCCAGTTGCAGAAGGCATGATGAATCTTTTTGATGGTGACGCTGGTTTCGAAGCGAAAGGTGAATAAATTGTTTACTTACCTTCACTCATAGTGTAATAATTTTTTCATCTTTGATGTTTATTTGCAGGCACTAATAATGTGGAAATATCGGAAATTGAGGAATTTGGAGAAGAAGGTGAATAAATTTTTAATTGTCTTAGCTAACAGTAAAGAGTTTTTATTTAATCTTGGGTATTAATTTGCAGGAACAGTTAAATTGTTTGAAAGTGGGGAATATAAGGAGGAAGGTGAATAATTTTTTACTTGTCTTGAACCATAATAGTAGAATGATTTTTTCATTATGAAACATTTATTTGCAGCAACAAATGACGTGCAATTCGTAGAGTGAGGAGTTTGGAGACAGACAAGCTGATGACCCTGCTGTTGTAAGTTGAATGTTGTATTAACCGTTGGGTTACAATTGTGCATATTTGTTTGGGCTTCTTCTAGTAGAATGATTTCAGGACTGGTCAAGCTACAATCCAGCGATGTTACGAACTCCTATGAATAAAAATTTGAGGGCATTGATCGAGAAGAATAGAAACATCGCTGAAACTGTTTCCAGTAACAGTAAAAAAACCAAACCATTGGAGGAAAAAATTGTCATGTCTCCTTATTCGAGACAAAGGCCTGCGCTAAAAACGGACCACCTGGCACAAAGCAGACTCAATACAATCAATATTGCAAATAAACATGCAGAGGAGGAACACGAAGTGAGAATGAGAATTCTCAAACTTCAAGAGAAGCAAGATATAGAAAGGCTTCGTCAAGAGGAAATCAAAACAAAATTATTAATAATACAACTTGAAAAAGAAAAGAAGTAATTAAATTTGAATAAAAATTATTAGTTTTTTCCCCCTGAGCTTCATGAATTTCCAACCATCTCCTTTTATAGATAATCAAGTACAAAGAATGATCTTCAACATAAATTCAATATTATTTATTTACTCCAAACTTGAAACAATAAAATTAATGTCAGTAACACCAAACTACTTTGAAACATAGATGAATTCAAAATAGTAATCATGGAAATGAATACCATTTTCAATTCTCAGGCTCAGAGATCTTTTATCATGAGGTTGGAGAAATGATATTAGATTTTGACAATGAGATGAAGGATATACGGTTTCGGCCTTGTAAAGGCAAAGAATTTTCTTTTTCTTAAAAACCAAACTACTTTGTATCATCGGTTACATATTCAAGCTAACATTTACAGTATCCTCTTTTATTTTGTTAAAGTTGTATATGACATGATATAAATCACACCTTCATTCAATTCTTCATATAGAAACAGTCTACCTGCAATAAAAAATGGTTATAAATTCATTCTTCCATGATTTGATTAATAACATACCTACTTAATGAATTATGTAATGATACTAAAATATTATCAATCATGAAGACTGTCCAAAATAATTTTCTATTAAAATTCTTCTTGTTCTATGATGAATGTTGTCTCGTTGTCTGCCTCCATTATCAGTTATTTGGCCTTCTGCAAGTATAGCATCCCATGGTACAGACAACACTAGAGCATCATCATCCGGAGGAGTTTCTTCGCCATGTCTTCTTGCAATATTATGTAAAACTGCTGTAGCAGTTATAATAGGAAAAATATTCTCCAACTTCACCCTCAAACCTATTGCCATAACTGGAAAACGTCTCTTCCATATTCCAAACATTCGTTCAATACTATTTCTTGTTCTTATATGGCATTCATTGTATGCTTGCTCAGCAACTGTATTACAGTTCTCCAAAGGAGTCATCATGTATCTTTTACATGCATACCCTCCATCTCCAAGAAGGAAAGCATCTCCATATACTCCTTGTTCAAAAACGGCATGTCTATAGCAGTTATTGAAAATCAAGGAGTCGTGAGTACTACCAGGCCACCTAGCTACAATGTCAATAAACTCTAAGTTTGCATTGCATATAGCCTGTACGTTTAAGGAAAAGAAACCTTTTCTGTTCCTGAAAATCTCCGGATGTTCTCCTCCTAAAAATACTTTTATATAGTACACTTATCGAATTTTGTATGAGTTATATTCATATATACCTGGAGAATTATTTAACTTTATGTGGGTACAGTCTATGGCACCAATAACTCTAGGGAATCCAGCTTTATTGAAAAATGCCATTTGTGCTGTTCTGATCTCCTCTTGAGTTCGGGGAAAGAAAATATGGTTTCTCCATATCGAACCAGAGCAATGCTGACCCGATGTATTAATTCTGTGTGCAGTAGAAGTGCTGATACCACAAAAATCGCCAACAGTTGTTTGGAAGCATCCAGTTGCGTAAAAACGAAGAGCACAAAGCAATTGGTTCATTGGAGACACAATAGTTCCTGAGAAAAATTGTTTTTAGAATTAGTATTCACATGATCTGGAAAATGAAATGTACTGTACTCACTTGTCAGTTGGATGTTTCAACTGATTCTCAATTTGCTCTAAAACAAATAGGACAGATTGTTTAGATAATCGAAATCTCATGGTGAAATCTTTTCGTCAAAATTGTTGAAATGGTCTTCCCTAACTCTAATCCATCTTGGACGTCGACTCCCAAAATCTTCGTCACTACTATCACTATCTTCAAATGCGAGTTCTAAAGCCCTCTGCATTTTTTCTCAGTTTTGCTTTCGTTGATATTTTAAAATAAGATGAAATGATAATTTGAAAAATATTTCATAAACTTCAAATCTGCTTATCGAGTCTCTGGTAATACAAACTGGCAAACGTCAAACATCAACACAAACTATCGCATAGAAATACACGTGAATTATCGTTAACTGAAGTTAAAATGCGTAAACGACCAAAATCGGCGAGTTAATTTTCTAAACGTAGTTAGGCTTAACCTCGATTTATGTGCAGGGTGAAATGAACATTGCTGTTAACGGCGATTAGTGGAACTAAAACTCGGTTTTAGATGTTGGTGAAATCGGGCCTAAAACTACAAGGTAAACCCACGCGCATATCAATGTTTTATCTCTCTCAGATCTGTGACGTCACGAGAGACCCATTTCATATTTTTCGGGCGTTGATGGGTTTGTTCATTGAAAAAGTTCAATTAATTGTGAAGTAAGAGGTTTTTGGTGAATTTCGATTGTGTGTTGAAATGTTTTTTCTTGAATTGTGCTGGTTTTTGGTTTGTTTACCCATATTACAAATTATGGTTTGTTGTGTTGTGGCAGGTACCTCTAGCAACAATAAAATATAACACAAATATATTTACAAACTACCTATTAGGCATAGAGTCAACAATAATCATATCAGCAATAAGACCTCCCAGATTTGAAAAAGTATATTGACCAAGAAATTTTGCCCTTTGAACAATTCTAGATTCATTACCTTCTTTTCCAACTGATTCAAAATGCATTTTACCTCATCATAACATAACAATAATATTGGACAAAATTGATTTAGTGGTCGAAGCTATCTCTCAGAGTTTGTTGAATTTTATCACGAATATTTGAGTGTCACTTTTGCAATTGGTACAAGTTAGATTTCTTTTATATCGGATATGATAGTTTCGGCATTATTCTGAATATGAACGTTAATTCACGCGATAATTTGGCAGATATTATTTGTCCATCTAAGAAATAACGTTTGAAAATGAGCGCTATTTCTCAAATAGGTCTCATTGTGACGTCATGCGCGAAAAGGTTCAAAACTCGTTCGTCAAATGATCTTATCTGGGTTGTTGTAGTATCATG